>CM055434.1:7139594-7630327 GCA_029228465.1 Salix viminalis
AAATATAACCAACATCTTTCTAATTGAATGAGATGTGTATAAAAGTTAAATGATAAGATCATGGCCAGAAAAAAAGATGTTCTTTCCCCTCTCTAACTTTTTAATTTTTTTTCCTCGTCATGCGTGATTTTGTACTATGATTTCTTCTTCTTTATTATTGATGTGGAGTAACATCGATCTCTTGCTTTTTTGTAACGCTAGTACTCCTTTCTTGTCTATATATGCAAAAACAATGCGCGTGGCTCTCAAGATAATATGGCATGCACCACGAGTTTTGTGAACTGTGTTAATAATTATTTTTTATATTATTTTTAGTTAAAATATTATTTTTATTTTAACATATTAAAATAATAAATATAAATAAATATTTTTAAAAATACAAAAACAAATAAGTTTTTATTGGCAAGTCAATAAAATTTCCACATACAGCACCTACTAGCAATTATGAACCAGATTTGCGGTGTGTTAAAATAGTGGTAAAAGTTATTTTTTTAAATTGTTTATTTTTTTAAAAAAATATTAGCACTTCAAAAAAAAATTTCAAATTTTCATGAAACTATGTTGCACCGGTGGCGAACAAAGTCTTAAACCCTGTTTGACATTGCATTTCAAAAGCGTAATTTCATGAAACTTTGGCTACACCAGTGGCCAAACAAAGTCTTAGACCCTATTTGACATTGCATTTTAAAAGTATTTTTGAACAATTTTGAAATTTTTTATTTTAATTATTTTTTGATATTTTTAGATCATTTTCATGTGATGATGTAAAAAATAATTTAAAAAAAAACATTATTTTCATATATTTTTGAGTAAAAAATACTTTAAAAAATAACAACAACTACACTGTTAAGCAAACAGTTAATACTAGTTAGCTGCCCCTTGACATAACAACGTGGAGCTAAGACTAAGATAATGTTTGTTTTTGAGTTTGCATTGAGTTTTTTTAATTATTGTTTTTTATTTCTAGTTATTTAGATGTATTGATATCAAAATTGATTTTTTTTTAAAAAAATTATTTTAATATATTCACAAATAAAAATATTTTAAAAGATATAATTACCATAATAACAAACATTTCTTAACTAGCTCAACACATTTTTTGATAAATTTAAAGATACAATAGTTCACTTTTAAAATCAGAACTAGAACTGAATGTTTTTTAAACATAAAAAATATTAAAATTATAATTATTTTTTTAAAATCAAGATTCAGACCTCAATTTAAAAGTCCCTCGAGCTTTCAAAATAACGAGAGAGGTGCTAACATCCAAGTAGGATCTGGGATGGCACAGATCCCAAGTCGATAAAAGAAATTTCCAGAGGTTAATTGAAAGGAATGCACGCTTTACATGTGGATGAATGAATGGCATCAATTTTTCATTCAAAGCCAGAAGGCGTCTTGTACTTGATGAGAAGTCAATTATATGGTAATGCGTGCGTTTACATTTATCGATAAATTGAATAATGATAATACAAAATAATAATATATATAAAAAGTTTCCGATGAAATCGAATATTCTTAGAAGTAATAGTTTGAAATTGAATTTTTATATATATATATAAAGTGTTATTAAATTTATAATTGATTGAATAATCGACCTGTAAAGTTTAGTTAAACCGCATCTATTAATTAGAAAGGAAATCATAAAATTGAAATATCTAATGGCTGGGATAGAGATTCCATGACTAATGTTACGAAAATAGATTCTGAAAATTACTGTAAAATCTAAACATGATCCAATTACAAGATCAAAAGTTATAGTAATTTCGAGTTGTCATTATAGTATGGTGTGACGACACCTCTTATTTAATTTAGATTTATCTCACTGGTTTATAAATACATCTAATAAGCTATTCTTTTTATTTGATCATGATGAATTTATATTTGACTTATTAGAATTACTTGTAGTTGCAAGCCTAACATCACCATTAACACTTAAAAATAAAAGACAGCTATTTCATTGACAATAATAAATTTTTGAGATTTATCTGGGGTTTATTTTTGAGTTTACAAATTGAATAAAAATGTATTTTTTTGACTCATAAAACATATAAAAAATGTATACATCCCAATGAAGTCATGTATCAAAAATGTTTTTTTCCTAATTATAAAAAAATACTCAAAACTTGATTTTTTTTAAAAGAGAATAATACTTATTTGACACTGCATTTCAAAATAACTTTAATTATTTGAAATTGATTTGATATAGTGATATTAAAAATATTTTTTCAAATAATAATAATAGTTTTTTGAAAAATGTTTTCTTAAAATAACTTTAATTGAGTTATTTGATATAGTGATATCAACCGTAATTAAAAAAACAATCTAATAACAATTGAGTTATGATTTATTAATATTAATTGCGAATGTTACACGTCAGGGGGATGTGTGTGAGCACACACACGGAGGTACACCTCCACTGTACAAAACAGTACCACTGATTAAGTTTAAACATTAAACAGTCACATCATCCATCTCTATTAATTATTGAACAGATGATGATTGCTAAACCCTAATCAACCTGAGGCATAACCAACCAAAAACAACCTTTGACTCAAACTTCATTAATTAAGTACTATAATGTATTACGTGCTCGAACCCCATTACAGTGTTTCCGCAACGGAACAGACTTTTCTAATCGAAATATCTTTGATCATTCAATATCCATCCACCCCGTTCGCCGTTTTTTTCTTGCTTCGAACACCACCACGTGGCAGTCATGTCAATGGTCCCCACTGCCCGCGGCCTCTGGTTATGGATACATTCGATGGCTCTCTCTCTCTCTCTCTCTCTCTCCCCCTCCATTAACCCTCCAGGTCCAGCCAAGTAGACTGTCAGATTCCGGCCACCACAACCTCCTTTTTCTTTACATTTATATATACCCCACCCTCCCTTTCCCTCCCTCTACCTCATTCTCTTCTCTCCCCTTCGCTGCTCTATACTCTATAACCCCCCCTCCCCGCATAAGAAATATACACGTACCCTTCATTAGTCAATACTATATTTACGGTTCGCATTATTATAGATTTTTAAGCTTTCTCTAGTTCTTTGTTTATTTTTCTGTAGTTTCTTGAACTGGTTACCTGGGGAAGTACTGATGATCAATAGAGCTTTGTTACCAGCTGGTGGTGGAGAGAACATGTTGCACTGTACTGACATGACAGTGCTCGAGAGACAACGAGCTCGTATCAAATGGCAACAAGAGCAGCAGCAGCAGTTTCAACTACAACAGCAAGAGATTAGTTATTTTACTGAATTGGCCGACGTGTTTCACCAGGCTGGGTTTCATGAGGGTGGTTTAAGTGAGGTGGTGACCCGGTCCGTGAAACCAGACCCGGGTTTGGTGGATAATGGTTGGAATAATGATCATGTTGGGGGTTATGGTGTTGGCCTGCCGTATAATAATGGGTTGGGTTTTGAGTTGAATTACGGTGCCATTTCTAGGACTTCTAGCTGCCCACCGGAGGTGGTCGCTGCTGTGGCAGCGGCTACAGTGAAAGGTTCAGAGTCTGTTGTGTCAGATAAGATTAGTTCTGGAGCTGGCAGAGAGAGTTCCAAGAAGAGAAAGGTTGATAAGATACAAAACAACTCAAAGGTCAGCTTTTTTTTTATTATTATTTGTTTTTTGGTGTTTGATCATCGTTTCCTTGAAAAGTTGTAAAAGAATCTTGATTTCTCACAATAGAATTGTTTCAATTGTTACGTGTGTTGTTTTTATTCTGTTCTGCTTACAATTTTGTTCAGTTGAAATGAAAATATCAAGCAAAGTATCTCAAGGAATTCAATTGTTAGCCTGATTTTCTTGGAATAATTAATGGAACTTTGTTTTTGGGGGTACGGCACTGTAGGTTGTTGCAGAAGAAGACACCAGGGACAAAAGGATCAAAGGATGTGCAGAGCAAGGGGAATCAAAGATCACAGAGAAAAACAACAACAAAAACAGTCGCAACAATAACACCAACAAAAACAATAACAGTAACAAAGAAAATTCTGATGAGACTTCAAAGGACAATTCCAAAGTATCTGAGGTTCAAAAGCCGGATTACATTCATGTCAGGGCTCGTCGCGGTCAAGCTACTGATAGCCACAGCTTAGCTGAAAGAGTGAGGAGGAATTTTAATATTTTCTTTGATGTTTTGATCAACCCCTTTTTTCCTCTGTTCTGCAGATTTTATTTAGAAATCCTGTCTAACATGTAGAATATATTGTGGTGCGTGTTATGCAGGTGAGGAGGGAAAAAATCAGTGAAAGAATGAAGTATCTTCAAGATTTGGTTCCAGGGTGTGACAAAATAACTGGAAAGGCAGGCATGCTTGATGAAATCATTAACTATGTTCAATCACTTCAGAGACAAGTCGAGGTAATTAGTAATCAATGGTGATTCTCTAATGATAATACTTGTGGTTATTGTTCTTTAAAAATATTTATTTGTCCCAAATTCTGGAGCAGTTCTTGTCAATGAAACTAGCTGCTGCAAATCCAAGGCTTGACTTCAACGTTGACAACTTATTTGCCAAAGAGGTAAAGTATCTTTTCTCAGAGTGGTATATTTAGCAACCAAACAAAAACTTCAGGTTTTTGTTATCAGTTTATATATTTGTTACTGATGAACTCCTTTTTGTTTCAATCAGCAGGCTTTTCCTGCATGTTCAATCAATTTCCCTACCATTGGGATGTCATCAGATATGACTAATCCTGCATACCTTCAGTTTAATCCAGCACAGCAACAACTACTTGCATGCTGTGGATTGGGTATGGGGATAGATCCTCCTGATATGGCGCTTAAAAGGACCACTAGTGCTCCTGTATCTATTCCTGAAACATTTCTTGACTCATCCTGCTTCACTGTAATGCCTTGTTCACTTTTTCATTTCTGTCCATTTATTTGTAATTTCTTATGGTTTAGTTTTTTTTCTTTTCTAATCTTACCTTACTTATCTTGCAGCAAACCCATCCCCCACCAACTTGGGATGCTGATCTACAAAATCTCTACAATGTAGCTTTTGATCAAGGAAGACAAACATCCTTCCAAACTCAGCCATTTACAGGTGATGTAAAATTATCATGTCTTTTTTTATCTGCACTTTATTAATCTAATAAACCCACAAGGCTAAAAAACAAAGCAAAGTGAGTTTTAAGTACCACTGATGGAGAGCATCGAGAACCCCACAAAAGTTAATGATTTTTCTTTGGGACTAAAATGAGTCTTCGTAATAGAGATGGAGAAAGGTGGTTGCAGGGAACTTCCTATCAATTCTTCCAAATGATAATGGCCGCTGATTCTTTTCTATGATTATTAAGTTCCCCACAATTCTTTCTTTATAAAGGAAGACCAATCAAAATTGCAAATCATTTTGACTTTGTAAAGACATCACGGCCATCGCTTGCCAATTGATGGCACAGAAAGGGGTCCCTGGGTAACACGACGAAGTCTATAATTCTTGCTACTTATGATTGTTTATCATGTTGGAATCTAATTTACTAGTTGGATGAAAGAGAAATCATCAGATAATAAGGCTGGTTTTTCCTGTTCCTAAAATTCCCCTGCCTTCCATTTTCATCACACAATGCGATGACTCATATTCCACTCCGATTGACAACGGATTCTAAATGTTGCGATCCCAACTTTTACAGGTTCCATTGAAGCTAGCAATCTGAAGATGGAGATGTGAATCAGGATATCAATTTATACAATTCCTGAAGAAGATTTTATTCTACATTGCCTTTGGGTCCTGATTCTTAAGTACATGACGTATATAGTTGTATGTATACTTTCGACATAGTATGAATAAAATCGATATCTATTAACATCTTCTTCTTCTTCTTCTTCTTCCTCTTCTTCTTCCTCTTCTTCCTCCTCTTTTTATCATAATTTACATGTAGCAATCACGCTATAAGGATTTCCCATTACACCAGAAAGGTCGATAGCGATAGCGGGTGGGGACCAAAGAATTAGGGTTGAAGGCAATCTAAACAACGGTAGGGCAATGGAACTTAAAATGAATGAAGGGAAAGAAACCAAAGGTCCTGCTTCACAAATTATCTAGAAACGTATGGCCTTTTCATGGACTAGCGTCTCCTTTCATAGCAATTTTTATTTTTTATATCTAACAGACTATAATAAGTCATAAAGGGTGTTATGTTTAGCATAAAAAAAAACTACTCTGTTATAGAATTTATCCAAAGTTTTGATTTTTAATTAAAAATTGTTCAAGTTATAACTTATATTATTCAAGATGTGTAGAATGGCCACAGGTTGCTTGTAATTTACACCAAAACCTATCCTTGTTAGTCCAGTGGCGCAGGTTGTCCCTCTGTTGGATGAACCTGAGTGACAAGTTCAAAGAAGAGAAGTGGACATGAGCCTGCCGGTGGACCTCCTCAGCTCCCTTCAGAGCAGAACAGCTTTACAAGATTGATTGATACTTCGATAATAAGGCAATAAATTGAGAACAAGAAGCATGAACTCGTTAGAGTGGTTTACATGTCCTAACATGCATTAATTTATTACATTTATGATCTGATTATTATGCCTCTCCTCTTTAAATATCTCGGTTGAGTCGATGATTTTGCCTACGCAAATAGTTCATCAACCTTTCTTGTGTTTTTCTTTTTTAACGATTAGGTGGGATTCTGGGGAGGACAAAGTCCACCTCTTTCATCCTGATCTAAGATATGTCATTTCCTATGGAGTTAATCCTCTGTAAGACTTCATTTAAGTTACTAAATACTCCCATCAACCCTCAATCCCTAACCATCTGACAGGTTTCTTCTTTCTAGCCAACGAAAAAGCCGATGATCTGGTCTGAAAATGACCCTAATTCAAGATGCTTACCTTAATTCCCTTTTGTAGATTTCTGATAAAATGATACAAGGCAAGAACTGCTTTTTACTGTTTGTTTTTTCATTTAAAAACAAAGGTGGGTGACATATGAGATATGTACCATTACCGAAGCTGTAACGGCTTCGTTGCTTTACCAAGTCCATGCATCAACTACAGGAGGCTGTTCTAAAAGCTCCATGAACCCAATACCTGCAGCATAGACAATTTCAGACAAGATGACAAGGGTGCTATGAAGATACAGAAGTACATTAACTACTCATCTCAGAGAAAAGGAAAAGGACCAGGCACGAACTTAAGCTTTAGGTTTCTTTCAAATATTTCTGTTGCTTTGTATTGTTTTAGACAACAAACCAAACCCATCTTTTCGAAAGTATCATTTGGTCACCAAACTGGTAAAATGGGCCAGAAAATTTCCTTTGGAGACTCGCAATGTAGGATGTTCAAATTGGTTCATCATCCTGTTTTTTCTCCTGGTAAAAAGTTGCTATCTTGACATCATTTGAATGGTTTAGGTGATCAAAATGTGAAATAGTAAGCTTGAATTCTCACATGCAGTTGTGTATTCTGTGCCCATGAACAGTTTACATCTTGAATGCACATTATTAACAGACATACCTCCCTATAGTCAAATCTTAATTAATAAGAAAGGAGCCTTTCATTGGTGGTTCTGGCAATAAGCCGGGGACCACCAGAGGCCGCTTACACCACCACTGCATCCTCTTGTTCCTGGATAGTCAAGAGCCTCAGGCTGCCTTCGTTTTCAAGCCATATAGAATAGTGAAATGGGTGGACCTGGCCTCATCCAAAGGCAAGATCTCTTTGATTCTCTTTGTATTCTATGGATGGTGAAAGATGATATAGCCCTCTCTTTCTCGGCCCCATTTTTGCTTTCTGTGGATTTTTTTCTCTTCCTATAATTTGAGGTTTTTCTCCCCACCTTTCACAGAGTGCAATTCCAAGGTATATAAAGCTAAAACCCACAAAGATTCTTCTAGCTATGTGTGTATTTTAGTTTATCACAAGGGTTTGGAGCTAGTATCCATGTTTGTGTCCTTACAGTTTATCAAGAATCCTGCAAATAGTCAAGACAAATCTAACATCTGATTTCTTTGGACAGAGTAACATGATATATTTGCATAAGCAAGCGAGATTAGCGCTCAAATATGTATGGAAAATACAAATGGAAGGGAATCTATATAGTGTGGCGTTAAATAGATCTAAGCCAAGGCCAAAAGGCACCGAAAATAGTAACACAGTGTCCTGGAGTCCCATCCATCCAAGCCTGCAGTGTAGGAATCATAGCTAGCTAGGCTAGCTATCTCCATCGCTGAGACAAGCCAAGTTGTGTGTAGAATCTTTAAGTTGTAACAGGCCAAGTTGCTAAAAATAATAATCCTTGTAAAGCATGCTTTCCCCCATGAACTAGTTTCTGTACTCAAATAATCAAGGACCACAAATTTGCGACAGCTGGTTAGTTGAATCAGCTAGCTCGAGTAGAACAATTAGAACAGGATGAAGAACTAAATATTTTCATCTGCTAACTTTCAATCCACACCACAGATCGACTTCCATTCCCTGACCCAGAAAATCATGTATGCTAATCAGGAATGACAAACATAAATTATTGGGAATAGTAAACCCACTAGTTGCATATGTGATATAGTAACATGATTTTCCTTCACATGACTTGCAGTTTCTAGCTACTTCCGCTACATCAATGGTGAGTCCTCAGCCCCAGAAAAATTTCCAACAAAACAGAAGGAAAATCATATTTAAGTCCCCAGCATTTGAAATCCAATGTAACAGAAAATGCAGCATAAAATATGTTGGATCATAATACATTTCCCAGGAACAATTGTAACATGCATTTTACAGGTGTGGCAGCAACATTTTCCTCCACTTCCCAGGAGCACGCACACTGTATGATAAACCAATGAAACAATCCAAGAGAGGGAAAAGCAATAAGAGAATAAACAAGAGAACATCAAATGAGGATAATATTAACACTATAGAGAACCTTTGAAGTAAACCAACCCCTCCAGTGCCTAAGACAACAGCCACTGGCTTTAACTTGTCTTCTTCCTGGAAAATTTTGTTAATAAGCTTATAATAAACAGAAAGCAATGCACTAAAACTAGAGTTATTAACGCGATAATCAATGATCACGTACAAAATAGCTAGAGAGAGTTAACCATTGAGCAAGAGTGGGTCCTGCAGTTCCCAAGATCATGGCATGATGGCAGAGGACTTATGATCTGTACAGTATATTTAGAGTTCGAATAATAAAAATCTGGCACAGTCAAGATTTTACTTGTTCACCTGAATTTATAAAAAAAATGGAGTTTTCTCATGTCCAAAAAAAATAGATCCTGAATACCAATCGACGAAAGCTTGAATAGTGTCAAACTCCACAACAATATCAAATCAGAAATACAGGCAAGAAGCCACTGAGTTTTGTGTGGAAAGAAAAGAAAGAATGGTTTAACGGGTTACTCTTACCATTTTATGCATCCAATTCTGAGTTATCTTCTAAGATTAGAACCATGTCACGTACAGAGTGTGATTTTGTTTGTATCTGACGTATACAATTTATTTTTCTTATGAATTATTGCTTGATCAAGGAATAACAGTGTTTGATTCTGCGAAATAAATAAATAAATATTTTTTACTTCAAAGTATTTTTTTTAAAATATTTAAAGATAAAATTTACAAGATGAATGGTGTCAGCCAGACCTCATCAAATGCATGTTTTCTGCTAGGCTCGTGATCAATGGCTACAAGAACGTCCCTGCCCTCTCCTCCTTTGACTTGTTTCTCTATCAAGTTCAGGTTTTGGTACCACAGGAATAAATGAAGGTAGCTTTACTTCCTTCCAGTTGTTGTCTTCGTCCTCTTCAAGGGTTCCCTCACGCTTACGTCGTATATTTCTGTCTTCTTACAGATTGTTCAAAACCCAACAAAAGAATGAAACAACAATCGTTAAGAGTTCTGGTTTTAGATTGGTTTTTTTCTGTTTTGGGCAGGTGAGAAGTTTGTGCCAAGAGTTCGAAAATTTCTACGCGCATTAAGGGTGATTTTTAATTGCTATTTCAAAAAATATTTTTGGAAAAAAAATTTTAAAAAAAATATAATATTTTTTTATTTTTTACTTTAAATAAAAAAAATTAATGTTTTCAAATTATTTTCATATAATGATATCTAAAATAATTGTTTTAAAAAAAATATCATTTTAATATATTTTTAAATTTCAAAAAACAGCCACAACAACAGACTTTAAACATTCATTTCAAAAGTGGGGCCTTTTGCTATTTTAGGTTTAGATGTAATTTAATAGTAGATAGCCTGCAAACAACATTGAGCTGTTAGTCCAGTGCTGGTTTAGGTTTTTGAACCTCTTTCTCCTTTATGGACTTTATAGCCCAACAAAGATCGGGCCCATATTCATCAGGTCCATCGCACCACCCAACAAAGATGGTTTCTGGTGAAGGTGAGATTTTTTTTAAGAGTGTTCAAAATTTGACTGCCTGAAGAGCAGAAACAAGCCTGTTATACAATTACAAGAGCAATCTTTGAAAATTTACACCAGACATTAACTGATGCAATCCCACAGAAAATTGAAAGAAATTCTGGGAATAGAGCGGCCGTGTAAGGTATCAACCAAATGATTATCATCAAGCATATAATAAAGCAATCTTGAAATAATCGATCAAGATTCTAATGTGTAGTTATTATACATATAAATACAGATCCTTATTACATATAAAGCAGCACAAATAGTTATAATTATTACATATTTCAAAACCTTGCTATCCCATCGCTACCATTCGAACGATTTTCATGACCTTCAAGTGCTGATCACCGATTCATCTCCTGCTTCCGGAAATGATAAATAAATCGATTAGCTTGGTAAGAATTCCATGACAATGTGAGCTAAACAAGAAGATTTGATTTTTGAAGGAGTACCTTTCCCAGGAACAACTATAACAGGTGCAACTTTACAGTGGTGGAAGCAATATTCACTCGCACTACCCTGAAGTATACTGCAGGAAAAAGATGGAAATAAGAACACACACATGAAGAAGAAGAGTGGGATTGATAGGAGGGAAAAGAAAGAGAAAGAGAAAACCTTTGAACTAAGCTTCTGCCTCTGGTACCCATCACCACAGCTGCAGGCTTTAACCTTTCTGCTTCCTTGCAAATTATCTTACCAGCATCCCCTTCCACAATCCGAGCCACGGTACTCACCTGATAAAAAACAACCAATATTCAAAAGAAATTGGTGGAAAACATTGATTTTACGCAGATTGTTATCACAACAAGGGTATGAATTAGAGACAAGTACAAGAATCAAAACGTTTTAAACCAAAGCTTGTGTGTTTGAAAGTTTGATGTCTGGTCAGTCATTGCTCATTAAGCAAAAATGGTTTAATTGTCAAAGTCATAAGCAATTTAACACACAAATCATATATTAGGTGCAATTTATGCGTATTAGATGTATCATGAACCAGTCGAAATGTTTATGATAATTCAAAATCAAGTTAATAAACAGTTGATTGGCAAAACATTTCCTTACAGTATTCTAATTTCGCAATCAATAACTACTTTCATGAATAACAAAAATGGAGTAGCGTAATTTTAAAGGAAAGTAAAAGGTGGGTCACCAACCATGGCAACCTGCAAAGCCTCCACAGCAAGCCTCTCCAAGAGCTGCTGGCTTGTCTCGTAAACAACAGTATTATGCACACCTGGAAAAACCATGAAAAAAATCAAGCCAGATTCCAGAACGCAATCATGCAAAACATAAAATATGAGATCGACAACATACTTGAAACAGCATGGACAAGATGGATGGTGTCGGCAAGTCTGCAAAGATGAATCAAAGCCCAGTCAAAAGCATGCTTGCTATTAGGTCCATGATCAACAGCTATAAGTATGTCTCTGCCTCTTCTTCTTTCCCCTGTCTCTCTTTCTAGATCAGGTTCTGGTAATGCTCGAATCATTGAAGGCAGTCTCACCTCTCTCCAGTTGTACTCTTCATCTTCTTGCAGTACCTCCATTGTTTTATCTGCCTTTTTTTTCCTTTTGATGGGGGGGGGATACAGTGTTCTCTGTATCTTTCTCTATACAAATTTGCTACAACTTACAACTGCTTATCTTTCTTAGTTATGTTTCTAGTTCGGTTTATAGAAGCCGAAGCTGCTGGTTTTTGACAATTCAAAGGTTGTTTTGTCTTTTTGATTCCATGTATTTTTATCATATTTATGTTTTCAGAGTGTATTAAGTGTTATTTTAAAAAATGTTTTTTTTTTTTAAATGAATTAAAAATATTTTAACAACAGCAGTTAAAAATCAGCTGGGAACAACCAATTAATTTGGTGATCTGTTCACCTAAAACGTAGGTTTATTTTTAACTTTGACCGACACAAATTGTATAGCCTGAGTAGTTAATTTGTAAATCGATTTCTTAAAATTATCTCAGATTTAAATTGTTAAATGATAATTAAATATTTTAATATATTTTCTTAAATAAAATATTTTACATTTTATAAAATATGAATAATAAAATTCAAACTTATTATGGTAAATATATAATTTATATTAACTTAACTACACATGGGTGAGATAATAATATAAATTTAAACATTTTTTTTAAACTGTGTATGTTTTTTTTTTTAAATAAGTAGTTTAAAAGTGTGGCAATAACTAATTTTTAAAAAAAATACTTTTTTATTAAAAATACAAAAAAAGTTTTTAATATCAATATATTAAAGTAATTTTAAAAAATAAAAATCATGAAATACAATTTCGGAAACTTCATATAAATCTCGAACCGACAACTATGGTCATTCTCAAGTTGCGTGTCTGAATTGTGCACGTGAACCACACTGCTGCTTCTCTTCTCTCCACGAGTCCAAGAGCAAAATTCAAGGGGGAAACAGCTTTCTTTCGTGGGCTTCAAAACTTTTTTTTTCTGTTTATTGTTATAAAATAATATAAATTATATTTTAAAATATATAAGTTAAATTAATTATTTGATATGATATTTGTTGAATCTTACCCTTACTACTTACATTTAAAAAATATATTAAAAACAATATAAATCATATTTGATGGTAGTAGAGGAAGTAAATAGAATGTTTTTTTTTTATTTATAAATATATTAAAATAATATTTTTAAAAAATTATTTTTTGATATCAGCATATAAAAATAATTTTAAAATATCCAAACTTTTTAAACAACTTTTGATTTATAGTGATGATGTCATCGCATGATTACTAAACTGCCCTTCGTATCTCTCTATCTAGTTGAAGGGGCCCTTATTATTAATATAAGGGCGTCCCAAACACTGTACCACCTCTCCTTCCTCAACTACACCTGCACCTAATGACACGGCTTTTGCACTGAGCTACAACGCCAAGCTTAGAAGCCTAAACTCTCCACGATTCCAAGCAATTGTACCACTTAAAGTGGACAGGCATTTTCTTACACATTTGTTCAGGAATAAATCCATGCGCAGCATGTTAAATGGTACACGACTCACTGCTTCCCTTAACAACATAACTTTTCTAAAGCCCCGAGTTGGCCTCCTACAAGCTCACCACTTTAACATCAATGGAGTTCTTAGGTTAGATTTCCCAGATAACCCTCCAACACCATTCAATTACTGCCAATCTTGGTACTACAGTACGCACCAGGCTTAGCAAAACCGCCTACAATTCAACTGGCTCTACAAGACACCGATCTTTTATCTTCATGGTTTCAACTTCTTTGTTCTTGGAACTGGAATTGGAAACCTTGGCCCTTAAAAGGTTCCAGCAAAATTTAACTTGGTCGATCCTCACGAGAGAAACACAGTTGAAGTACCTATTGATGGACAGACTTCAATAAGGTTCAGGGAAGATGGTCCAGGTACATACAGTAACACAAGAACATAGCCATATGGACTTCAATATGGTTTTTCTTCTTGTTTTAGTCATCTAAAGTGGTTTCTTACTTTACAGGGATATGGTTCGTGCACTGCCATTTGGTGCTGCCCACAGGCTGGGGATTGAAACAGCATGTGTCGTCAAGAAAGGACAAGGCCCAGATCAATCTACCTAGCCTCCACCTAAAGACCTTCCTACCTGCTAGCTTTCAGAACCAACCACCTCAATTTGGAATGTTCGAAAAGGATGGCTAAACACTCTTTTCGGGAATCCAATGCCCGGGCCATGCACCTGAAAGAACCTAGTATAATGTATGTGATAGCAGTAATCGATCTCAATCCCTGGGAAAGACAGGTTTGACTGGGATGGGGGGTGTTCATCTTCTGCCTGTTCTCACTTGATTTTCTTTCCCGTGGGGATAATTTAACAGATGAGGCCGAGTTCATGATGTAAAAAGCATTTCAGATGTCTATGAAAATGGGGGCCTGTCAGAAAATAATTCGCAAATGAAAAATGAGGTAACTATACTTATAGTAGGAGGCTACCCTAAAACTCATAAAAACAGGCCCTTACTCCACCGACCCCTCACCCTTCTTTGCACGCACACAAGATTGACACAACCAATATAGATTTAGGACGATGAAAGGAAAGCTCAGGGCCACATAATTCAAACAGGTAAGAAAAAATATCTATAATCGATGAGGATCTGGTAAAAATGAATTGATTACTCGTCAATGGCATCAAATATTTGAAAAAACGAGGGTACAAAAAGGTCAAATAGTGCACATTACCTCACATGGCAACTCTAACATGAAAAATCAATCAAAAACTGAGCAACATTGCCAATAAAAGAAAACCATGTAAATCAAGCTTTCTTTCTCCTAGCCAATGCAGGTATCCTGCTACTTTTAGGCCTCGAACCACTAATCTTGGAAGAGTTTTGAATTAGCCCACGCACAATGCACAGCATACCAAGACCCAGGAAGGGGTAGTACATCATCAGTAAATCATCAGATGCCTTGCCAGAACCCAAAAGCTCTGCTAATATAGCAACCTGTCATGGAAAACACTCATTTACATGACGAAAAATAAATTAAAAAAACAGCAATCAAATTAATAATATATATATTGGGGTTTTCTTTTAAAATTACCATGGAGGTGAGAACAGAAGCACCATAGATCAAGCAAGTGGTGTTAAACCAGGATTTGGAAGCCAAAATAGCATACAAATTGAGGAGAGAAAGAGGCCACTGAAAGAGAAGCTCGAGCCAGACAAGGCCGACGAAGAAATGAGGCTTCTCAATGATTAGATAGTCACCATAATGGTGGCCGTACCATCTCTTAAGATTGATCAAGAAATCAGGGAAGAAAGTGAGGGGAAGACAAGTCTGAGCATCAATTAATGGCGCGGCCACTGCTATCACCATAAAGAAGACGAAAAGTATAAAGTCTATTAGCTTCAAGAAAACACTCGTACCCATTGTTGTTGTTGTTGTTTTTTGAGAGCTGAAGGTCTTGCTTTGCTTTGTAACAAATGGAGATCTATCTTCGTATAATCGTATTAGGTTCTGACTTTCTATGCTTTCGGATCCTGAATGGATCTGTGATCGCCATTTTCATCTATCCGGTCAAAGGGATAAAAATAAACAGCTGATATCGCGTGATAATTATATTTTTTTTTAATTTTAAAAAATATTTTAATATCATATGATAGAATAATTTGAAAAAACAAATTAAAAAAAAATAAAAAATGCTTTTAGAAACAATGCAAACATGCTAAAAAAGAAAAGGATAAATCGGTAATTAGCTTAAAAAATGGAGAAAGAATTTACTCCATGGTGAAAAAATTGGGTAGATTTATAATTGGATTAACCCGGACTAAATTGATCTTAGTAAAACTCAGTTCTTAAGATCTTTTTGTTAGGAATGTTATTTTGATCATTTAAAAAATAAATTAATTTGAATTAATCTTCTAAACTCATGATATAGATTTATTCTGAATCAATTTTCAAATCAAGTTTTAAAATTAATTCTTAAATTATAATAATACTATAAGTCTTTTTTAACATTAATAGTGATGATAAGAAAAACAAAATTTTAATGATCTTTTTAAGGAATAAAAAATAAAGTATTACAGATTTTCTCAAGCATGGTAATAAATAGTATTTTCGTATTTGATAATGAAAAATAAATCTATTCTAAATATTGAATTTAGAAATTCAATTTGTTTAGTTTTTTTGGTGAAATTATAAGAATTTTGATTGATGTTCGGAACTCTCTATAAATTTATATTACCTTTAAGCGCAATGGTTTATTTATTAAATCATGTTGGTTGTGTTAATCAATTAACTATATATGATATTATTATATTGATGTAAATATATATTTATTATTAATAAAAGCTTAAATTATTTTTAATATTCATATTATTAAATTATTAAATTTAATATTAGATTTATGAACTTAGAGTAAGGATAAGGTCCATAAGACAAAAATATTTTGCAAAAAAATATTATAAAGTTGTTATAAACATAGAATTTTTATTGCATCAAAACATTATTCTAAAAATATTCATGATCGATGCTCACTTAAATATTAGATATTTACTAGAATCGTAGAGATTGATACATATTTTATTCTTTCTTTTATAAAAAAAATAAGTTATTCTTATAAAGTGAGGCATTAGAGATACTTAGAACTAATATGTATGTGTTTGTTATAAGACATGTGCACTGAATTGCCCCACAAATAAAATTTCATTTAAAGAGATCATTATATCTATGAAAAAGTTTACATGATAATAGTTGTGTTGGTGATTTTTAGACCTGGTGTCACTAAATTATCTTATATGAAGAATATTATGCTTAATATTGTTGTATGTTATCTTAATCGAGATAACGAAAGAGCAGACAATGAATATATCATGAACTATATAAAGTTACATGAGTGATCAAAAGAAAATTCATTACCCTAGATGAATTAGAGAAAATATTTCATTTGTTATAAAAAAAATATTGACTAAGAAATCATTAACCAAGGTGGAATAAAATTTGAAGAGTGGTTCATGTAGATTACTATTGAAGGTCGGACAATTGAATGATTTTTTGCAATAAACTAACTTTTAAAGAATTATTCAAAGTCGAAATAAATCTCTAAACAACTATATATTTATTTAACTAGATCCCAGGGATTTCATAATAATCTTATTATATTGTTTATGTTACATGTATGATGTTCGAGAAACCTAACAAATTATTCTTTCTATTTTGTCAGTTATTTGAACTAGTTATGCAATTCTTTTTAGTTTTTATCAAAATACTTTGGGAATAAAATAAGACTCAATAAAATAAAATAAAATAAATAGTTAAGAAATGATTGAGAAGATAGTTATTACCCTTTATAATTATTGTATAAGAACATCAAGTAAAGAATCACAAATCACAAAGAATTTCAGATTATCAGAACTGTAGGTTCAATTCCTAACATCTATTGTTAGGAAATGAACTTGAACTCTTGTACACTTTTTGTGCGTAGAAACTTGGAAGAAATGAATTGAAAACATCTATTAAACAGGTAATAGAATGTAAAAATCATGTTCAATAAGGATTGATGGTGAAGATTTCATGATAACTTGAAGGAAGACTCCCACATGCTACTCTCGAGAGCTTGAACGAATATCTTCAGGTCTCTCAGCTGTTCGAATTACAGAGGAATTGAAAACGGTGTCAGATAAACGAAGATCATCAATCACATAAACCCTCGAAAATGACAGAACTCTGAAGTTCATTTTCCAATATAAAACTCCTTCCCTCGCAGGAAATGTAAAATTTCCTGTTTAAACACAAGATTTAATCTCCATGACACTCTAGCTTAAGCAACAAAACCAAACTATGGTATCCAATTCTCTTAAAGATTTTTTTTATTTGTGAGGAAACTCTACCCCTGGAAAACGCATTTTTGTGGAACTAGGTGAGCGACTAAAACCTTGTCTATCCCATACTTTTACAAAGAATACACGTTCAGACTGTGAGAATTGCCAGGAGAATCAGCAATCAAACCAAAGTATGGTCTCCAAAACTCTTCAAGAAGCTAAGGTGGAAACGAGAATTCCCAGGAGAATCAGCAACAAGATCCCAACCCAGCAACCCCAATTGCTTCCCCTTCTCTTCATCTGGTTAGCGTAGTATAGTCCATCAGTCCCACCACTGATATGATTCGCAGCACTAGCCACATTCTCTTCAATAACATTAATCTCATCACCTTGAGTCTCTACCAAAATAGCCATGTCAAGAAATACTCGATGCAACTCAGTCAGGCTCCTCTGTATCTCCTTCAAGGCCTCATGCCTCTCTAGATTCTCCATCGCCAATTCTGCTCTCCCTTCAAAAACTCCATCTTTCTCACCTCTTGAAATCATCTTCTCTATCATTTCCTCAGTTGGGTGCTCGCCAGTAGCATTATAGTACCTCCTTTTCAGACCCTCTTTGTGATCTTTCAGAATGTTCTCTCTCAACGCTTGAAAATCACGCATCATGTCTCTTAACTTAGCTCTCAAGCCATTCGTCACTGAAAGCCGAGATCGATCGACTGGGCTACCTTCTTTATAAGCCTTTGACAATCTACGATTAGCAACATTAGACTGGTCAAGTGTTTCCAATCTTGACTTAATCTTCTTGGCTTTTCGAAGAATAGTAACCATATCTGAGTTTATCCTGTCTCTAATTCCTTTCAAAATTTTCGCACTGTGAGTGGATCTTGACTCTTCATTCAAGTCCTGAAGATCAATAAGGAGATTGGTGATCTCTTCCATGTCAATCTTGATAGCCTTCACTTCTTCAAAGAATTTGGAGAGGTTTTGTTCATCAGTGGAGTCTGATTTCCCCATCTCAAGGTCTTGTTCGGATTGGATGTCTTCCATGACTTGTTTTTTGAGGTCTACGTAATCGAGAAACGATTTGGTCATTAAATCATTCATCTTTTCAATGTTTTTTTAAATAACCCACCTGAAAAGAACAAGATCGAATAGGTCTCTCTATGAAAGAAAACAAAAAACCCCTAATAACAGAATAAATTAATTAAACAACACAGTGTATCCGAGCTTCAACAACTTTGAATTCTTTCATATTTCCGAAAAATAAAGAACTATAGAATGTTGAATATAAAAAGAAAAATCAGGCTTGGGTCTAATTTTAGAGTGAAGGACCTAACAAGGCAGAGATTTCTTGAATGATAATCTGAAGAAAAAAACGATGCACTATTTTTTTCTAGTTATATAATTCAGCATCTAACAAGCAGATACGTAATAAAAGAAAAGGACCCGAAAAGAACAAAGAAAGAAACCCTGAAGAGACTTCAAAATTGAAGAGAAAATATAGAGAGTTTGAAGGGCTCTGAGAGAAAGGAAGAATTTTTGCAACTTATAAAGATAAATCATACAAGATAGAGATAAAGGGTCATCAATGGCTTGGTTTCTGTTACGATTTCCTGGTTGCTCTGTTCAAATTTCAAATTTAAAGGTTTCTACAAAGGAGCCGTTTGAGGGCTAGGTTGATGATGGATTCCCGGTCTCTATTCTACTATTTCCGCTTGCTTTAGTCCCTCAACTATTTTTTTTATCCTCACATCACCTTTATTATGTCCTATCTATCGTTTTTCTATTTTTTTTTATCCTCATTTTTTTTATTAATTTTATGTGAGTGAAATAATAGTATATATAGTTCGCAGACGAGAGTGGATTTAATTAAAATATTTTATAACCATTTACGGATATAATTATGTTTGTATTCCTTAAATATATTTAATTGCTAAGCTGTAAATTCAAGATTGTTGTACCACTTAATAATCTCTTCTATTTTTTTATTAATATTGTTGCTGACAATGCACAAATTATGGAATTGAATTATTATTTTTTATACATTCATCCCGTTACTTCTATTCTGTATTGACATGGTGTTTTTCATGGGTTGTTGTTAAGGAAGAGGAGGATGATAAATGGGAAATAAATGGTAGAAGAACCAATTAAGGACCAAATTGAAAATAGAGCGACCAAGCAGCACCATTGACCTTATGTTGAAAAGCCCAGTGGTCGATTGACTTCCTAGCAATTGAAAAACGACAACGCGTTGAGCACAAAACGCCACTCCCAACTTGCAGGAACTCGAATTTCATGTGAACTCAAAACGCCAGTTTCGAGATCTAAAAACTGAAACGACACAGCCACTAATTTTGAAGGGAAAAGAAAAACATGGATGAGAAGAAGAGCAAAGTACTAATAATAGGAGCAACAGGAAATCTAGGATACCATTTAGCAGAATTTAGCCTGAAATTCTCACACCCCACTTTTGTTCTTGTTAGAGACTCTGCTTTCAATGACCCTGTTAAAGTACAAAAGCTTCAATCTTTGTCCAGTTGTGGTGCCACACTCATAAAGGTTAGTTTTCTTCTTGTTTTGTCCTGTTGGTGTAAGGACCTTTTCTTTATGGGGCTGTTTTTGAATTTTTGTTTGGGACTTTCTCTAGGGGTCATTGGAGGATGAAAAGAGTCTTCTGGAGGCAGTGAAGCAAGTAGAAGTGGTGATATGTTCAATCCCATCTAAACATGTTCTTGAGCAGATGGCTCTTGTTAGAGTTATTAAAGAAGCTGGGTGCATCAAGGTTGTGTTTTTTTCACTTTTATTTGTTTCTGTTTAGATGGGTTTTTATTGGTTTTGTTCCATCTTAGTTCCCTTCAGTTGTGGTTTGATTGTACTAATGATGCATTGGAAATGAAACTGGAGGCCTTGGAATGTTAATTAAAATACGTAGATCATACACCCGTAGTAGTAATAAATTTCATATGGGAAAACCAGAATGAATGGATAGGGAAACTTTTGATATTTCTCACCCGCGGACAGAATTTGCAGAATAAGATGCTAATACTAATTACTGATAAATTTTTCATTTTCCTCTTAGGTCAACTTCCGTGGATCAACTTTCATTAGTTATGGCTATATAAAAACAAGGACATCGCTCCCTAAATGGGGTGAAGATTTAGTGGCAAAAGCTTAAGTCGGGAACTTGTGCGAAGATGTTGATTGTTTGTGAGAAATTTTTGAACAATTATATGATATTGATGATATTCTAGAAGCATTAAGGTTCGTCAAATTTTTGCCCGTGGGTTGAATGTGCAATAGCTATATTTTTCTTATTTGGGTTATTGGGGGAGAAAGGCAGGTAAAGGTGTAACCGTCGAACTTGTACATTTCCTCTCCTGCCTTTTGCTTTCAGTCTAAACTGGAATAGCTCTTGTTTCCTAAACTGTTCCTTTTGATTGGACTACGGTGATTGTCAAGTTCACAGGTACAGTTCACCATGTGGCAAAATACTGGAAAAATGAAGCAAATGTGACTAGGATTCCTTAAGAAATTAAATAGGACTTTTGTATTTTAACATCCTGGTATATGAAATGATAAGCATGCTGAGAAGAAGAATGTGTGCATATATATGTGGACTGAAAGACAAAAAAATGCATGAACCATTGTCAAAATTTGATTCTTTTGTTCAATTAGATAGACGAATGTGTTAGTCATTGCAGAGATTTATCCCTTCTGAATTTGGAGCCGATCCAGATAGAATTCAAATATCTGACATGGACCACAACTTCTACTTGCGGAAAGCTGAGATTCGGCGTGTTGTTGAAGCTGAAGGCATTCCTTATACTTACATCTCCTGCAATTTCTTGATGAGCTATTTACTTCCATCTTTAGTTCAACCGGGGTTAAAGACTCCACCCAGGGACAAGATCAGAGTGTTTGGAGATGGGAATGTTAAAGGTTTGCTGGCCAAGATCTTTACTTATTTCTATATGTTTTATTTAGCCAAATAGGAAGCCAGAATTGTGGTAACTTGCAGCTCTTCTCTTGTGGTTTGTCTACAGCTGTCTTTGTGAAGGAACAGGATGTTGCTGCCTTCACAATATGTTCAATGGATGACCCACGTACATTGAACAAGGTGCTATATTTGAGGCCTCCAGGAAATGTATGCTCGATGAGCGAGCTGGTTGAGATATGGGAGAGTAAGATCAGGAAGAAGCTTGAGAAGATTTATGTATCAGAAGATGAGCTGCTTATAAAAATCAAAGGTATGTTAGTTGATTACAGTAATTATACCTGGGGCTTCTATTTAGAAGTTTAATTACTTTTAACTTGAGTTAAAATCCTGTAAAACTTAGATGTGATAAGAACCATTCTTGTTACCTGAACAGAATTTATTGAAACAATCAAATCCATATGTTCTTATCAGATATTTATTCAAATTTCAATCTCCCTGGGCTGGAAACTTTTCCTGCTCTTGAAATTGTGCTGGGATGTTATTATAATTTTGGTGGACGCACATAGGACTGGCACCCAGTTTATCAAGTAGAAAATTTCTTGTTCGTTTCTGGATGAAGAGATAGAATAGAATGTTCTTGTCGCTTTACTTTATCTTTATGTTCCTCAGCTTTAACCCATGTCTGGATCATTTGGTTTACCTTGCTTTAAATTAAGATGATACAAGATATGTGATGTTGTCTCATTTCAGAGACTCCGTATCCAGACAACATGCAGATGATTTTCATATACTCTGCATTTGTAAAAGGAGATCACACATACTTTGACATTGATTCTCACAGTGGAGCAGAAGGGACACAACTATTTCCAAATGTGAAATATGCTACAATCAGCGAGTTTTTGGAGACCTTGTTGGAACAAGCAAGCATTTCTGAATGATTGTTTATTTAAATGCTAGACCCCTTATTGATCTCGTCATGCACAGCATGTATTTCGTTTGAAACAGACTGAGGTATTAATAAGAATCATCTGCATACTTGAATTATAAGATTTCCGTTTGGTAAAGCTGAAGGATGATTCACAATTTCCACTACTGCATTAATTGCTCAGACCTTTGAGTGATTTATACAAAAATATTTTGAGCAGCCATTCAAACGCACAGGTATGTCTGGTTCATTGATCGCTTATGAGCTCAATTGATATGGACAAGCCGATTGTACTTTGCTTTGTGAAATGAATGGCGTGAAAAATTTTATTGTGCTGATATGTCCGTTGTTGCTAAAAGCAAAACACAGCAGTCTGCAGACTTAACGAATCATTCAAGTCAAGCTGAATTTTAACATTCTTTAGCACGCCAAGTTGACAAGGGCGCATAACCTGGCAACAACAATTTCATAACCACCGATGAAAGATTTTTTTGTTTAAGAAATAAAAATTTAAAATTTTTGTGTTTAAAAGATAATTACACGATCTTGATCTTATATCATTGTGTTTAGATCATATAGCATTGTTTGGCATTGCGTTTTAAAAACGCTTTTGAAAAATATGAACTTTAATTTTAATTTTAATTAGATATTTTTGGTGTTTTTAAATCATTTTCATGTGCTGATGTAAAAAATCATTTTGATGTATTTTTAAACGATAATTACTTTAAAAAACAACATCAACCACACTCTCAAACAGATACTAAGATCTTATTACATAATTTCATATTTAATAAAAATCTAACAAAACTTTCTGACAATATATATATATAGCCTGGTATCATTACTTATATAAATTTAAATTAATTAGCTTGTCATGGTTAAAAGAAGCTTTGCAATGAAAAGGAAAAATATAAGTGACATAATTTTAATAAATTTAACTATTTGCAAGGTAATTTCTTAATTAACATTTTGTTATGTAAAGGAAAGATAATTCTTCCCATAAAAAGTTAGGTACGTTTCACGTGATGAACCTAGACCTATAAACGGACCAAATACACCCATAACCTAGCAACAACAATTTCGTAACCACCAATGAAAGATATTCTTGTTTAAGAAATACAACTTTAAAATCTTTTCGTGTTTAAAAGATAATTATTATTTTTTGAGAAAATTTAATTTATTTATTTTTAATTCTATTTAGAGTTTTAATATATAAAAAATTAAGTATTTGTTTGTGTTAATGTTAAAAATAATTTGTAAAATAAAAATAAATTTATTTTAATATATTTTTAAATAAAAAATATTTTAAAAAATAACGAATAAAAAAAATAACATCTTAGTATCTGTTTGAGATTCCATTTTAAAAATATATTTTTTAAATAATTTATATATATATAAAGACTATTTTTTTATTAAAAAAATATTTTAAAAAGAGCTTAACCACCCTAAATTAATATCATCATTGATATACAAGGATTTCTGTCCTGTTTGGCATTGAGTTTTAAAAACATATTTGAAAAAAAATAAAAAATATATTTTTATTTTTTATTTTAAATTTTTTATTTTATTTTTACATCATTTTCATATACTAATATCAAAAATATATTTTTAAAAAATAAAAAATAATATTTTAAAATCTATTTAAATAAAAAATAATTTCAAAAACAATTACAGTACACTCATAAACGAATCATGGCGACTACTTGTAAGAAAACAAATTTGAAATCCCCACAAACGCCCATCAAGGACAAAACAAACCTAGACGGATTCCTTGCCTATATACAGAAACACCATCATGCGTACATCACAATCTCCTCACAATGGGAAGTGTATTTCTGTTATTTCACATGCATTTTCTCACTATAAATGGTGATCAAGTGACCCAATCTCTTTCACAAATCCGGATTCTTATCTTCTACCTTAAAATTCAGACATTTTTGTTTATTCTCTAGACGGAAAGCTTAAGCAATGGCAAGCAAGATTCTGTTCATTGGAGGAACAGGATACATAGGAAAATTCATAGTGGAAGCTAGTGCTAAGGCAGGCCATCCTACTTTTGTTCTTGTTAGAGAGTCCACTCTCTCTAATCCTGCTAAATCCGATGTCATTGATAACTTTAAGAATCTTGGGGTCAATTTCCTCATTGTAAGTCCTTTTCTTTTCCCTTTTTTTTTTTGGGTTTAAAAATGTGAAAACAAAAATGTTTGGAAATATATTTGCTTGTGTTTTTTGTTTTGAAGGGAGATTTGTTTGATCATGAAAGTTTGGTGAAGGCTATAAAGCAAGTGGATGTTGTTATCTCTACAGTTGGTCATGCTCAGTTAGTTGAGCAAGACAAGATCATTGCTGCTATTAAAGAAGCTGGAAATGTTAAGGTATACATGTAGCTAACTTTGTTCGAGCGATCATGAGCTGTATCTCAATGACATGCTATTTTTCTTGAATGGATTGGGGTTTGAGAATTACTGAATCTAACAATCATACGCCTGTTAATGCAAATTATTTGTTTTGTTGCAGAGATTTTTCCCGTCAGAGTTTGGAAATGATGTGGATAGAACGAATGCTGTTGAACCAGCAAAATCAGCGTTTGCAACGAAGGCTAGCATAAGAAGAGCTATTGAGGCTGAAGGGATTCCGTACACATATGTATCTTCTAATTTTTTTTCTGGCTATTTCCTTCCTTCTCTGAACCAGCCTGGAGCCGCAGCTCCTCCAAGAGATAAAGTTGTCATCTTGGGTAATGGAAATCTTAAAGGTAATGTTTCACAAATTCTGCTGAAAAATTTCCTGTGATAGATTAGATTCTCGATATCTTTTGTGTATTTAAATGCTATTCAACTGGAGAAGTTTAGAACTACTGCACATGTTTAAGTAGGCTCAGAATCCTGTTTACTTCAGCAGACCCTTCATGGATTTTGGATGATCTGAATTTTATCACAAGCATTATCAATCTATTATCTCCTAGAACTTTGAAAACCATGTAACTGTGTTTAGGCAATGTTTTGATCTACAGCTGTTTTCAACAAAGAAGATGACATTGCCACCTATACAATCAAAGCAGTGGATGATCCAAGAACCTTGAAGAAAATTCTCTACATTAGACCCCCAGCCAACACCATCTCATTCAATGATCTTGTGTCCTTGTGGGAGAAGAAGATTGGGAAAACCCTTGAAAGGATCTACGTTCCAGAGGAGCAACTTCTGAAAAATATCCAAGGTAAGAATATCATTTCATTACCTTTCATGCAAACAACCTTAACGCTGACAGAGGAAAATCTCTTCAATTCATGGTCTAAGAAAATATTTCGAGAAAAATCTCTTCCCTCGACGTAGTTTAAATATTTTAAACGAGTTTAAATAACTGTTAGCAGATCTGAGTTTGAATTGTTTAGAGGTAGCATGGCAAAGTTAGCGAGTTTGACATTGCTTGCCTCTCTGTTTGCAGAAGCTCCGGTTCCCGTCAACGTGATTTTGTCAATTGGGCACTCGGTGTTCGTGAAGGGAGATCACACCAACTTCGAGATTGAACCATCGTTTGGTGTAGAGGCTTCGGAGCTTTACCCTGATGTCAAATACACTACCGTGGATGAATACCTGAATCAGTTTGTCTGAGTTTTCTACACCAATCAGCGTTACCTTAATAAACAATCAAGCAGATCCCACTTTGTGCTTCGCAGTACTGCATAAGAGAATTTAGTTGCTTGTAATTCTTCTGCACTTAATTATTGATCAAGATATCTGTGAACTACACATCTTGGAGACTGTGTTTAGATCTCAGTGATGTATCAAGTTTCTCTACATAATGGCATCCTTTCGCCTTTTAAGTTGCACAAAATTGAAGCCATGTTTCGGCTGTTGGAGTGTTAATCTGTCATGGAAAGTTTCATGTTTCACTCCCTTTTAGTATGCCCCTCGACACATTCCAGAATAGTTGTGCCTTCTTCTTGCTTTTCCTTGCTTGGAAGGGTTACAAGTTCAAGCAAATATTGGATTGCAGGAATTTTTGTGAATTCGATGACCCTTCTCCAAACACTCAATAATACAGGAACACTGCTAAGATCCGCCATCATGGGGACTAACACAGCAGCGCGAGTCTCAGCCCTCCATCATCCCCTGCCGATTTATATACCGTTGAGTTTAGCATCACCTGCCTTTTAGGAATGCTGTGTGACGAAATATCGGTAGCAATTACTGTGTGACGAATAATTAATTTAAAAATAATCTAAAACATAAAAAAATAATTAATTTAATATAAAAAATGTTTACCGGTGTTCTTAGGAACATCAATGTATGAATATCATTTCATTAGCTTTATATTTAAACCAGTACTCTATCACTGGAAATGAAAGATTTATCCAATTCACTATCATCTGTTAGACCTCTGTGGACTTGAGTTTGAAAAATGTTTACCGGTGCTCTTAGGAACAGTTCTGAAAAGGTGGCTATAATTCTTGCACTTGTATTGGTGCTGCTCTGTCTCTTCAGGTTTTTCTGCGGATATTTTTGTGAATGTTGCTGCCTTCAGGATAAACGCCACTGATCCAGGTACGTTACAAGTTCTTGCAGGAAATGTTTGCCCAAATAATGAGTTGGTTTAGATTTGGGAGAGTGATACTGGGAAGAATCTTGAGAAGATCATAGTACCGAAGATAGCTTAAAAAATATGGTGCACGCATGGCCAAATCCAATTTCAAATTGGTGCTGGAGAAATCTCCTGGGTGGGAAAGAAAGTTGGGATCAGAGAAAACATATATCTCTGGGGTCATCTATACCAGAGTGATCTGTCATTTTCGCTAGGAACAGTCTAACAATTGGCCAATCGAAGGGCTGCTTGAACTTCAACTGGAATCTTCGCCTGCCAAAACCACCTCCTCCTCCTCCTCCTTGTTTTTTTCTTTTGTTAAATCAACGACCAAACTCTTCATTCAACATTAAAAGGCCACCGACCAATTCAGTGTTTCACCTACCAATTTTTATTCTAGAAACTCAAACACTTCACGACAATTTCCGAAGAGATAGCTATTGTTATGTTCAATACACAATAATAAAAGAAAATCCTTTCACATTTTATTGTTTTTCTTGGTATCAGATTGACTCTAGGGATCATGAGTTCGAATCTCACCACCCTTATTCTATTTAATAAAAATCAAGAATAAGATAGTGCGAGTCTATGTTCAAGTTTCAAGCCTAAAAGACTTTTACTTGATAGGATGTGTTAGATTATAATATAATTATATTCTAGGACCTCACCTAACAGTTTAAGTTTTTAGATGAGATAATTATTTAACATAATCAAAATAATCACTACCAATTTATCTAGTGGCTTAAAAAAATATAGGCATGGTCCAAAAGAAGGGAAAAAAAGAAGAGAAAAATATAGTCTTTTGGATCCTTCACATGGTCAAACAAGAACAACTATGAAACGACTACTAAATTTTGTAATTAAGAGATTTATTTTTTATATAGTTTCAATTTCAATTTCAAGTTTTATAATTATTAATATGATAATTATTAAAAATTTATAATTATTTATTTTAAAAATTATAAAATTAATCAAAATATATATAAATTAATCTGAACACCGATATTAATAAAATAAAAAACAACTATGAAGTTATTGCTTTTCGCACAACAAATAGGGGGAAATTACATATTATTAAAACTAGCAGCGCTATGAAAACCCATAAAAAAACCTCAAATGACAAAACTAACACCCCCTCGACCATAGAAAAAGAACCAGTATCATGGCAACATGTGACAATCTCCTCATGGTCAAAAGTGTACACCTGTAATTTCTCAAACATATATTTTTCGTCCTATAAATAGTGACCTTTAACTTGGCTCAATCTCAAACAGTTCGGATTATTCTAAAACATTTTTTTTCTCTACCCAGAAAGTTTAAGGAATGGCTGCGAAAAGTAAGATTTTGTTCATCGGGGGGACAGGATACATAGGAAAATTCATAGTGGAAGCAAGTGCCAAGGCAGGCCACCCTACTTTTGCTCTTGTTAGAAAGTCCAGTCTTTCTAGCCCTGCCAAATCTAATGTCATTAACAACTTCAAGAATCTTGGCGTCAATTTTCTCACTGTAAGTCATTTTTCTTCTTTGAAATGTGAAAAGTCGTGTTGTAAGCGATGGCTGTTTCTTTATAATTTTTTTTATTTTTTCTTGATTTGTTTTTTGTAGGGGGATTTGTTTGATCATGAGAGTTTGGTGAAGGCGATAAAGCAAGTGGATGTGGTGATCTCTGCGGTTGGTCACTCTCAATTAGGTAACCAAGACAGGATCATTACTGCCATTAAGGAAGCTGGAAATGTTAAGGTTGGTGTAGAACTCCCTTAATTAACATGCTGTCATTCTTCTTGTCTCATGCTGGACTAGGTTTTGGGTTTTCTAGAAAACCCAGAAAAAAGAAGTTAATAATGTTATGAACGCAATGTAATGGTAATTGAGAGCTCTTTGTTTTATCACAGAGGTTTTTCCCGTCCGAATTTGGAAATGATGTTGATAGGGTGCATGCTGTCGAACCAGTAAAATCAGCATATGCTCACAAGGTTAAACTACGCAGAGTTCTTGAGGCTGAAGGAATTCCATACACCATTGTGTCAAATAATTTTTTTGCTGGTTATTTCCTTCCAACTTTGAACCAGATTGGAGTTGCATCTGCTCCAAGAGATAAGGTTGTCATCTGGGGTGATGGAAATCCTAAAGGTAATATAGCAAATTCTACGGAGAATCGTTTGTGATGGACTAAAATTCTCGATATCTTTTGTATGGCTATATGTTAACTTATTAGACCAATGGTGGTGCTGTGCTATGTTCACCAATTCTTTCTTTTTTTAACATTTCATCTAATTAGAACTGGTCCAAACAGTTACACAGAAACAAAATTCTAGTTACTTCGCTGGTCTGCAAATGTAATTTGGCAGATGATCTGGGGTTATGACAAGAATTATCAGTTTCTATCTGCTAAGATAATAAAAACCTATGTAACTGTTTTAGGCAAAAGTAGGTACTAGGTGCTCTGCTTAATTGTAGAAAGAATTTTACAATTTTTTCCATTTGATGTACAGCGGTGTTTAACGTGGAAAATGACATTGGCACCTACACTATCAGAGCGGTGGATGATCCACGAACCTTGAACAAAATCCTCTACATTAGACCCCCAGCCAACACCATCTCATTCAACGATCTTGTGTCTTTGTGGGAGAAGAAGATTGGGAAAACCCTTGAAAGGACTTACATTCCCGAGGAGCAACTTTTGAAGAATATTCAAGGTAGGAATATCATTCCATTAGCTTTATATCCAACAAATCGTAACATCAACAAGGAAATCTCCTCATTTCGCAAGCATCAATATGACCTGCCAGCTAGGATGTCAAGTTTTTGGAAAAAATATAAGAAAAATTGCTTTGTGATGACTTGCTAGTAATTGATCTAAACAATATTTTGACAGTATTTTTCTAAGTTTGAGCAGTTTAAAGTTGTAACCAGGCCAGGTTTGTCAAGTTTGACATCGATTCTGTTCGTTCTTTGTGGTTTTGCAGAAGCTCCATTTCCAGACACTGTGGAATTAGCACTTTTTCACTGTGTCTTCGTGAAGGGAGATCACACCAACTTCAAGATTGAGCCATCATTTGGTGTAGAGGCTTCTGAGCTTTACCCTGATGTTAAATACACTACCGTCGATGAATACCTTGATCAGTTTGTCTGAGTCTCCTACATTAAGCAAGCTTTTACCTCGATAAATAATAATGCAGATGTCATGTTGTCCTTCATGGCGAGGAAGAAAACAGATGGCTGTAATCCTTGCACTAATTATATTATTGATCATGATAGCTGTGAGCTAGACCTCTTGGGAACCTCTTGAGATCTATGTTATGTATTATGCTACATGCCATACAGAATGGCATTAATTTTGAGCACAAGTATTATACTACCTGGCTAATCCAAACCTAGCTGCATCATGCTACCTGGACATTAAAAATACTGCAGTTTGCCTACCCATATTTCAGTGTCCTGGAGTTTTGATGGTTGACTTGTTTTTTCTATTTTAGCAGCTGTTAGAAAATTTAAGTGTGCATATCCTTAGACATCTTCATTAGAAAAGCAAGATTTGTTCTTGATAACCAGCAATCGTCTATGAGGAATGCATATTTTTCATGATTACCTAGGAGTGCATTTTCATTTTGCTGTGGCCTTTCTTAGAAGGCAAGATGACAACTTATCTTTCCCGACCTTGAAGCGGGATATTTCAAAAATAAAAAACCACCAAAGCAACATACCCTGCTCTTTATAGCAATGCTGCACAAAAGATTCTGATAACTCTTGTAAAAATTACAGCAAAATTTATAAGCCTCGGCAGACTTCAAGTCTTCGACTGTTCCATTGTTTAAATATCAGAAGATACCAAGAAAAAAAACACTCAGAATAAATTATGTGTGCAAGAAGGCTGGAATGTGAAGCAATAACTTCATCTTTTCAGATGCAAACCTTCATTCATGCGTGCCCATCTTTTTTCCTTTCTTTCCCTTATTTCCCTTGGCTGAAGTCTTTGAAGGCCCTTTACCTCTCTGGCCCTTTGCATTCTTACCCTTCTTCAAACCACCTTTTCCTGGCTTTCCCATACCTCGCGCATCCTTTTTCATCCGCCGATCAACGAGGACTTTCCCCTTGCCAACCTTTACTGTAACTCCTTTCTTCGCAACCACATATTCCTTCTTGGGCCTTTTTGGTGTAGCCTTCTTATATAGTTGCTCAATTAACTTGCCCTTTGACCGATCAGAGATTTCTGTCTGCTTTGATATGACATTTGCCTTCTTGCGCACCTTCTCAAGCTTCCTCGTGGCTACCCTCTTCTTTCGAGCCTTGGCTTCTGCCACTTTCTTTGCAGGCCGGGCATTTATTTCTTTGAATTGTGCTCGCATAGCATCCATCTCCTCTTTGGTAACTGGCTTAATTGGCTGGCGGTGTCTCTTCTCTTCCTCCACAAACCAGCCAGGCAGGCCCTCATCATCAAACATGTACTTGTTGTAAGCATCATCTAGCATCTGCTCCCTTTGCTTTTTTCTCAGCATCTTCTTAGCACAAGCCAATATCTCAGCCTTTGAGTCAACATCATCATCCTCAGATTCATCTGATGATGAATCATCACTAGAATCCATAGCTGGGGCAGGGACTATCTCAAAATCATTTTCTGCCATAGAAGATGGGGGTTGAGTACGGTCAGACCCTGCAGCTTTCTTTGCAGGCTTTTTTAGAGTCACAATTTCTTCCTCCTGTCCATCCACCAGCATTTCATCTTCACTTTCAAACTTCTCCAAGTTTCTGGCCACTGCAGTTTCCAAGTCTCCATCCTCTGCAGCTTTGGCAAAGATGTCCTGATCAAACCACTTCCTTGTGATCTCTTCTTCAGTTGGCACTTCCCCATCATTGAATGGTACCATAAGAGGATTTGCTTCACGATCACCCATTTCTTTATCTGAATCATAATCTGAATGAACAATATCACCATCACCCTGCAAAGCCAAAAGAATGGATAAGCTTTGCAATGCACAACCAAAATAACCCACCCAATGAATACAAGAGAACATCAATGCACAAAATGTAGGACACATTCTACTGAGGAATGTTAACCCTTCAGTGTCATTGCCTGAAGACTTGGGGGGGAAAATTAATTAATGTATCATTGCAACCTAGAAGAACACAGTACAGAGCTTTATACCTCCAAAAGTTGTTCAGCATAGGCTTGCTTTGCCCGTTTCCGCTGCTTTGTACTTCCTTCCCTTTTGATCACAAACCTTTCATAAGCCTGATCAAGGACCTCTTCCATTTGTTCATCAAATCTAACAACAAAAAACAACGTTGAATTGCAAAATGATTTTAGAGCTTGCATCCTTCAAAATTATATTGGTAGCAATGCAAATATATTAGGAACTAACTACCTTCTGTGTTCTTCATCAGAATCTACATCACTGGGTGAATGCTCTTGGGTGTCCTCATCAGTTTCTTCATTTTCACCATCCCGTAAGCCACCATTCTCATGATCATAGTCAGCAGCATCAACAGCTACTAAATCTTTCTTTCCCTGAAGGAAATTAGCAAAGGAAATTTAAGACTGACTGTGACTGTGTTGAGATTGTGATGTAGTTAACAAGAAGCTGGTTTCACCTAAAATGTAGGCTAGTAGTCCCAAGCAAGTATTCAACCTTTCAAAATGATGTGGTTGGTTTTTTTAAAACAAAACGAAACCATAGTTTTGCAATTGTCTAAGAAATCTTTGCTTGGATCGTCCAAATACAGTTCAATGAACCACTTTTTATGAATCCAAAACAAATGACCAAACTCTGCATCCAAGATAAAAGGCACCAACTTTTAAATTATAAGCACATATTGCCATAATATCTGGAATTCTGAAGAAAGCTTCCTAACCTGGAAGGAAATTTAGGAGGATCGTGAAAAGAACCATCAATGATTGCTTTGGCTTAATGCAATATTTTGATGCAAAATCAGATACTAACAAAGACAAACAAAAAATATAAAGAAAGTTAAAAGGAAAGCATGAAAGTGAACCTTGATGGAAGAAAGAGAGAACAATTCAAGATCGGTGTAACCATCTGCCGTTGCATCGATTTGCATTCCACCAGTTGCTTTCCGTACTTTATCCTGATATTTCCAAACATAGAAGCAGAAACGCATGAGCTACAGTAATAGATATCAATAATTGTGAGAGCATGCACAATCAAAAATCAACCTTGGCTCGTCTTTTTGAAAGAAGTTTCTTTTCTCTTTTCTTCTTCCGCTCCATAGCACTTGTCAGCTCCTCCATTTCATTGAGCAACCGATCATCTTCATCATCCTCTTTTTCATCTTTACCATCTTTTTCAGTAGTAGGACTAGCTTTCTGAGACGAAGACAGGGCCTTTCTTATTTGCATCCGCCACCTCCATGACAGAAAAGATGCAACAACATTTTATCCAATGAATATTAATAATAAGGAACGACAAAGAAAGAAGAATATCAGAATATGCAAAAGAGTTGTTTATTAGATGTCAATTACATGCTTTTGTATGCATTCACACAAGCTTAACATATTTTCCTTTCTGATAAATGGTATCTGAATACTAATAAGATTTGTTTCAGGCCCAACCCCACTCTTAACCTATTTAGGTAAAACATTTTCTCCCATTCTAAAGACAACTGCTGATAATGAATACACAGGTGTATTCCAGAAGTTTTTTCAAGGAGCAGAATAGGATGTGCAGAAAAACTCATCTCTTGTACTTCCAGATTCTAGAGCTTCACAGATCACTTGAAATAATTGTAAGGAGTTGAAACATTAAAAAAAAAGAGGGAGAGGAGGGAGAGAGCACAGAAATCTTACTTCAATAGATGCTTGAAGTCTTGTTTTCCCAAAACACGCAGATCATCACAGAGATGTTTAACCTAGTCAGATGGATAGTTTGTTTAGTTGTTAAAACACAGAAGAAGATGCAAGGTATGATGGCCAAAAAAAATAACAGAAAGGATTACCTCTTCTGTGGTTAAAGCAGAATCACGCAAGGGTAAAGAAGCCTCATCATCAAAGGCTATTGAAGTAACGGAACCAAGGATCTCAAGAGGGTTGTCAGACCAAACAAAATCAGCTGCAGAAGAAACTTTTCTGATAATGGACTCTCCATCTTCATACCTGTAGTTTGATTTTAACCATATCATTACATAGAGCTATACCAATACATATTATTTGTTCCGAACAACTACCGACAGATATTTATGTAGCATTAAATATTTCATCTTCATTTGCACCCACCAGAACATTTCATCTTCATTAAAATTCCTAAACTTATGTCTTTAATATAAATGAAGAATTTATGCCTTATCCTGAGTGGAATGAATACATGGAGTAACAAAAACTGGCATATTATCATTCATCTGGCTGTATGAAGAAATTCACAAACTAATGAGAAACCATACCCATCACGATGCCGCTTCTGCTTTGTTCCTCTAAGGACATCCACCACCTACATCACAGTATAAATAAAGCACCAATCAAAGTACAGAAGAAAAGTGGGATTATTGCAAAGAGGGGGGAAAAACAGAAAACTCATTCTGCATGTATAGCAGATGATTACCTTTCGTTGGGGCTCAACAGATCCCTGAAATAAATGCTTTACATCAAGAAGACGAGGATCAATCTTAGCAGGAGCCTTGTACTTTAAACCCAAAACGAAAATTTCAGCAGATGCTGAACGACTTGCTGCTGGTTTATCCACCTCAACCTTCTCAAATAACTAAAGAAAAACAAAACAGATACCACAATCACTTACACCGACTATATGACTGAGACATAACAAGGATTTCAAAAGAGATTTGAAACTCACCTGATTAAGACAATAGATGACAGAACTATAATCTTGGGACCTGAAAACCTAAAAAAACACAACAAATAAGCACCTAGCATGCAGACACAGTAAATTGAGATAAATATGAATTGACATAAACTCAATAAGCTTTATTTTATGTTATGCATGGTTATTCATTGATATCAAGGCCAACAAAACAACAGCAGAAAAGTCCTCCTTTTCCCCTCCAATTTTCTCAACAACCAAATCCACCCCAATAAAAAAAAAAACTTGTTCCATTTCCCATGTGTCATTTTAGCTAATTACTAATTTCCGAAAAGCAATCAAATGAACCTCGCAAATAGCAAAAAGCTCCCTACTTTTACTTCCAATATGAATAAGAATAAACATTATTTCTAAATTCAATAAAACACACCATCAAAAACCAGATAAATTGCACCCAAAAAAGCCTCCCCTTACCCTCTAATTGTATCAGCAACCAAACATAATTTCTAGTTCAGCAAAGCCCAAGAAAATAAATCTTACTTTAGTGACAAAAGTTCCTTTAGGAGCCAAGAACTGAGTAGCCAATCTAACAGAATCAATAACCAGAGAATTTTGAGTCATGGCTTCTTGAGACCAAGCACCACCAATATTAGGTGACCCGTCATGTAAAACCAAATCAAAAGCTCTAACTCCATTGTCTCCCATAATTTTCTTAATCTTAGCTTTACACTCGGGCTTGGTTATATCCTGCTCTATCGAGACAGCCCCACGTAAAGGCGCGATTTTAACCAAATCAATGCCTAGAACAAGACTTCCTACAGGCACGCGCTGCACTGCCACTTGCATCCACCCGCCAGGTGCAGCACAAAGATCAAGCACAGCGCGCGAGGAATGGAGGAACCTGAACTTGGTGTCTAGTTGAATCAGTTTCCATGACGCACGCGATCGATAGCCGTGCTCTTTGGCTAATTTGTAAAATTTATCCAAACGATGCTTTCCCTTTACTTTTCCCATTGTGATCTAAGCGTCTTGGAGATTTTGAAGAAGAAAAAAAACAGAGATAATATTGTTGTTCTTCTGATGGTTGCTGGTAGGGTTAGGCGTTCCAGGAGAGGGGGGGTTTAGCTAGGGTTTCTAGATTTTAAGAGCACAGAAGAAGGGGCGCAGTTAATAGAACTACTATACAATATAATAGTCCCACTGGACCGAAAGCCCATAGTTTAGACTGTTAAGGAATGAGATTTCATTAGATCGGGCTTGGCCCAGTGGATTACCCAGCAAGTTAATAGTAATACAAGGTTATTTTCATGCACAGGTATATCCGAGACGGGTCCGCCCTGTGGTGTTGGGGGAAAGCGTTCGGATGGTAATTTACCCGATCAAACAAAATCATGAGCTATTTGACCACTTAGTTGATTAGTTCTTAAAAATTGGGTCAACTAAGCTGGCTGTGGGGCTGGCTCACCTAATAAAATCCTTTAAACCTGGAGGTTCAAGGAGGGTTTCTGTTGTTTTTCTGTGTAGCAAAAACTGATGGATCTGTCTTTCAGACCAGTTTTTTTCAAGAAAGCGCTTTCAAAACATAAAGGAAAAAAAAAAACTGCCAGTGGACCTGGCCTGAGTCTTCGATTCACTGGCAGAGAACAAAATGCTGGCAAGCCGAACCAATGAACATCGAGCTAGCAACCTAGCCTCAACCAAAGAAAAATGATGTATGTTGTGGATGTCAACAATTCAACGTAAGAGAATTTACTAAACCCATTTACATACCAAAACAAGCACAGAAGAGACATCAGTTTCGCCATTTTTTAGTACCAAAAAACAAACGCTTGAGCATAACAAATGAAGAACTTGCACCAAGTTAAAACTGAAGGTTAACTTGCAACATTACATCCACTACTGTCTTTCTGTGATAACTTCCAGTATTAAAGAAGCATACACTGATGGCTGTAATTGCCACCTTCCATGACTACCAGCGAGGGAACTAATACTGCTGCATCAAGCAGTATACATAAGGCGAAATTCATTCTCAGAAACGTCAATGAATCTTCTGAATTGGTATATAAACAATAAAGTTTAACTTCTGCAACATCAGCACTCTGCCATCATAAAATGTCAAGGCACAACTGAACTTTATGTTTGCAAGTGCATATTAGTCCATCACAACATAAAGGCATGTTACTCAAAAAGAAAAAAATCAATTGTCATGAATCTTCATGTCTAAATTTTAACTTCCATCTGGTCCTTTTCTAGGCGCCTATCAACCATCCGAGCTTTAGTCCCCACGGGAGCCACTGCTACTTGCAGAAGACTTCTTGCCACCATACTTCTGTTAAAGATCAAAGAAACCAGAATGTTATCTCACATAATGGCAGTCCTGGTACAACAAAAAAATGTTACAGTTGCCACAGCTACCAGTGGTTTAAAGCACTCGAAACTCACCTGTTTTCCAACGTTGAATGGAATATATTTGTATTTGATCATATGCGCAATTTGGCGCCTCATTGTAAGGAAAAAGAGAACAACCCAGTAACAGAGTAATATAGGCCAAAAGACAGGAACATCAAACATGGAAAAGAAGGTCATAACAAATGCGATGACGAATGCCTTTGTGAAGGAGTACCTGGATATAATGACAGAAACAACAGGATTACTGGCATGCATAAATGTATCGAAGATGATTTCCTTAATCCCCTCTTCCTTATCTTGCCCCTTCTCGACTGCAGGAGAACCCATTTCTTTTTCTTGTATTGTTTATTATAAATATGTGCTTGGATTGTTTACTTATCCTATACCCAAAAGCAGCCCTATATAGTTAAGAGAAAGCATGGAATAGTTGAATCATCTAATCTTAAACAAACAAACTACTAAAACTATATAGCTTTCCAACCACCTATTCTTTTAAAGCAATCCAGAATCTGCAAGAACTATGAGAACCACCAGCATATCTTGCCAAGTAAAACTTTAAGGGCTATATATAAAGAAAAGGTACACAAGGGTGGATCATTCATGATTGAAGTCTCAGAGGACTACCAGGAATCATTTATCAGGTTATAAAAAACAATGATAGCAATCACACAACAGAATAACTGAATTGATACACATGCATACAGAATTGGAGTAATTACAAGACTAAATGCCACAAGTGGAAAAATTACTTTCATTACCAGAATTTGAACTCAGGAAGTCGGCGAATGAATGGCTTGAATTCATCAGAACCCTTTGTTGGCAGCAAAGGACCGTCTGAAGGATCAATTTCGGGATCAACCAGAGGTGATAAAAACCCAATTAACAAGTTCAGTATGTATATTCCAAGCCCATAGGCAATTATGTAATATCCTTGAACATAATAGACTCGCAAGCAGTAGATAGCTATTGCAACAAAAGTCCCAATCCACCTATAGACCGTATGTGGCGTGGTCTTGTCAAGATAATACTGATACATCCTCCAAACATCATGTCCCCATTGCGCAACAGGTGATGCCGCAGAGGCACCCTCAGCCCCAACTCCCTCCATCCAATTTAATCTCCACAATCCTGCCATTTTGATAATATATAACAAATTAAACCAGACACAAAACCTCAACAAAAAATCAGAAATACAACACATAAAACTACCCATATCCACGTATGGGCATATTAAAAATCCAACTGCTAGTCGAAAAACATGATCATACTTCATTTTGACTATAGACGCATGATGATGCTTCAATTTGACCAGTACTCGTTCAATTTCACGAATCAAAATCCAGTGAGGTGGTACAATATCCAATTTCCAATCAAATCAAAGCATGACACCCACAAGAAAAGAAAAGAAAAAAATATGCATGAATCTTCTTAATTACTACAGAAGCCACGTAAATGTAGCATAATTTAAACAGCAAAAAAAATGATATTCACCATCTTTATGTTCAGAAAAACATTTAAACCAATTTTAAAGAACCCAGATGACAAAATGTACGCATGAAACATAAAAACTATCCAATGCACGCAAAACCGTTCACTTTTCAATTTTTAGGAACCCAGACTATATTAAAAAAATAACATATTTGAAAGAAACGCAGATGATACGGGCACACAAAAAGAATCCAAGACCCACAAAACCCTTTACTTTCCCAAATTTTAGAAACCCGAAATGAAGAAAATAAGCTTCATTTAAGCAACCAAATCAAACCCAAAACAGCACAAGATCTAAACAATCACGAAACCAGGAAATGCATTTAAGAAACAGATCTATGGTAAAGAGAGCATAAGAATCAAGAACCATAAACGTACAAGGCGATTGGATGGTGAAAAGTAAGGAATTAAAGGGTGCAAAGAATCAGGAATTAAACCAAGCAGGTAGAAGATGAAAGGGGAAAGAAACAAATATATAGATTATAATAGTAAAGAAAATAGAGGGAAGCGAAGAGAAGCTGACCTTAAATGGACTTGTGATTTTGGTGGCTAGGGAGTAAGGACTGTCCGTGAGAGAACAAAGGAGAAACAGGAGGCAATTTTTTGAGGCGAAGGATGTGCAGATCTGTATGCCTCAGCCGGTGCCTGCTTCCAGGGATATAGATTTTAGTATTTTACTGCTTTTTATTTTTATTTTTTTTTGAATTTTCAGCGAGCAGAAATGAAGAGAGTTAAGTTAATACATGCTTTTATGTGTGTTTCAATTTTCAAACAATTTTATTTAATAATGTATTAAAAAATATTTTTAATATTAATATATTAAAATGATATAAAAAAATTAAAGATATGATTTGATTTTTTAAAATAAATTAAAACTTAGTGAAAAAGTGATTTAACTGCAGCCCGTATGCTACAGAAAGTAATACTTTTTGTGAGAATTTGTTAAATTAATGACAGGACAGGGAAGGAAGGGCGTTTGAATAGAGAGAAAATTATTTTGTCTGTGAGTGATGATGTCCAATTGTCCAGTGGTATTTGTGGGGACTGTCAAGAAAAAAACAAGGAATATTTTTTTATTATTTTTTTATATATTGAGATAAATATTTTAAAAAACAGTTGTCAGAATTAGATAGTACATATTACTTTAGACGGTAAACTAGCCGACTTGCGGGCGTTATACTGAGTTTTTTTCTATATATAAAAATAATTAAAATTTACATGCTATAATTAGTTAATTTAATATTTAATAATTATAATAATAATAAATAAAATATATTAAAAATGATTTTTTTATCTAAAAAAAATAGTGTGATCAAAATGGGAAATGGTTTGTATATTTTTTAAATTGTAAATAACCTAGGTAAATTTGACTACCTTATTTTTAGTTGTTTTTTTTCCCTAATATTAGATCTAAAATATTATAAATAATATTATTGTAAATTTTTTTGAAGAAATAAACTTAAACAAAAGAGCACAAATTAGAATTAAAAGCCAAAATATTTTTTTATTTTATAAGATTTATTCATCATATTATTATATTAAAAGTATTTTAGAATATTGTTATTAATTTTTTTTTCATAGGTCATTTTTTTCTCTCTATTTATATATGTGATAATATTAAATAAATATTAAAACATATAATTACTCTTACATATTTATAAAAAAAGAACCTAAAAATAATCATTATCATTATTTTTGAATGTTTTATGTAGTCTTTTTTTATGTAGAAAATTGAATGATTTTATACGTGTTGTAACTGATTATTTTAATATTTAATTAGTAAAATTATAATTAATAAAATATGTTAGAAAGAGTTTTTTTTGCCTAAAAATGATTGAATGTTGTTACTGTTAAAACTATTTCGATAATTATTATATTGGTAAAGTGTATGGTTGGAATAAAAAAAAATTGTTGAAATAAGTCATATGGTCCGTGTAATATACCTATTGATTATTTTTACCCTTGATGAATTGAAGGACACTAGCACTAAAACCAACAGGAAAAGATAAATTTCGCGGTTTAAGAAATAAAATAAAAATGTGACTTTTTATGTTTTAATAGCCGGAGAGAGAGAGAAAAGAATAGGTCCGTGAAAGAGAAAAACATGTTCATTGGGTATTTAAAAGAGAGTTTTGATCAGTTTTTATATTATTATTATTTTATTTAAAATTAATATTTTTGATGTTTTTGAGTTATTTTGATATGATGATTAAAAAATATTTTAATAATTTTTTAAATAAATAAAAATAGTACTTAGAAAAGAGAGAGTTTTATATATTTATTTATTTAGTAGAACACGAAAAGAAAAGGGACAAAAACTGTATTAAAAGGAATAAAAAACAACTAGGCAATTTTTTAAAGAAAAAATGAAAATTCACAAGGAAGAGGGAGTACCATACAACAAAGAGGTAGTTGAGGTCCATGAGGATATTCTCCGCACGAATCTGTGAACAAACGAATAAAATTTATTGGGCCTCGCCTACCTTTCTCTGTGATCTCAAATTTGGTCATTAACGAGGTCTCGTTGATTTAGCCCATTGGGCTACCTTTCTCGTGCATTGGGATCCAGGAATTGCATCTCCTATGTACTAAGTCCCAAAGTAAGAACCATCGAATAAAGATACCAAATTATATAAATTTATTATAAAAAACGTGTTATAAAGACTATATTTATATATATATATAATTAAATTTAATTAAAATTTTAGGCGTGTACCTCTATAATAATTTAAGATGGACATAATTTTACTCAGGATATATAAAATGTATTTTTCAAAAAATAAAGTTTCCTTTCATAAAATAAAAAAAAGTGTATCATGATAACTTTTTTGATTCATATATACCTAAAACAAATATGCTTACTTGCATTTTAAAAATGATGTTGTTTGAAAGTGTAATTGATATTGTTTTTAAATATAGTTTTCATTCAAGAATATATTAAAATAATTTTTAACATTAACACATGCAAATAATATAAAATCACCCAAATTTTAAAAAAAAATTCTTTTTTTTTTCAAAAATACTTTTAAACAACCCCTTGCACAGGAAAATCAGAAATCAAGCGAGAGTCGGTCTTCACTCGCTGTTGTGCTCTCTCTTCAATTTCCGGCCAGGCAGGGTTCCTTGTCCCCGGGGATAGATTCCAGGCACCCGACATGCGATTTTAAACAAGAAAATCGACATGGATCATCATATGGCAGGATGTCAAATTTCTAACAGTAACGTATTTTTTTGGTCTGTGACTGGGTTAAATAGTGCTTTTGAGAAACTTATTTTTAAAATTTTAAACTATTGTTTTCATTATTTCATATGTTATTAACAAAAATTAATTTCAAAAATAAAAAATATATTCTATTAAAAAGAATATCTGGCTATATGTATACACGTGTGTGTGTGTGTAAGTGTCGAGATTTTCATTCCAGTGATAGTGTTGTGGATAAACAAATAATGTTTGCCAGCCGACAGCATTGTACAGCACAAAAGTCTTAGAAGAAAGAGACCGGTCATTGCTGGATCATACGTGGACAAATTACAGCCATATTAAAACTGTATTAGTTTTTCTGGTGGAGAGCCAATGGGATCCACCAGTAAATGTTGATACGTACGATACACTGACTCCACAACAAGACATGAATTATTATTATTTTTAAATAAAAACTTGAATAAACATTTTTTAATATATTTTTTATATAAAAAAATTATTATTATAATATTTTTTCAAACATCTAACAATTATATATATAAATAAAAAAATAATTCAAAAATAATTAAAATTAAATATATTTAAATCAAAATATTTAATGTTAAAAAATATAATATTTACTCATTAATATATACTGGATTTTTTTATTAAAATTACTAAAAAGATAACATAAATAAAAACACTTATGAACTCAATGAATAAAATAATAATAAAAAATTATATATGGTTTAACATATTAGAAATATTATTTCAAAATAATTGTTTTTTTAGCAAAAAAAAATTGCATGTATAAAATAAAATAAAAGAATTTGTAAATATTAAATGAAAAATAGAATATATATATATATATATATATATATATATTAAATCTATGTAAAAATAGTTTGCAAAATTCATGATCTAGGTGATGAAACCGAGATAGACCAATACAAAAAAAAATGAAAGTAACCACATGACCATTTTTTTTAGAATATATAATTATAAAATCATAGAAAACTTGAGAAAGAAATTATAACCATATTGACTCTTAAAACTAGTGACTCGTGTTTTTAGATTATAAGCATGACAGATAAAAAAACCATAAGACTTTGCACCCGTTTGGGTAACCATTTCGTTTGCCGTTTGCCATCTGGGATGAAGGTTTAGAGCCGTTATGGTGTTTGGTAACATCAAAACGCCATTTAAAAGCATGTGGGGCCCACCAAAAAAATTGATCAAAACGCCATTTTCTAGAAGTCTGGAAATAGGAGCTTTTCAATCGCCGTTTCAAGCCAAGTTTCACCATCTGCCTACAATATATCCGTTGAAAAATCTTTTCCCATTCTGACCTTATCTTCTCCGTCTGCACAAACCACAGCCAAACATGCACACACATAAACAAATACACCGATTTCCCTAAACGACGCCGACGCTCCTCTAAACAAGAAACCGAAGTAGCAGGAACTGAAACAAGAGCCAAGACAGACAAAGATCCCTCTACTTTTGTAAAGGTGGTGAGGACGACAGAGGGACCGAAGATGCGGATGTGAAGAGAAGGGGGAGGCAGAGATAGTGAAAATGAGAAGTGAGGCAGTAGAAGTGAAGGGAGCGAGAGATGCTGAGGGATGAGGGTTTGTTTTGGTATTTGTCGATGAAAAGCCATGAGAAGCAGACTATTTGGCTTTGGGGGGGGTTAGGGCGTGAGTAATAGAATTGGGGAATGGGAATGGGAATGGGAATGGGTAGGGATTCGGGTGGGTAGGGTTAAAAAAAATATATTTATATTCTATAATTATGTAATTATTTTACTCCATTTTTAATATAATTAAAATAATAATAATTAAACACAATTATTTTTCGTGCTTTTAAATTTGCTTTTAAAAAAATCAAAAAAATAAATCTTTAAATTAATTATTTTGATATATCAATGTCAAAATATATTTTAAAAAATAAATAAAAATTAAAAATCAGCCATTACTATAAAAATAAAAATAATAATATATATATATATATATACCCTTTAAAGTAATTTCACAAGTTAAAAGCAGTTTGTAAAGTTTGGTAACCAAACACCAAAACTCCTTTTTCTTCAACCTTCAACTCAACCACAGTTTTAACCAAACACTTTCCATTTTTAAAAACTCCATTTTAAAAACTCCTTTTTTAAAACTCCATTTTTTCAACCACAACCGCAAACGCTACCGCTCTCCCAAACAGGCCCTTTATCTCAAACAAATCAAACATCAACATATGTAACTCAAAAATATATATATAAATAAATAAATAAGGGTGAAAATATTTTAAAAAATGATAATAAGTTCAGATGCATAAAAATTTAAGGGTTAAATTTAAAAGAGAGAAAAAAACTCTAATAAGAGGGGAAAATACAAAAGAATGTGAGTGAAATTGAAGAAAATAAAATAACAGAACTCGTGATTAAATGAAGAAATTAATAACCAATAAACGTTTTATAAAGTATTTAGTGGTGAAAATGAAAAAAAAATCAAATTGTAATTCAATGATTAAATTAAAACATATTTTTTATATATAAAAAAGGTCATGGACAAAAATAAACACTAACAAACACAAAAGACTAAAATGGGGAGAGAAAAAACATCAAACAAGCATTTTTTGTGGAAGAGATGGAGAAAAAAAGAAAACAAACCATGATAGCTAATCAATTATTCGTTGTCACGCATTGAACGAAATAAGATGTTGTGGTTTTTTTCAAGGGCACGATGAAATACCGGTTTTGGACATAAAGTGGAGGAGAAAACACCATCTAGAAAGCGTGAACACCACTCATGTATTGACAGATAACATACACCAACAATTTTATTGGGTTTAAAGAATAAAAAAATCAATATAAAATTACCTAAACAACCTAATTACTGTGAAAATAACAAATATACCAACATGAAAGGAACAAATCACCCCTTGATGTATGGTTTTTTTTATCATCTCCAAAGGCAACAATGTATTTTAACTGTAGCTTGATAAAGGAGAAACACAAAAACTATTGTTAAACAATTCAAGTATTTCAATGTGTGGAGATAAAAAAAAACTATTTTTATTAATTTAAAGTTTATGAAAAAATATATTTAATCAACAATTCTTAATTATGTGGTCTCATGGCAAGAGAACATAAAAATATCTTTACTCATTAGAGTTTTTGGACCCATAAAAATATTTTGATTTTGTTATAATAAAATAAAATAAAGAACAAAAACAAAATAAAACTTGAGGCATTTATAAACATTATTTCTAGGAATATTTCTCAAGTACAAAGTCATCTCTATCTAAAAACAGTGTAAGAAAAACAATAAGATCAAAAACAAAATAAAAAGCTTTGTAGATACAAAAAAATACTATATTTTTTTATATATTTTAATTGTAAAAATGCATAATACATAGACTGCTAGTATATAACAATTGGGCATAAAATAAATTAGAGAATTAAAAAGTTGTTATAACAGTTCAAGGAGAAAAGAGATGTTAAAAAAATAAAAGTTATAATAGTTATTTTCTTAATATATAAAAGTTTTTATGATTTTGTGTTTATTAAAAAAATAATTTAAAATATTTAAAAATAATAGTTCCAATTCAAGGACCAAAAACAAATTATTACCGTGGATAGAGCTCCAGAAAGTATCGACAATATTGTGCAAAGACAACAAAATATTTATTTTTTACTCGACTCAAACTTATATACTATAGGTCATTATTTTTTTTTATTAGTTACTATATTATGTTAAAGTTAACATGAAGATCTTTTTTTTAATATAGAATATAAACTTTTATATATACTTTATATTCATGATAAGTAAGTTGCTTTTTTATAATATAAGATAATTTGTTTTGAAATAATATTTATTATTCACATATATATATATATATAAACTTAACTCGATTGATTATCATTTATATCCATTTTCGTATGGTTGCTGGAACCTTTAGAATCAGCAAATAACATGTGAAAATTAATAAAAACAAAAACAAAAACGGATTAAAATTAATCGCGAAAAGAGCAGCAAGTGGGGTCACTTACCTACTCATGTGAGTTTGTGGCCAAGGAAGAAAACAATAAAGCCCAAACTCAAAATAGTTCAATCCCCTGTGCAAACCCTCATAAACGTGCTTCAACTTAACAAGAATTTGAGCTTCATTTCAGCGATGTTTTCATCTATGAATCTATGATCACAGATAGAAGCAGAGAAGAAGGTGGGTGAAACTGTAAGCTTGCTTGCACGCCCTGCCATGCCTATGTTTTTATTTGCCCGTAACTTAGATAAATTAGTGTTGGGTTGTTGTTTAAGTTCGTTGCAAGTGGAAATCCCTTTCTTTTTATTACTTCTTTAAGTGGGATTGATTTATTTTGTAAAGCAAGATCCTTGCAGTGAATTTTTTATTTTATTATTTATTTGCTTTTTTGAAGAAAAACACACACAGAGAATCAATGAATTCACATGCTTTGACATCGGTTTGGCAGTACCAGTCTATGAAGCAGCACCAGTCTGATTGGATGTCTCATTGGACACACACTAGTTGCAGGAAAGCAAATGAAGCTCCAAAGCGATTAGGTGATGATTCCGGGGAAGTCAGTGATGGTAGAAAACATCACAAATCTCTCAGTGGGCCGGAGATGGAGAAACGTAGATCTAAATTTGTCAGGTTGCTCGGAGAAGTAAATGACGGGAAAGGGATCGACTTCATGAAAGATAACCGTACTACGAGTCCAAAAAAATTGAGGAATGAGGTGTTTGAGGGCCAGTCTTCTCTTCCGATGTTCAAACCTTATCAAGATAGGGATAGTGTTTTATCTCTGAAGAATGGTGTTTCTCTCGGTAGAACTGTGGATTATTTATCCTTAATGCCCGGACAGGCTCCTCCTGAGTTAGAAATTAAGAAAAGAAAACCCCAGTTTCAGGCAGAAGATACCATCTTGGCTCCAGAGCAGCAGGTGAAGTCTAATAGTTTGCTAGAAAGGAGTAGCAAAGCTGTTTCAACACCTATTCAGGATGATTTTGTAAGGTCGACTGCAGTTATTGTGCCGTGTGAATTTGAAGGCAGAAGGGCTCCAATTCAGTCCTTTTTCTCTGGGCTAGATCACATTAACGAACCAGGCTGTACATCTTTGCTTCATGAGAAGAAAATGAACAGAAATAATGGTCTTCTCATCTGTGATCCCTCAACAAGCAATATTCAGCTAAGAGATTTTTTCGGTAAGTCATTTCAGACGGTGCCAAATCATTCTGATTTTGAATTGTTTTCTAGGCAGATCAGTCCCGGAGATAATAGCAAATTAGAAAAATTGTATCATGGAACCTATGCACTACCAAGTCTGCCCTCTGTTCATGATGTGGACTCTATAGAAGAATTTTCTAGAGGTCCTCCGAAGTTTACTCAGACCACTCACCGCTTTTTCATCGCAAAAAAGACTGACGTAAACTTACCAGATGGTGCTCAGATATTCAGAGGGCCAGCAACATCCACTGAATTTAAGGGGAAAATGGTGTCTGGACTCCTTGCTTTATCTCCGGATTTTGGCTTCCATGTCAAGCAAGGAGTGCAGATACAACCTCTGGGAAGCACCACAGAAAGCACTGAGAATGTCAAGACATCCGCAGTCATTGAAGAGAATGATTCATCAGCTGAAACTGATGCCATGGATATTCATGCTTTCTGTGAGAATCATCTATCTGGTATGTATGGTCTGTATCTCATAAGAGGACTTGGTTAAATCTAAGAATGTAGTGTTGATGGTAGCTTTCTGTGTTTTGAAGCACATCCCTCGGATGAAGTTGATTGATATAATTGCCTAAATTTGATTAGTTTTAATGAATTTTGTATCCTTTAGCCTAATCTTACTGTGCAAATTAGTGAGTTTATTTCTTTTATGTTGCAGGTGTGGCATCGTTGCAATCGGATAAGGTTACTTTTACTGCGTTTTCATCTCATCTCTAAAGGCTAGGCTTGTTTGGGAGTGTCTGTAAAAATATATTAAATTATATTTTTTAATTTTTTAAAATTAATTTTTGATATAAAACATGAAAATGATCTGAAAACATGATTAAATTTTTTTAAAACATACTTTTTGAAACGCACTACCAAACAGGCTTTAAATTGGTGTCCCCTCGGGTGCTTTTCTAATAGTGACTACATTCTCAAAAGCTTGTGAAGGTAAAAACATTATCTTATGAACATTGTTTAAAGACAATAAATTTGTTCTACTAATTTATACTGGTTTAGGTCAACAATTTTATATAGCTGTATTGGTTGCCTCTTGCTACTCAAGAAATTCGATGAATTTTTACCTTGGGCCCTGAAACCATGCTACCACAAATAAGTTAGATTCTGCAAGTGTTTGCATTGTCTAGTTAGATTTTCTCCTTGGTTTTGGCCAGGGAATTTATCTAAGGGAGTCATAAATTTACAAAAAGTTCCAGTCAAAGGCGTTCAAGGCCATCGTCTCATCTGTTCACATGATTATCTATTATCTTTGTAGGACATCAACGAGGGCCAGAAGTCGCCAGCTTCTCAAGCTGGACTGACTCCAGTCAGACAAGAAACCAATTGCAGACAGATGAACACCGAATTACCTGATATTAAGCAAGAACTTCCTGTACTTACAGGTGTGGCAAGGTCACCAGATGACATGGAGACAAGCACCTCGAGAACCCAGAGTTTGGATGTGGAATGCTTCCTTCCCCGTCCTGAGCATTCCATAAATTCAAAATCCAGTGATTGCCATGATGCTCCATCGAGATTGGACCCATACAGCAGATGGGTTAAACGTCTCAAACCAAGTGCTACAGATTCTTTTGGTTATGGTACTAAAAGTTTAAAAGTTGAAGAAGCATCATCCCATCGGAAAATTAATAAGTTGTTCAGCAAAACGCCGAGACGTAGGAAAAATATTTCAGAACCAAAGAAAAGCAAGTCTTGTGGTACAGAGCAGGCGGTAACGGATCAGACTGCAGAGTTACCCAAAAACGCTGGATCCTTTTCCACTGACTTAGCAAGGAAAAGTCAAGAAATAACACTCTCCCATGCTTGGGTTCGGAGGTGGTGTCATAATCCATCTGCATCTCCGAAAAAGAAGCCCAAGGCTGTGGGTAGTTTCTGAGCCAGAATGTTCAGAGGCAACACTAGACTTACAGAAGAAGCAGTTTCCTAGCATTGCCGCCATGGCTTTAATGGGGAAGGCAATGAATGGTTTTCGTTCGTGTGAATTCAGAAAACAGGGTTCGTCTGTTGTCTGGAATACCAGGGGATTCAGAGACGAGCTTTCCTGAGAAAATTCTAGAAATGAAGAGCAAGATAGGCAGCCATAGGATGTGCTGGTTATCTTAGCAGTTGACGTTAGTGCAACAAGTTGAAATCTTTAGGCATCAATCCTCCATCAGATCAGTGGACTGGAGATTGAATCTGTATAGCCTGGATGTTGCTTTGATATGTATCCAGCCTGAATTCGTTTACATTTCCTGCTTTCAACCTGTGATCAGAATAGGCACTGTGGATGGAACTTATGTGAGATTTGACAGAGGCCTTGTTTCATCAATGTAGCCATTTAGGTTGAGAAAGGGGCAACCTTTTTTTTAAAATGCTTTAAAATAATATTTTTTATTTTTAAAATAATGGTTTTGACATCAGGAGATCAAAACATTTTTTTTTGTAAAAAAATATTTAAAATAATAATAATAAAATTTTATTATATTTTTTTCAAAAATGTTTTTGAAATATAAAAATAGACATTATCTAAGATGATTTCATTTTGTGGTTTAAAATTTATGATTTCATTCAAATTGTGTTCAAATTATGATTGGAAAAAAAGAAAGTGAGAATCAATAGGTTGAAAATGGAAGAATAATGCATTGCTAGATATGAAAGATCAACGAACTGGGTGTACATTCTTCCTTCCATATTCTCTCAATCAGCAATCCCCATTAATCTCCGAGCTCTGGTATACAACTGCATTTTTTAGAGTTCATCTTCAAAGAGGCAGGCAAATTTTGGCGCGCTCATCAATTTCGGTTTGTTCTTCATTATGCTGCTTGCATGTCTTGTTACCCGAGAGAATACTGTAAACAAGTTTTGTTAGAGTAGTTCTGATCCAAAAATCTTGTGCACAGTTAATACTATTTTGAATGGAGTTGCTTCCTCCAGTTCCCTCTCACATGGAATGAGAATTCAGGAGGACACAAAGAGTTATACTCTGAATTAGAATAAATAAATCAAAATTCATTGCTGTATTCTAGTCTGTAATACTTATCATGAACATGGGAGATTTTCATGTTTTACGTGCAAACAGAAATTAAAGCTAGGGAATTATGTAGCTGTTTCCTCGCTGCCAGTTATGATATCCAATGGCTAAAAGCCGACAATGTCAGCATTAGACAACTCAATGATCACAAATGACAGTTCCATTCTTAACTCGGCACCCTGTCTGTTCTAGAACAGATTCAAAGAAACCACCTCCATGAATATTCGAATCTATACATGGCGGGGCAAATTGAATGATGACGTCTCTCAATGTCAGCAAACCCTCAGGCTGCTGTTCATCATTTACTAGAAAGCAAGAACAGCTTTTGGTCTGTGCCAAGTCTTTCATGGCTTGCTTGAGAGTGCTGCTCTTTTGGTGGTAACCGGCGAGTCCATTTTCGGACGGAAATTGTTTCTCAGTTGAAGAGCTCCGGCAGCAAATAGTGCCCCCAGGTCTCTTTCAATGGTGCCATCAGAGTTTTCTTTTGCAGTTTCTGTGTGAATGAATTCCCCCACAGCTACGCTCCTGCGAGTACTAAAAACACATCAATTTTCGGGGGAAATGAATAACAAAGTTTGAAGAAATGATCCTCCAAACTTACTTTCTGTCACCAAGAAGTTCGTTGTTCTCTAACAAAAGATAGACATCACTTTTCCTTATGCAACCTATAACCTTCTTATTTTCACGATTCACAACAGCAACTACGCCTACTCGGCTTCCTCGCAAAATATGAAGAGCTTCTGCCAAGCTTCGATCTCCATAAACAAGATCAACACGCTCTTCGTTTTCAAAACTGTTCAAGGAAAAAGATGTGTGAACAAGCAGCTTAATGGTTTAGAGCTCCAGACACAGAAGGAGCTGAAAAATTCATTATCCAGTGTTGTTTTTAGCCAGGTTTACCGAAATTCAGATAAAGTCTTGTCTGCAATGCTATCAAACCATTCTAGCCCACTTGATTGAAGCAACAACTGTATTACTGCATTCTAACACAGGCATCACAAATTATTTACCAGCATAACAAAAGATCTGAAATATCATCACAATTACTTATCCTCCGTGTTTTCAATCGGTCATAATCAGGTTACCTTTCAACAGATATAGGATAGCAATAGTAAAATCTCCAAAGATTCGAATCAGATGATGGCACGCACAGAATTAAACACACTGAATTGGGTAATACTGCATAAGAAAGAACATTTTGCAGCCAGGTGAGTACCTGTGTTACAAAACCAATACCCTGAAAGTTGGATCTGTCTATGACAGGCACGACCTGCAGCCGGTGGTGGTTGGAGAGAAGAAGCAGAACGTGAAATAGAGTATCATCCAAGTGTACAGGGAAAAATGGATCCCAAAGGTATGACTTAGCTAACTCCCCAACCTGATAAGACAGCACAAAACATAACCATTTTCTATCCAGTTAAACTTAACACAAGCCAAGAACATTAGCCATTTGAATATATAAACACCCTCTTAGAGCCTTCACTGTATCATAAGTAAAGGATACCTTAGCTTGCCCAATTCGAGGATTATCTTCAAGCATGGTGAATATGCTACCTTTTCCATTCTCATCACCGCCAGTCCCTCTGGTTTGCACAGGAGCCTTTTCACATTCCTTTGAATTTCATAGACCAATTAATACGGACATTAAGTGAAAAAACTGCAAAATTTTCATTTGTTTAGGTGGTGAAGGTCCCAAGTTGTACCTCAAGAGACCAAAGAACCATGCCAGCTAAATCTATGTACCCCACATACCGATCCGAAAACCTTCCAATAATGGTATCAGGATCTACAACATCAGCTATAGGAGCTCCAGACACATTCTTCTCATACAACAAATGTATCGCATCTTTTACCCTATCCTCAGCATTCAATTCCACAACTAAAAAAAAGTAGACATAACAAAGATCATCATACATTCAATTCAAAACTATTATAAAAACCGGCCATATTGAGAGGCAGGAAAAGATTTCGAGTACCGGGAGAATTTTTAATGCCAGGGATAGAACTTATGGGGATGTGATCAAGAAACATTTGAAGGGCACTGCCAGGATCAAGTTGGTGGTGTTTTAGATCAGCCATGAAGTTGGATACTACGCTCTCCTTTTCATCCACCACGCTAAAATCTTCTGGCTGCTTCATTACATCCTCCAATTTCCTGAAGTCCATCATCTTTGATTCTTCCATTGTTATATTAATTTCACCGTTTTCTATTACCTGTCTGTCAATGCTTCTGTTTCTATAACTTTGTGTTCCATGCACATTTAACACGTTGCACTGAAAAGAAGCTCCCGGGTGTCACTGAAGGAAATTCTTGCAACCCATGAACCGCCACGTGGCAGCTCAGGGACTCGGTATTTAAGGGGCTCTTGACCACACTGTTCGAGGGCAACACACTAGCTATTTGACCCGTGATGATCACGGGTGGTTTTTTTCAAAAAATAAATAGATATCCAGACTTTTTCAATAAATACATATTGATGGTAAATGGAAGTTTTATTGCAAGCATTTGAAAGGCTCATTGCATTATATTTGACAAGATACAAAAAAAATAAACTAAAATAAAAATTTACAGCCTCATAAATACAAGCTAGCACCAAGAAGATCCAAAGCAGCTAACTAGGTAGCTATCTGATTTCTTTAGGAACTCACATCAGATCATAACTTGGGCTCTATTTTTACAAGCAAGGAGGGATCTTGCAATTTACGTAGGATAGAGTAGTCGCAGCTTGCTTGCTTCTTCTTTCGTGTCCAAAACGCTGCCTCTGATTCTTTAACAGGCACTCAGAAGTGCTTAAAAATGTTTGTCTCGACACCTTCTTGAAAGCAAGTCCATGATAAATAATTGAGATCCATCATCTGTTTAGATAATTGTGCCATCCTCGATTGTTGCCTTCTCCGCTATGATGGTGATTCCAGACCGAATGTAGAATCCTTCTTCTTCCCTGTCTGCTTCGTGCACGCCCTGCAAAACCAAAGAACTGAGATATATGCGAGCAAAATTTTTCATGAGAGTCCACCGAGGACTGCGTGTGGGTGGGCAGGGTTCGCAGAGGGGGTGGGGTTACTTACGTCTTTATTCATGATGATAACATCTTTCCCGATCTTTGCATTTTTGTCAATTATACAATTCCTGCAGAGAAAAACCATAAAATTTTTGTCAGAAATCATCATTTCTATATCTTTTCAAGTTCATATTACTTTACAATACTGGGCCCAGCACCTGATTTTTGTGTTCCTTCCTATACCAATTGGGACTTTACCCTCTGCCAGAAGGGAGGCAATTTCAGCTTCAGTTTGGTAGCAGTCCGCCCCAAGCATCACGGTATCCTGAAGACGAACAAAAGACAGTAATTATTTCTCGCTCACGTAACCAGAAGATGAAGTATAAAGAACGGAGAAAACGCCGATGATGGGGGTCACCTTCAACTCAACACCATAATCTAAACGCGAGCGTTCGCCGACCACAGAGTGCTGGATAGCGCATTCTCTCAAGAAACATCCATGGGAGATTATTGCGTTGACAATCTGAAAAATCATACCAAAACATTAGAAGGAATGTAACTCATTAGATCCACGACATGACATGGATCCCAAAGTATACCAGCATACCCGGCATTTGTCAATTTTGGTAGGTGGTAAGAATCGAGGAGATGTGTAGAAGGGTGTCTTCGGGTCATAAAACTCAAACTTCGGAGGCTGCAGAAAATATGTGGTCCATTAAAAACACGACTCTTGTCTCAGTGAAAAGAAATTCGAACATGCATACTTTAAATAACATGGAATGCTGATTACAAATTCCTGAAGCATGGAGACTCTGATGGCTATATTGCATCAGAAGTCAGAACACTCTGTGGGGCAGTAGCCATGCTTCACATATCTTCTCATCTTATATGATTACAATAGCATGTTCCACAAAAACTAAATATTTTCTTCAGGTGACATTAGCTGCAGCATTTCTATACCCTTCCGATTAACATGATAAGTAGCAGAGTGGGCTTGAGATGCAATAATTGGAAAACTAACCTCTTCAGCGAGGGCCAAGTTAGCTTCATAGAATGACTTTATGGTTCCTATATCCTCCCAGTAATCTTTGAAAATATATGCCTGCAGAGCAGCAAGGTTATATCAGCACTACTGCAAATTTTAGAGGACAAATGCGTGGTCTAGACAGTAAAACGAACCGAATATGAAGAAGCGAATAGCTCAAATTTTTATCTCTTCCTTGTAAGCAGGGTTATTCTTCCGATATACCATGGCAGAAAAAGTAAGCAAGGTGATAGAGAACACATTAAAAGAACTAATATTTCTCTTACCTGGACATTGTGCTCCATTACAGCTGCAGGGATGATCTCAGATCCAAAGTCATTTGATGTGGGATACCTCCACCTCAAAAGTTTCAGTAGAGTATCTGTTTTAAACACATAGACCCCCATTGATGCAATATAGGAAGACTTCATGGCGTCTTGCGGAGACAACCCTAGACGACTAGTATCTACTTGCTGCAGCAAAACAACAAAAATATATTAACATTTTTTTTCTTTTCAATTTAACAAAAATATATTGACAAATATAAGAAGGGCATGCATGTGGATGTAGATTCAAAGCATATGAATTTTGAAATTCTCACCATTTGCCTCAATTCAGAACCCTTTGGCTTTTCAGCGAATTGGAAAACTTGGCCCCTGCCATCTATCTTCACCAGTCCATAATCTGATGCCCGGCTGTAAAGTAATCAAGACGGAATGTTATAGTAAAAAGCCTTTCCTTGGAGCAAAGAAACCGAGAAAAAAATATCACTTGAAGCACAGCTAAAGACTCAACAGACCTTTCGCCCACAGCAGCACATGAAATTGTAAAATCAGCATTGCTATCAATATGATGCTGTTGATTCATAGCAAACAGGTAAGATAGAGTTTAGAAAATGGTAAATATAATAGAAGTTCATGTCATCAGAGGAACAATAGCATACTTGCAAGAAGTCCATATAATCCATTCGGTAAAGGTGATCTCCAGATAAGATGATTATATTCTCAATGTTCCTGTTCCTGGCATCCTGCAGGAGCCAACATAATTCATAAGACTCCAATTCAAGTTGCGCAAGGGATGAAGAGCAATGTGGAGCACGGTTAGTTGTATAGATGAAAATGGCCTAATAAGTTTTCACATTCACCTCAAAAACCCATGTAAATTGCCTCACAGCATCTGCTGTTCCTTGGAACCACTTCATTCCTGCTTCCCCAGGTGTTTGAGTTGCTGCTAAAACCTGTTTTTCAAATGTGTATATTAGTCATCACTACGTTACGAAGGAAGCGTGTTCAAATAAAAATTTGAAGCAATTTCCTTAATTAGATTCCTTGGTATTATAAGAACTCCAGATTGGATAATGTCTGATCACTATTGTCATTGAGGTTTTCTTATCAAAACATCTGCCAAGATAGGATGATTTGCAATTTCTTGATCAGATCATTGGCATGAAAATTTACCAAAAGTAACCTCTAGTTTTGTATCATAGTATGATTATGTATCGTTATAAAACAAAAACTAATTTCAAGGTTTGATGGCTTTCTCTCAACACATAAATCCTGCATGATAGAAAAAAGGATAAAAAATGGCATCCTGGATTCTGTTTGCAGGAAATTTCAGATTCCAAAATCTGAAGTCAAAAGAAATAAATACATCAAGAATGGAATCATACCTCCACAAATCCATCCCCAAAGTTAATACCATTTCCGAAATACGTGCGCGCAAGGTGCCGGTTCAGGGAAGCCGAATTGAATTGAGTCAACACAAAAATCTTGTTTATTCCACTGTTGATGCAGTTGCTCATTGGGATGTCTATAAGCCTGTAGCACCCTCCGAGTGGTACCTGCAGAATACCATGAACTGCATATTTAAATCTCAAAACTTTATAATAGCAAATCGTAATCTTCTATAAATCAAACGTATTTTCTTACAGCTGGTGTTGCTGCCCTTCTGGTAAGGGGAAACAGCTGAGTCCCTGCTCCTCCTCCTAATATGATCGATGCTACATTTTTCGGGTCTGCTTTTCTTCTCTCAAATCGTGGCGGTTGTAAGGTCTGCCATAAATTAGAAACCATTCAAGGATGAGCACACATCATACTATGATCAAAGTCACGCATGTTCATAAATCTAAATCATTCTTATTCAGAAATTGAGGTGGCCGTATTGATATTATAGGAAATTTTAGTTACGGGGGATATCAAAGAATGATCAAGAAATACAAAAACTGATTATATTGTCGAATCAACTTACCACAGTTTCTCTGCCATTACTTGATGTCAAAACAGAATAGGCAACACCAGGCTTGAACTTTTTGACACTCTTGTCAACTTTAAATCTTTTTGCAAACTGATTGGCCCAAACACTGTTATTGAAACTCCCCCTGATCCTTTCACCCCAAAACTCTTTATCTCTGTTGTTGAAACCACCTTTGCTAGCTTTCGCCACATGAGTATTGGCTTTCAAGGTCGCATAGCAAGAATCCATTGCAGCAGTCTCACAGGACAGGTAGCCCACTCGATGGATCACAACAAAAAATTGTTGCACCCACAAAAATACTGATACAAATCCCAATAAAAACTGAGTTTTAAAGGAAGCAACCGAGTAAAGTACAGATCACTTAAAGATATATTACTAACTTAACTATATAATCGTAAAAATGGAGTGACAGTTGTGCCAGATGCTCTTGCAAACTTAGGAATCAAGAAGGTAACAAATCCAAGCAACCAAGGAGTCAGGTTTAACAATATAAAACTAACTTTAAGTACAAAACAATATAACAGAAGCTACAGAAGTAGCACAAAAGCAAAAGAACCGAACTTTTGACTGAAAATTTATAAGAGATCACTGTGGAAAACACAACGAAATATGCTTCAGGTTTAGAACTTCAGGGAAATGATCGAGTGGGTTTTCAGATGGTTGGATATGGGTGAGAAATACGTGAAATGATCAGCCAATAAAAACGTGAAATGATGTAGACAGTGGTGGTTGATATGGCTTTATTGGCTTGTGATTCCTCACAAGAAATCAGACACTTTGTTGTTTTATTGTTTTATACCTTAAATTGCTGAGAGTAATCTCTCTAACTCTCTTGGTCTGTAGCCACCACCCTCTGTGCCTCTGCCTCCTTTTCAAGAATTCAAGCACACTTCTTTCTTTAGTCCGGGTTCAGGCTCTCCCTCTCTAGCTATATATATAAGCCCTATATACCGGACACACGTCCTTATCAAAAAAATGATATTTATCACCGCATTCATGACTAGTACTAGACTACATTGTCGGTAGACTACGTTGTCGGTTTCTAGGCAAATTGTAAGTGCATCATATTTCTATGAATTTCTGTCAGGTTTTAAGTAACTTACGATTATATCTTGATGTATCAGTTTATTTTTTTAATTTTTAACTTCGGTTATATTTAAAAGAGGTAAAGGTAGGGTGATAATACACTAATAAAATAAAAGGGTGGGGTTTATATTCATGCACAATATCAAAAAGCTAGGCAAAATATTAATTTACTTTAGAATTAATTAATATTTTTGAGTTTATATGTGCACTAAGTTCAATCAAACTTAGGTCGAATTGCAGGATTTAATATTTTTTATTCAGCCATGCGTTGAGCTCAAATAAATTTTGGTTTGACGAGGTCTTAGGCTTGTTATCATTGGGTTCATTCATATGTTGAACTCCATTACACATGAATCTTGCAAGTTATTAGGTATATTTTCTTAGGCTAACTTGTATGATAAGTCTAAATACACATAAAACTGGCGATATAGGTCCGATAAGTTGTAGGCTCATCGTCATTGGATTCAGCTACATGCTAAGCTCAAATAAACATGGGTCTAGCGAGCTATCAAATCCATCTTCATAAGACTTGACATCATGTCAAGTCCAAGTGGGTGTGAGTTATACAATCATTATAGACCCATATTGGGTAATGATGTTTCATTTGTTTATTTTGACAACTACTAATATAAAATGTTATTGTCTAGAATATTCATTTCTTAAAACCCTTGGGTGTATAAAAGTTTTCTAAGAACCTCCTATATTTCAATCAAAATTGATTTTTTGTAATAGATATTTATTCTCTATTAATATTTTATAAGAGATATTCATTCATCATTAATTTTGTGCAAGAAATATGTATCTATTATTAATACTATCATAAAAATAAATAACTCTCTACCCTTCCACACCTTAAAAAACAACAAGTTTGAACGGTTATAAATATCCCTTAAATCATATAAATATAAAATTGACAAATTTAATTTTCCAAGTATTCATAGTATAATTATCGGAGCATTTATTATATAAAAATAAGAAGAAAAAAAATACTCTTGTTCTATCATGGATTTTACTATTTAAGATGTCTAAACTCCCCAGATTGTTTTGCAGAGATTGATTTGTGAGAAATAATCATTATGCCTCTAATTCATGATCATAGAGATCAATTGACTTATTTTCTCCTTAATAGGAGGAGAATGATGAAAGGTGTCCCTGATCTACCTATAAATAATAGCATGTGTACTACATCTACGATTATTAGTAGACACAGATCATAATTTTTTTCTATTACTTTGAAGCGGTGTTGTTGCTGCATTGAGAATTTTATTCGGCAAAAATAGCCGGAGATATTTATAATCTAAATTTTTACTGTCATGTATATTTAGCATTCAATTATATAAAACATTTAACATGATTTCCCACCAACCATCAATCATTTATTTCCGTCAGGAAACTGTGATCAGAAGGAGGCAGGTAGTGGTATTAGCAGTTGAGAGGAGGTTTACTCATCACTACACCCTTGGCAATTCAAGCTGTTGTAATCTGTCATTTCCCGGCCGAGATCAGAGCTGTCCCGCAACTTGGACATCCAGCAGTCAATCAGTATTTGATAATCGCCTGGCTAGTTTTTCCATGATCATGAACTTAAGCTGCCTTTACCAGTAAATCATCAGATGACAGTGCCGCTCTTCAGATCCTGGAAAAAACTTCACCTGCCTAGTTTTCTTGATTTGATAGGTTGATATGTATATATATATATATATATATATTCAAAGAAAAACAATTTAAAAATCACTTGCACTGTACTAATCGAGGGCGCAGATCCTTTCTTGATCTTTTGAGTTTGATTAAATTTTGTTTCGGGCGCAGATGCAAATATGCAATTCCACTTTCGGAAGCAGATGGGGGCATTGACAAATTGTTAAATTATTCAACGATGCGCTCAGTGCTTCTCACCTCCAGTCATGCCTAACCCCATGGACGGTTCTTATTGCATTGAGCGGAGGCCCATGACATGCCTTCACTAGGCCCACGTGACCTCTCGAAAAAATCATTGTAGTTTTCGTGGGGCATCTTTCCATTCCACCCCTTAGATTTTTGCTTTTGTCTCCTTCCATCTAGTAAAATAATTCAACTGCTGAGGACACCCACACCCACATATGTATATACAATGTACTTAAAATGTTAAAGAAAAAAACAAAATATATTCTCGGGAATTAAATGGTCTCTTTTAAAAAATAATATAAATTATATTATATTATCTCATTTAAAAATTTAAGTTTTTAGATGAGTTGATTCTTTAACATGATATCAAAACCTTATTGACCCAACGATTAGGAGTTCCGACGATCAGGAGTTCGAATCTCACCACCATCATTCTATTTGATACAAAATCAAGCACAAAGTAGTGTGAACATGTATACAAGTTTGAAGTCCACAGGACTTTTCACTTGAAATGATGTGTTGGAGAATAATATAAATTATATTCCGGGATCTCACCTAAAAGCTTAAGGTGTTAAGATGAGTTGATTCCTTAATATCTATTGTTCATAATTTAAATCCACCCATTTCCTATAAATAAAAAAAAATGTAATTTTGAATGCATTACAAAAACTGCTTTTTGAAAAAAATTAATTTATTTTTATTTTTTACTTTTAAATTAAAAAATTTAGTGTTTCTTAGATCATTTTCATGTGTTGATATTAAAGAAATAATTAAAAAAAATAAAAAAATCATCATTTTAATGTGTTTTTAAACAAAAATCACTCTTAAAACACAACAACAACCACATTTTTCAACATATCCTAAGGAGAACCTAAAGATCCATGTAGTGTAATCCAAAAACTCTCATGGAAGTGAAATGGGAATTCCCAGCTAGCAAATCGGAGCTAATATTCGACACAAAATATCAGCAAGGTGGTGCATTATATTGATGCGACAACCAGGGATGGTGACGGGGATTGATTGTGGTTTAGTTACTGCTCCAGCCGTGGCTTAGATTAAATTAATCCAGCATGCATCCAAACACAAGTTGCTGATGGGTCGTTTGACTTCTGCATTGGACAGGGGACACGAGTCTAAGTGGGGCCTCTTTTTTTCTCGGCTGCACACTTGTCTCCATTTTATTGCTATGACAGGTACTGAAAGTCTTGGGGGATCCAGTGAAAAATACACGTGGATGCGCTCACAGAACACGAGCCGCAGTCAGATTGCTCACAGAATGAGAATAGAGAAGAAAATGGGTGGCTTTGATGAACTCTGGACTGAAATACATCCTTCTCTTCAAAACAAAACCAGCAAAATATTTTACTAGGAGTGATTTAATAATTTCATAATAATCTTTCTACTCTTGGATTAAAAAAAATCATGTCCTTTTCATTTTTAAAATTGTTTACGTGTCCTTTTCATTTTTTCTATTATTTTACTGATAAACGTATTTACTAGACTTGATTGGGTACATGTCCTATGTTACAAGATTAACGAATCTCAATTATAGTTATTTTTTTATCGGACATAAATTTATTTAATTAAAGATGCTAGAATATGCTTTTATTTTTATTTTGTTTTGCTATAAAATATGGTAGTCGGTCTCGACTTGAGGTATCACTCATAATAAAATCAAAATCATCAAGTCATTGAATAAATTCGAGAATTACAAAGGTTGATCAAAATCCTATATTTTTATTTCAGCATATTTGTTTCTTACAGAAAATCATTGGTTTCCAGCAGTTGGGTTTTATATGACTGTGTCAGCTTGTCAGTGATCAAATCTTAACCTCTTCAAATGCAATCCGAGTTTAATAATTGTCTGGGATGATGACCTGCACTGCAGCTGCAATGGTCCAACAGTCTGAGAGTTATATTTTTTTAACGATTAGTAATTAGCAAAATAATGGAAAACCTGACTTATTTAGCGTAAAACAGACACTTAGAAAGCTTTTTAAATGTATTTAATTATCAAGGAAGCTACCTCTTCCAGCTATCCTCCATTAACAAATAAATAAAAATATATACCTGGTGGTTGATAATAATAATTTCCAATATATTTTCCTTAATCATAATGGTTACACACGACAAATTTTATACACAGGTAATAAAAAAGATAGATCCATCTTCATTATATTCTCTCTATAGATATTTAACATGTTAACTACACGAGATAAATGCTAGACGATTCCCTTTTCTTACAGTATTTGAACTGAGACCAGGCAAAAGGAAAAGTAGGACCAGCCAACTTAAGTTCAAGCTTATCACCTTAAATGTTCATAATTCCCACAGTTGGAATCGTCAATCAAATGACAGGAAAGGGTCTGCCATGGATGAGTAGATTGATGACAGTAAGGAACCCAATCAAATTTTATTCGAGTGGCAGTCGTGACTGTTAGTGAAGAAAAGTAGCACTCAAAAACAATAGTACACAGGCAAAAGCTAAATGCAAAATGCTAATTGACAAAATTTCACGTGGCGTGCTAGTAAATTATGAGAACGAGCCTACCCACTTGAGATCTCTGGGTGGGATCAAATCTTGAAAGTTTAAAATTCACCAGGGCCCTGAAAAGAAGAAACAGAAAACAGAGCATCGCCAATCCTGGACATATGATTGTCATTTTCAAGCATGTGCATTTAAACCCATCCCCGAACTGTCCCGGGCCACAAAAGCTAAAGAGTTTGGATGTCCTTGGAAGGATTTCGTAGGTCTATCTGGTTTTCAGTTATACCATTTAATTCGAGGGTTGACTGACTATGGGACTACATAACCTATAGGTGAGAAAGTAACTTTTGCAAGCCTTATTTTACTGGACATTTTACTTGTCGATCGGTAAATGAAATTAACCCTGATATATTACTAGTTAATCCAGTGAACCAGGAGGGAGGGGCAACCACACCATTCTACAAGTCAAATCACGAAACCCCTTGCTATTATACTGCTGAATTGAATGTTCAAAATCAAGAAACTCAAAGCGTAGGTTGGCCCAAAAAAAATGCTTTCCCGAAGGGGCAGCCTCAGTTTGTGTCTTGATCGAAACCCAGCGAACTTCTGAAACTAACGATGCGACCTACGAAACATATCCATGCACAGCTAACTCCTTTCATAAACAGCCAAAAAAAACTCAAAACAAAAGGGCAACAAATGGAATGCCATGCACAAAAGACCCAAGCCAGTGGAACAAGGAAGTGGGCGACACACGGGAAAACATACATATCCAGCATCTCAAGAACTCTGAAAAATATTCATTCAACATCAAAGATAAGGAATCGTCTTAAGATTGTACTCACAATCACTTGGACAAAAAAGTAGTTGTAGCAGAGAAACTCGGCAACATACTACAGAAAACTAAATAACCAAATACAATCAAGGCACCTAGGTGTTGGTTGCCCTGGTATAAATCTGCTGGCTTGCATGGGAAGAGACCATCCGAATTGAACCTCTAGCCATCAGTTCCCTAATTGCCTTCCTTGCAAGTGATCCACTAATCTGCAAGGTACATTAAAATACAAAATCAAATGAAAATGTACACAAATTTAAATAAAATATGAAATCAGAGTCGTATCAGTACAGGTCGTTCTAATGAAAATGCATTAACAAAACACTGCCCAAGTATAATACACAACCCCATTACAAAAAAATAAATAAAAATAGTACAATAATCATAGAACAGAAACTTTTTTGATACAGAAATGCAAACTCACTAAATCTCGAAAATATACAAGACATAAAAAAAGCATACAAGAAATAGACAAAAGGTAAGCTAACTAATTGTCGCAACTAAATACAACACCCCAGAAGTGACATTGCGATGTCAACAGAAAAAAGGGACCTCAATACCTAGTCAACAACAATCTAATTCATGATAGTTTTAAGTAACTTCAATCTTTTATTACCTAAGCATATTTTAAAAATTCTCTCAAACCCTTCCATCACGTTACCATTACAACTTACGAGAACTATTCAAAATATTGCTACAGACTTCATAATCCATAGAATGGCAACAGCTTGTACCGAGTTAGAAACTTTACTTGAAGAACTAAATATTCCTTAAAAGTTGTGCTACATCCCCTAAAACATAACAGCAAAAAATGCGCGCCGTCTGACTGTAGATAGATTCCACAATTGTTTTGGTGATTATATGTTTGAAATAATGCTAATATTACAAAGATTCTTCCCAAGAAAAAAAATCGCATATTCCATTGACTTGTGGATCCGGAAAATTCAACGGTTGAGATCTTCCGGACGTTTATCAGTAAAACTAGCATTACTTGTACATTAGTACTGCACTTAATCCTAAACCCAGTAACTGAACCATTCTAAGATAATCAAAAACAAGAAATAAAATTGAAAACACGAAAAGGCCGTAAGCTTGAATGAAAAATGTAGCAGTAAAATATATCATTACCCTCATACGATCGGAGAGGACAGAAGGAGTGATAAGCTTGTACTTAGGAGCTTCAGAGAGAAGCTTATCATAAGTAGCTTGATCAAAGAGAACCATGTTGTTTACTTTCTCCTTTTGCTTTCCCTTGCTCCACTTCTTCTTCTTCTGCTTACCTCCTCCTGATTTCGCTGGCTTTGATGACGGTGGCGGTGCCTTCTCCTTCTTCGGTGCCTACATATAGACAAAAAGAGAACCCGTTAATCCAATTGGAGTTGTTGAGACTTGGGTAGTTTTGTTGAGTAAGAGAGGATTACCATTGGATCTGCTGGTGTTGTATGAGAGGAAGCGGAGAAGAGGCTGCTACTGCTGCGGGGCACGCGTTGCGCTGCTCTCCTCTATTTGAGAATTATATCTAGGGTTTCGAGGGTTGTTAATTAGATTAAAACGACGATGTAGAGTGTCAGTGTGTTTACTGGGCTGGTTTTATTGCCGTGTTAAAAGGCCTGTATGGGCCATTCGTTAGAAAGCAACGTATATATTTTAATCTAATACTAAGCCAGTGAACTTTCATGTCGGCCCAAATCCATGAGTACTGCTAGTTTTATATCACTTCAAAAATTTCCCAAACACAAAATCCAAATGGGCAAATCCTATAAATCTGTAGAAAAGTGATTTCAGGCAATATTTTTTAGGGAATTCATATTTTTATGGGATTTTCGCTCATGGCTTATTTGAATAAGTGATTTTGATTGATGATATGAAACGAGAGTTCTAAAATTTAAAATTGAACTCTTAACTCATCAAAATTAATATAGGAACTCATAAAAAAAAACCCTGAGTTATTAGCTCTGAACTCACGAGTTTTGGGGGCGGGGGCGATCTATTTACCATCGCTACAATTCTTCAAGAAACCAAAAGATCTTAGACTTGCAACAATACCCTGTTCTTTGATTGATTGTAATATATAATAATTAACGATGCTAGTCAGAAACCGACCTTAGCTCAGTTGGCAGAGCGGAGGACTGTAGTGGTCTCTGTAATCCTTAGGTCGCTGGTTCGAATCCGGCAGGTCGGATTTTTGTTTTGCTGTACTCTCGGTTCTGGGCCTCGAAGGTTGTTCTCTAATAAGCCCGTTTAATTGACTTCGGATCAGAGCCGAGGCACAGGATTGGAGCTAACGAACCAATTTCGAACAGGCATGGACCCAAAACCTTCCCGAGCCTACCTCGGTTCAATCAGAAACCATATACTATCTTGTTGACACTTTTTTTTTAATCACTGAAAAAAAGACAAGTTCTTGCTAAGGAACATAATTGAGCAGCAAACACAATTAGTGGAATCCAGCTCAATAATCACCGAATCCTACGTGGCTGATTTTGCGGGCAAGTAAGCCAACCGAGGGCATATTTACTTTACTTTTTTTATATCATATAACTACCCCATGTCAAGGAATTTATAGCTTTTATGTCACAGAAAATATAGGGTGAATCTTTCGCTCCCGTGTCATTGAATCAGCCTCCACTCCCATGGAGGAGGATCAAAAATAAAATAAACCAATAGAAATGGAGTTTAATGTTACAGCAACTTAAAAAAGATACCAATTAATTAATTAATTACCCAAATCAAGCGTCGGGTTTCTTTTCTAATGCCCTATCCAGACTCCAAAACCCCTTTACATGCAAGGAAAGCTTGCTTTATTAACATCTTCAAAAGAAAGGTTATATTCGGAATTAACAAGGGATTCGGAATTCTTTGTTTCGGACCCCATTCCAAATCGACCCATTTGTCGATAGCCACATCTCCATCTTACAAAAGAAGCTGTTTGGGAGCGTGGCATAAAGAACCCTTTTTTTTCCTCTTTATTTTAAATGAATATTTTTTTTATGTTTTTAAATTATTTTGATGTGCTGATATTAAAAATAATTTTTTTAAAAAATAAAAAAAATATTATTTAATATATTTTTAAATAAAAAATACTTTAAAAAATAACAACAACCCCATACAGACGTTTCTTTCCAAAAAGGCATGATTTTCGAGCTTCTTGTCTCTTTATGCTTTTTCCCAAGTCGCTATCAAAATAATAGAGCAAATGGAGCCCAGAGATCAAGGCCCATTTGAAGCTAAAGTGAACCCTGTAAAGTCCAATAATAAATTCCTTTATTTCCCTGCCACGTGTTTCCCCTCTTTTTTCCCCTCCATTGATTTTCTTATTGCTAAAATGACAATCTTGGATCGAAAAGAGGAGAAAGAAAATGACAAAACCTGATTTGTCTTGTTTGGATTCGCATCGTTTCTGGTTACCAAAGGCCAGGAAGAGCATATTGGGTGTCGAGTGAAGGAAGGAAATTAGGATTCATCATTCATTTATCCAGAAAATAAAGATGATTAGGATGAAGATCAATTCCAAAAAATAATGGTTTCATCCAAAGTCCTCTCTCTGTACCTAGGGAGAATCCAAATTCATGAAAAGTACGAATCGAAAAAACAATCATTTTCGAAACAATCTCGTTCTGATGAGATTGTTTCCGTCTTTGATAAAATTCAGAACGTTGCATGGAACCCCGTTTGCTATACAAGCAAGAACACAGAGGAAGCTCATATGAACTTCTGGTTCAGCTGTTTCGTTACTCAAGCTTGGAACATTTCTGATTTTTGCTTCATAATCAAACATAAAATGTCGATGCCAATTAACTCGGTTGGAAAAATCATTTGGCATATTAATCATTTACCATTAATTAATCTGGTTCAACTGTTTGAATCATTCGGGGTCTCTGATCAAACAACAACATGAAATAACACAAACAGTTCTGATCTTGACAGGGAAAGCGATAGATCGAAGCTAACCCACAAGAAGATAACAAAGAGCCACGTATTACCATAGCATGCAAGGAAACGGAAAACTGGCCGTCCACTCTATTATTGGATCTTTGGTGGGTCTTGTCTTCAAGAACAGGAGGATTCAGTAACGGAAAGCCGGTTGAAGGTGAAGAAAGTTGATAAACTGATGGAAACAAAGAGAGAAAAGCAGCGTTTTCTTTCTTAGTATGGAAGAAATGGGCCTGTTTTCCCAGTGATTTGTTCCTGTATTTGCCAGGTCCCATTCTTTTTAACCAACATTCTACAAAATAATGTTATTACAGTGACAGTCAAGTCATCCTTCTAGAAGATCCAAGATCCAATCTACAAGATTACCAGATCTTTTTATCTATCATGAAAAAAGAACTTCCATGTTTATTGGTTTCCATCACAAGGAATTTTTGTCTACTTTTTTTTTCCAATTTTTTCCATGGAACTTCTTAATCTTTTTCAATCTTAGCTAACATGAAGATGATTTTAATAAATAACACAGTCGTTAAACTCTACTTGAATCGGTTTTCATTGACCCAACAGTAATGACTCGTGATCTAGTCCACAAGATCAAACTCCATCTAAACCTTGTCAGATCAACATCCAGAAATTTTAAAAAATAAAACAATGTCATTTTTTTAATAAAAATAACACATCATAGTTGACCTGATATCCATTGGATTTACCCGACAACTCTGACTTGGATTTCAGACCTTGAGCCAGATCTATTAACAGATACTACTTGATGTAACATAACTGAATTGAGTGAAATAGGAACATTTCATGAGAAAGTTGGAACATAAAACTAGTCATGGAACAAGATTCTGTCTTATAATGCCTGCTGAGGTACTCTGAAATTCCATGAACATCATGATGCGCAGGTCATTGTTGAATAATGGAACTGGTGAGTTCAATGTATGCCTGCTCTTCTAGTCTGTTCATGGGATATTATGAAAGAATGTGGGTATATTCGGTAGAATAACTTCCCACCAAAGTTGAGGCGAGTCTTCTACCAGTGTAAAATCTACAGCTTGGTGAATGGACTTCAAGGGAGGTGGGAATAATAGGGCAAGATTAAAAGAAATAATAATGGTGTGGAAAAATCCCACAACTTGCACATTTCGAATAAAGCTACAGATGGAATATGATACTTTTACCAAAAAAATAATTAAAAATTAAAAATATATAAATAAAGAAGAGGAAGAACAGGGATCACATATTCCACCATCTATAAATAGTCTATCCCAACAACTTAACGGTTTCAACTCGAGAAAAAAGAAAAGAAAACAGAACTACTCTGTTTCCCCTGTTTCTCTCCTTTGCACTGTTCTCTTTCTATCTGTTTCTATGCTCCTTGGCAGCATAATACCTTCACTGTATACTATAGCTATGGTAGATTCTATATTTAATCTACGCGGAGAAATGGAAGCTGCCAACGCATTGTTTGTTTACCACTTCTCTTTTGAGTGAAAACCCATAAACCTCCATCTTCTCTGCCACCTTGCTATTGCTTTGAATTCTCAATTCCCATCTGTAAATGGGTTCATTCAACACCACCAACATCAGGATCGAGAAGGCGAAAGCGATCAAGAAGCATAGGAAGATTCAGAAGATTGCAAGTTTGTTCAGGTTAATAGAAATAGGCGCTGTTCTGGCTTTGATTTCCAGGTTTTCCATTCAACTCCCGGTTGCTGTCAGGAACTCTAGTGAGTATTTCAAGGACCTAACAGTAATCCTCGTGAGTCCTCGGTTTGTGTTCGTTCTTGGTAACATGATAATCATCACTCTCTTTGCAAAGTCAGGCCAGTTTTCAAGTCAGCATTCTAACGGAAAAAATACAAGCTCTGATCTTTATGACGAGTTTGTAGAAAAGAGTGAAAAGAGTCAGGAAACTCATCAATATGAAGCTGAATGCATAGAGAAACAGGTCACCTATGTTGAGTACAAAGTCACCGAGGATACTTCAACTTCCTTAGAACGAAAGAAATATCATAGGAGCCAATCAGAGAAATTGGAGAGACCAGATAGCGGCCGGGAACTGAGGAGGTCAGCGACTGATAAATGCAGGAAAACCATTGAATCTGGTAAGGGATCGGAGAAAAGTTTCTCTCCCGAGGATAAAATGAGCAACGATGAGTTTCGGAGCACGATCGAGGCTTTCATTGCTAGGCAAAAGAGGTTTCGAATAGACGAAGAGAACTCTTATATTTTATAGTAAAAACTTGGGTGTAAGAAAAATTCAAGTTTCCTTTCCCCCCCTGTTGTTTGCATGCCCGCAACGCTATAGGTGTGTGTATATTGTATATCATAAACGCAGTGTAAATTTACCTGCAAGCTTTTTTTTTTGTGTGTGAATCACAATTTACAACTGTATGCTTTACATTTTCATGATTATATCAAGTATAAGATATCAGCAGAAAAAAGGGATCAATTCCTGCAAATTTCCAGAAATGTCAATCAGACGCCAATTTTGATCGCCAGACTGGATAGTCTATGCAGATAAGGGATAGACTATCTATGCTCTCAATGCAAGATATATAGATATGGCATAACAGGAAGATTTACATTCTAATTTCTGACGAAAATATGCTTTGATTCTAGTGTTGCCAGTTGATCGTGTGCTGGATTTTTCAATAAAAAGCATAGTCAAGGATAAAGCAAAGATAATAAAGCTGTTCTATTTTTGACTGGTGAGGCCTTCCATGCACAACCCAATCAGAATAATAGCATCTTTATCTTCTCTCTCATAAGTCTAAAGCATAACCAAACTAGGAGAGACAGTATAGATTCTGGTATAGGTAGTAAACATACTGTGTGGAGAAGGTGTAGGCAGAGAGAAAGGTGACCGGTGTTAGTTGTAGGAAGAGGAGAAAAAAGTTGCAGCGGGAGAAAATAATATTTGTTACTGTCAGCGGTGGAAGAGCGTTGTTGTTGTTGACAATGAGAGGAAGACCAGGTGTTACCAATATTGTTGGTTCTACAACCATTGCTGTGTGGAGAAGGAGGGGAGTTGTTCGCCGATGGAGAAAGGAAAGTGTTGTTGTCGGTGGCCGCTGCCGCTGCTGCTTGTTTACGGTGGAAGAAAAAAAAAAGATGATGCCCGATAGTGGTGGCGCGGTCTCTGGTTGCCGGGATCGTGTTTTTTTATCTTTATGTTCACTCCCCTGTTCCTTCCTCTCTGTTTTTTTAGTTCCTCCTTTTCTCCTCTACTATCTCTTTTCTCTCTGTTCTCCTCTTTCTTTTATCTCTCTGTTCCTTTCTTGTTCGATGGTGCAGTTTTTTTCATTTATTTGTTTTTTCTGTAGAAAAACAACATCAATGTCGAATCAATAAAATTGATCAATGATTTTGAAATGAGCGCGTTAAAAGTTGATCGTGCTGAAAAGGAAGTCTGTAAAAATTTAAAAGTCTCTGAAAATACCAAGAATGACACAAACATATCATGAGTTTTTGATTTTTTTTAAATAAAAAATAATAAATATTAAAAATAGAGAGTCAATTATAACAGCCACTTTAATTTGTCACCAGACAATGTTCTGAAAATCAATTTCTGGCTTTGAACAAAACCACTAGGTTTTGCTTAGAGAAAATTCTTGTGGGCGATTGACAGAAGCTTGCTTTTCATCTCATCCATGGAGTTGTATCTCAATGGATTGGCATCTTATGACTGGGATCATCAATCTAGGCTTGTCCTGTCATATGATAAAATTATTCCTTGCATGCATCTCTTTACATTTCATAAATAGATTTTTCTTTCACCATCTATTCCATTCCTTCAAATCCTATTCCATATTTTCAAAGTGGCTTAGATCCACGTGAAAGGGGATGGTGAAGAGCTGGACATTTCTTTCAGCCTGCTTTTGGCAGCCTAGATATTCTGAACATTGCTAGTAATTAAACAGGTATGATTTTGGCTATGTTTTGAACTGTATCCATTAATGGAGAGCAGGTTGGTTTTTTAACATCATCCATGGTAGCATAATCAAGCTCTTTGAACATTTGAATTACGAAAGTTGCAAGTCAGCTTAATCCAGTCATTCTCACATAAAACTATAGAAGTGAATCAAAGATTGAAAAAAAAAAAAAAGTTCCTCTACAAACCAAGCAATTCCCAGTTAAAGTTGGAAACGATTCTGATAAAGCCAATGATCCTTGAATCATTTTAACTCAGCTGGTGGGCTCATATTGAATTAACAGTTTTTCAAAAATCTATTCAAAACGATACATGTGATCATCATGGATTTCGGCCTAATTTCATCCATAGACTACACTGTGGGCAAGGTAACTTCAACTTTAGAGAAAAGAAGAGGAAGAAGAAGAGAAAGACTAGCAAGATGTCCTCTTTGGGTAGAGTGACATGTCGCCTTCCAGGAAAAGATGATCTGAAGTTAAAAACAAAGTATGGTAAATGGGGCCATCAATGGAATCTTGTATGATTACACTGGTTCTCTCATGTGCACTGAAAGAGAGTGAGAAGTTAGGTATAGCATCACAAGGAAGCTTCAAAAAACTGCTAAAGGCTGAAGCTATGCAACTACATTAAGTTGCTTGTATGAATTGGGGAGAGGGAGAAACTAGCTATGCCACAGAGACATTACATGATGTTTTCTTGGAATGTTTTTGTTCTCTCCGATAAATCCTATTTTTCCTCACCTTTAACATACAAGTGGTGTTCAAGGCAAAACCTGGTATATTTTCAAAGCTATACTGCAGCAATACCAGAGAAAGGACAAAGTTTTACGCTGGCTGTCAACCCTACCACAACTCTCCTCCTTTTTCCGGGCTCGGGACCAGCTACTCTATCCTAAGATACACTGGCGGAAAAGTTACACTGAAGCAAATATTAAGTTGAAATCATTTTCCTGGAAGATCATTTCAAATGGCAGGTTTTTGATGCTCATCAAGACCATACATTTCAGGCGTTCCCGGATGATCCTCCATGAAATGATTTCAACTTAATATTAAGGTCGCCGCAGCCTAACTTCAATGAGAAGATCAAGAATGACAAGGGAAGTGATTTTGGGCCATGTTTCATAACAGGAATGTTTCCCAGTAATGTTTCTCATTCTATGAAAAGCTGTTTCCCAGTAATGTTTCTCTTTCGATCTTCAATGGCGTTCACCAGTTAGCAATCCCTGAAGTTTTCCTTTAACAACACCGTAATAATGGCTTGCACTATTTCCAGATTGCTAAAAAATTCTCTCGGAAATAAGCATTGGTTTGTTCTTTATCATCTCCATTAAGGTTTTTTTCTCCCCGGTGCAATGAAAGGATACGATTAAAACCTTCAAGTAAAGTTGAGGATTCCACTTTGCTTGATTTATTTGGAATTCTCTTTAGACTATTTACTTTAAAAAACCATGTTTGGCTTCTAAAAATTATCGGGTCCCTGAAGGGCTTGTGAATGAGAAAGGATCACCATTGAACAGAGGGAATATTTTTCTTTCCGAGACAAATCCCCCCTCCCCCCAGTATGTTTAAAGCATACTTTGATCTTTTCGAGAATGATTTCATGGTGTCTCTGAAATCACGTTTAGAAGAAATGATCATCCCTGGAAGTCATATGGTCCTCACTGTGATTGGCAGTGATAGGAAATCTAATTTTTCTGGCATATTATTAAAAAAAAAAAGAATCTCTCAACATCGAAGTTCAAATTATTTCAAGTGATTCCCCCATGGATGAGCAAAATGCAATGTTCATTTGCGATTACTTAATAAATGACGATCATTGAAGATTGCAACGTAAGAGGTTCGATTGAGTTCTCTCAGGAGCATAAAACGATACTTCTTTTTTAACACCTGCAAGCTGAAAGGCTACTTCCTGGACCTTGGCAAAGACTCGCAAAATTGGTAAAGAGGCTGTTCACAGCTATTGGTCAACCTCAACCTGTCTATGCTGTTCACAGCTATTGGTCAACCTCAACCTGTCTATGCTGTTCACAGCTATTGGTCAACCTCAACCTGTCTAACAGAGGCTAGAGAGGACCCCATCAGCAGATAATTTCCACACTCAATAATCAGTTTAATCTTGCTAGTCAATACAGTGATAAAGCAGCACAATCCTTTCATGATTATGGGGCCAACTGATCAGGAATGGTATCCTATTTTACTTGACTTTTGTATCAAAATGCTATATTTTCTAATTTTGTCAGTTTGTGTCTGTCTGTAAATTTCTAACTCTTTAGATGACTTTGCATCGACCAATGCTTATTTTACGTTAACTTAACTAAGAAGTTGTTGGTCTTTGCAGGAAACTTCGTTGCAACAACGAATCAAGGACCAAAAACCTGACTCCACACTCTACAGCAGAGCATGGAGAACACCATCCAGTCGTGCAACTTGTCGTTTCCCCATCAACAAGTGAGAATTAGAGCGTGTTGTTCACTCACAATGTGCCGGCCTAAGTCAATAAAAGTGTGTGTGTGTGTGTGTGTGGGAAGCAAGAAAAAGTACCTCTTGATGGGGTTAAATTTCGTATAGTATTTCTATACGGTGTATGAGGTACTTTGAGATTTAGTAAGAAATAAGAACACAAATTTGTTATGTCCATGACTCGAAACATCTATCCTATCCTTCCCAATATTAAGTACTTTTCTTTTTCCTTTTTACACTTTTTTTTTTTGTAATTATTAGAATGTTTATTTATATGATTGGTTGATTTATTTATTTAAATGATTGATTAAGTAGTCAAATCCTAATCCCTGATTCTACATGAATTATTATATAAATTAAACCAATTATAAGAACCCAAATTATGATGTTGATAAAAAAAACTTTTCATGGTTATCAGACAAATTTTCTTTGGTACACAGCATCAAGCATGCACAAGGAGTCTACCACCAAAAACAGTGTCATTCCTCTGCCACACTTTCCACTGTTGCTCTCAAACACCGTTCCTACTCTCGGATTTTGCATTATAATAAACAGAGAGTCTCCTCGATAGCACTTGCCGAAACCCACAAGTCTTTTGGAGACCCAGAACCATGTTTCCCAGCCGTACCGCCGCCCAAATCCCCTCCGCTAAAACTATGATCTCAGCAGCAGCCTCAGCTGCTGCCACAATGATGCTCCTCCGCTCCCTTGTTAAGGAGTATCTTCCTCGTGAGTTACGAAGCTACATCTTCTACAAATTCGAAACCCTGATCAACTCTTTCTCTTCGGAACTCACTTTAGTTGTTGAAGAATATGACAACCTTAACCACAACAATCTCTTCAAAGCTGCAGAGCTCTATCTTGAGCCCATAATTCCTCCGGATGCAAAGAAAATCAAAATCTCACTGCCCAAGAAAGAGAGTAAGTTCTCATTATCTTTAGATAGATACCAAGAAATTGTCGATACCTTTAATGGGGTTACTCTGAAATGGAAGTTCAATACAAAAAAAGTGCCAACGAAGTATGTGGCAAGCTCTGATGATTTTAATCCTATGCGAATATCCGAGGATAGGTTCTTTGAGTTGAGCTTTCACAAGAAACATAAGGATATGGTTATTGATGTTTATTTAAAGCACGTGATTAAAAAATCAAAAGAACTGAAAGAGGATAAGAGGAGTTTGAAGCTTTTCACGCTAAGGCATGACCGGATGTCGGGGAGGGGAGGGGATGCTTGGCAATCGGTGGATCTTCATCATCCTTCTACATTTGATACGTTAGCAATGGATATGGAAGCGAAGAGGACGATCATGGAGGATCTTGACAGGTTTGTGAAGAGAAAGGAGTTGTATAGGAGGGTAGGGAAGGCATGGAAGCGTGGGTACTTACTGTTTGGTCCACCAGGGACTGGAAAGTCGAGCTTGATTGCTGCGATAGCTAACTATCTTAAGTTTGATATATATGATCTGGAATTGACTAATCTGAGGACCAATTCTGATCTTAGAAATTTGTTGATCTCAACTGAGAATAAATCCATACTTGTGGTGGAAGACATCGATTGTTCCATTGAAATACAAGATAGGCTTGCACAAGCCAGAGCAATGACGGCTTCTCGACATAATCCAGCAGCATTTAACCAAGTAAACCAGGTAACTATTCCTCTCGGTTTTATTTTGCGTTCAGAAACTATATTTTTAGTCTTGAGGAGGATCTGATCAAATCCATATTATGATGAGGTCACTTGGTAAACTAACGAAACATTGTTGACCTTTTCCTTCTTCCATGTCAAGAATGGCATGGTAATACTGGTTCACACTTTCTTTCCAGCCTATGACCATCTGGATAAAGAAATTTGTGCGAGACATGGAGTAATTTCTCAGGCAATGAGTTATATACCAGATATTCTCTTTAAGTTAGCAATTTTCATGCATGGCTGAAGCCCCCCCTCCCCACGGGGATCGATCTGATATGTAGATGACAATAATCAACACACAAAAGCTTTTACTGCTATTTTAATGAAGCTTGCAGTGTTTCTCGTTCCTGACAGACATAATTTTGTACAGCCCCAGGTGACCCTATCAGGATTGCTCAACTTTGTAGATGGAATATGGTCAAGCTGTGGGGATGAACGAATCATAATATTCACAACCAATCACAAAGAAAGACTCGATCCTGCTTTGCTGCGACCTGGTCGTATGGATGTACACATTCACATGTCCTACTGCACTCCATGTGGATTCAAAATGCTGGTCTCCAACTACCTTGGCCTTACAGAGCACCCTCTTTTCCCCAGTGTCGAAGCCCTAATAGAGACAGCGAAGGTTACTCCTGCAGAAGTAGGCGAGCAACTGCTGAAATGCGAGGAGCCAGAGAGTGTTTTGACAGGTCTCATTGAGTTCCTGGAGGATAAGAAGAGCGAGAGATCGAAGAGAGAGGACGGGAACAGAGATAACAATGAAGAACCAGGAGCTGCAGAGGGAGAGCTTGCACAGGAGCTTGACGGGAACAATGGTGAAGTTGTGAAGAAAGAGGTTGACGGGAGCAACGGTGAAGTTGTGAAGAAAGAGGAAGGTGCAGAGGAGGCCGATGGTGAAAATGGTAAAATTGTGAAAGGGTAGAGGAATAAGAGAGCAATGATAGAGATCCAGTAATTAAATGTGCTTGCTAACAAGGACTTGTTATCGTCGTAGGAACATGGTAGTTAATTTAGGTTTCGATGTTTGCTTTCTTCAATCATGAAAACTTTGATGGCGCGCTATTGCTCCCCTGAAAACAGCTTCTTGGCACTTTTCCCACTACAAGTTTCATTCAAGTTTTACATATATTAAATAAAAGAACAGAAGTCATTGTGTTTTAAAAATGCTTTTTTTAAAAAATTAATGGTACTTGAGAGTTCTTGTTATGTAAGAGACTTGTTATGTAATCTACATGTTGATATACAAAACTTATATTATGCAAAATTGTTTATAGATTGGGGTGGACGCTATGTCCAGCCCAATCAAAACCTTATGTTAATCACGTCAAAGTGAACAATACTGGCCAAAGGTGAAGAATCTGTTGAGAATTCTTGTATCTGTACAGTTACTGTTTTGAACAGTTACTGTTCAGATTAAAATCTGGAATCCGGAAGAAATTGAACAACTGGAGAATAAATAAATTTGGGGCAAAAAATACACCACATTTATTGAATCCGAGATGCCATAATAAAGGATTACAAGAATTTGAATTTGAAAGGAAACAAAACTCTCAACAATTGAGAGATTATTGGAGATAAACAGATTTGGATAAAACCTGTTATGAATAGTAAAATAAAACTGAAATTCTAATACCAACTTAAACTGAAACTCTAATATTGACTAAACTGAAATTATTCAATGCAAATACCATTAATTCTAACAGAATGGGGGTAATTGGCGCTGCTGCCATGATGAGGACGTCTGTGATTGGTGGCACAGAAGGTGTAGGCAGAGAAAATGGTGACTGGTGTTAGTTGTGGGTAGAGGAGAAAGAAGTTGCAGCGGGAGAGAAGAATAGCTGTTACTGTCAGCGGTGGAAGAGCGTTGTTGTTGTTGACAATGAGAGGAAGACCAGGTGTTACCAATATTGGTGGTGCTACAACTCATTGTTGTGTGGAGAAGAAGGGGAGTTATTCGCCGATTGAGAGAGGAAAGTGTTGTTGTTGTAGGTTGTCACGACCCGATTCCCGGATCCGTGACCGGCACATAGGCATGGTTCCCCTCCAAGGTTCCACACCTATGCGAACCCAAACTTACACACAAACTTATCACACAACTTCCAGAGTACAACGCAGCGGAAATATCAAAGTGAACTTTATAACATAATTCGATTGTCTTTATACAAGAGTTGATTACATACAGTTATAATTGTAGAGCACTAACTAGACATATGAACAAAATATCAAATACAACCAAAATAGCAGGTTCCAAGAGTTGGACAAAAATAACCTGCTAGCAAGCTACAACCCTGAAAATGATAAATAATGTAGTATTCTGAAATTATTTAAAAAGGAAAATACATGTATGCCCTTAGTGACATAGAATTAGGTTAGGGGTGTTGTAGTAATTGCATAAGCTTATAAATATAAATAGAAAAGAAGAGAAGAGAAAAAGAAAAAAAAAAGAAAAAGATTAGGTCTGAAATTGAGAGAGAGAATCGGGAAGAGAGGAAGAAAGAAGAAGAAGAGAAAAGAGGGAAAGAGAAGAGGAAGAGAAAGGAAGAAGGAGAAATAAGTTGTTAAGGTAATGTGTGTGTTTTATTATGTGTAAATGTGATTATTAGCTATGATTTTTGCTTGTATGGATTGTTAAGGTTTGAGAATTTTATTTGGGTTTGATTGATGAATTAGGAGAGATGTTAAGGGTTGAATGTGTTGGGTAATAGTTTAATTAGTTTGATTGTAGATGATTTTGAAGTTTTGAGATGTTTGGTTTAAGAAAATATTGAGAAAAATGGTGAATAATGTTGATAAATTTCGAAAATCCTTTGCTGGAAATTCTGGGTTGAGGTTGAAGATGACGAAATGTCATTTTGGTCCTTTTTGTGAAAATTACAGTTTGGTCCCCGAAATTTGGAAAAATTACAGTTTGGTCCCTGGAATGAAATTCGAGATTCTGGACAGAATTGATGATGAATTATGGACAAAAATTTCAGTATAGTTGTGAATTTAAGAGGAGTTCAATTTAGTCCTTCAATTTGGTAAAATTATGATTTGGCCCTAAAAATATGAGAAAAATTTCAAAATGGTCCCTAGGTGAAATAATAGCATTTAAGATTGGTTTGATGGATAATTGAAGTTTATTTGATGGATTATTATCAATTTTATGAGTTAGGTATTTGGAATTAGATTTTGGAAGAAACCTTTGATTTAGGTTTTACGAAGAAATGGATAGTTGATTCAAAAACACATAGGATTATGATTTGAACTCTTAGATATGTTATTAAAGGTATTTTACTTCTTTTGAGTCATTTCTTGAGTATATCTTCTTTTATATATTCAGATAATCCCGATCTTCTACCCGCGGGACATCAGTAAGATTTCGTCAACACTCTGTTGTTGAACCTTATTTGCTTTTGAGTCAGGTGAGTGGATAATATTTAATATGCATGAGAAATAGTATAAATATTTGAATTTGCTAGTATGAATTGGATTATGCTTTTTGATAATATATACCTTGATTATATTCTTGATATGATAAAGCATAATCATTTGTTGAATATCCGTTCTTGATATGAGCCTATGTCTGTTTGTGAATTGATAGCTCCTCATTTGATTGATACCATGAGTTGAGCATTGAGATATGAATATGTTTGTTTGATTATAAGATATACCTATGGTATGCCAGTCAGAATACCCATGCTAACAGGGTAGTGTTAGCCTTTGTGCACTATCGTGATCCCGAAACCCTAGTTGGTCGGGGAGTCACCAACCCTGTCGTGGGATCGATCATCCCACGATGCAGAGCCTCATGCTCATTGCATTCTGATTTTCTGACGAGCTTTACCTATCACATGTTTGTTATGACCTATTTGAGAAACTTGTTGTAAGAACTTCGAGCCTATTTGATATTTCTGATTTTCTGACGAGCTTTACCTATCACATGTTTGTTATGACCTATTTGAGAAACTTGTTGTAAGAACTTCGAGCCGATTTGATATTATACTTCTCTTTGCTATATTATCTCGTATGTGTATATTGGATATTATCTACTCACTGAGTTGTTGAACTCACTCTCTCATTATTTATCATTTTCAGGGTCGTAGCTTGCTAGCAGGTCATTTTTGTCCAACTCTTGGAACCTGCTATTTTGGTTGTATTTGATATTTTTGTTCATATGTCTAGTTATTGCTCCACAAATATAACTGTATGTAGTCAACTCTTGTATAAAGACAATGGAGTTATGTTATAAAGTTTACTTTGATATTTCCGCTGCGTTGAACTCTGAAGTTGAATGATAAGTTTGTGTGTAAGTTTGGGTTCTCATAGGTGTGGAACCTTGGAGGGGGACCATGCCTATGTGCCGGTCACGGATCCGGGAATCGGGTCGTGACAAATAATAAGAGAGTGAGTTCAACAACTCAGTGAGTAGATAATATCCAATATACACATACGAGATAATATAGCAAAGAGAAGTATAATATCAAATCGGCTCAAGGTTCTTACAACAACTTTCTCAAACAGGTCATAACAAACATGTGATAGGTAAAGCTCGTCAGAAAATCAGAATGCAGTGAGCATGAGGCTCCGTACTGTGGGATGATCAGTCCGCACAGGTTGGTGACTCCCCCGACCAACTAGGGTTTCAGATACGATGTGCACAAAGGCTAACACTACCCTGTTAGCATGGGTATTCTGACTGACATACCATAGGGATATCTTATAATCAAACAGAAGTATTCATATCTCAATGCTCAACTCATGGTATCAATCAAATGAGGAGCTCTCAATTCACAAACAGATATAGGCTCATATCAAGAACGGATATTCAACAAATGATTATGCTTTATCGTATCAAGAATATAATCAAGGTATATATTATCCAAAAAACATAATCCAATTCATACTAACAAATTCAAATATTTATACTATTTCTTATGCATATTAAATGTTATCCACTCACCGGACTCAAAAGCGATCGAAATTCCAAAAGCAGAGTGTTGATGAAATCCTACTGATGTCCCGCGGGTTGAATATCGGGATTATCTGAATATATATAAAAGAAGATATACTCAAAATGACTTAAAAGAAGTAAAATAAGTTTAATAACATATCTAAGTGTTCAACTCATAATCCTATGTGTTTTTGAATCAAACTATCCATTTCTTCGCAAAAACCTAAAACAAAGGTTTCTTCCGAAATCTAATTCCAAAATACATAATTCATAAAATTGATATTAATCCATCAAATGAGCTTCAATTATCCATCAAACCAATCTGAAATACTATTATTTCTCTTAGGGACCATTCTGAAATTTTCTTATATTTTTTTGGGTCAAATTGTAATTTTATCAAATTGAAGGACTCAATTGAACACTTCATAAATTCATAGCTATCCTAAAATCTTGCCCATAATTCATCCTCAATTCTGTCCAGAATCTCCAATTTCACCCCAGGGACTAAACTGTAATTTTTCCAAAGTTCGGGGACTAAACTGAAATTTTCACAAAAAGGACCAAAATAAATTTTTGTCATCTTCAACCTCAACCCAGAATTTCCAGCAAAGGATTTTCGAATTTATCAACATTATTTCACCATTTTTCTCAATATTTTCTCAAACCAAACATCTCAAAACTTCAAAATCATCCACAATCAAACTAATTAAACTATTACCCAACACATTCAAACCCTAACATCTCTCCTAATTCATCAATCAAACCCAAATAAAATTCTCAAACCCTAACAATCTATACAAGCAAAAATCATAGCTAATAATCACATTTATACATAATAAAACACACACATTACCTTAACAACTTATTTCTCCTTCTTCCTTCTCTTCCTCTTCTCTTTCCCTCTTTTCTCTTCTTCTTCTTCTTCTTCTTTCTTTCTCTCTTCCCGATTCTCTCTCTCAAATTTTCAGCTTACTTCTCTTTTCTTTTTCTTTTCTTTTCTATTTATATTTACTAGCTTGTACAATTACTACAACACCCCTAACCTAACTCTAAGCCACTAAGGGCATTCATGTATTTTCTTTTTAAAATTTTCAGAATACTACATAGGTGGTTGCTGGTGTTGTTGCTTGTTTACGGTGGGAGAAGAAAAGAAGATGATGCCCGATAGTGGTGGCGCCGTCTACGGTTGCCGGGATTGTGTTTTTTATCTTTATGTTCACTCCCCTGTTCCTTCCTCTCTGTTTTTTTAGTTCCTCCTTTTATCCTCTGTTATCTCTTTTTTCTCTGTTCTTCTTTGTTTATTTGTTTAGCTTTATTTGAAAAAAACAACATTAATGTGGAATCAATAAAATTGATCAATGATTTTGAAATGAACACGTTCAAACTTGATCGTGCTGGAAATGAAGTTTTAAAATTAAAGTCTTTTTGAGATGACGCTGAGAATACCAAAAATGACCCAAACATATCATGAATTTTTGATTTTTTAAATAAAAATAATAAATATTAAAAATTGAGAGTCAATTATAACAACCACTTTACCAGACAATGTTCTGAAAATGAATTTCTGGCTTTGAACAAAACCAATAGATTTTGCATAGAGAAAATTCTTGTGGGCGATTGACAGAAGCTTGCTTTTCATCTCATCCATGGAGTTATATCTCAATGGATTGGCATCTTATGACTGGGATCATCAATCTATGTTTTGAACTGTATCCATTAATGGAGAGCAGGTTGGTTTTTTAACATCATCCATGGTAGCATAATCAAGCTCTTTGAACATTTGAATTACGAAAGTTGCAAGTCAGCTTAATCCAGTCATTCTCACATAAAACTATTGAAGTGAATCAAAGATTGAAAAAAAAAAAGTTCCTCTACAAACCAAGCAATTCCCAGTTAAAGTTGGAAACGATTCTGATAAAGCCAATGATCCTTGAATCATTTTAACTCAGCTGGTGGGCTCATAATGAATTAGCAGTTTTTCAAAAATCTATTCAAAACGATACATGTGATCATGAATTTCGGCCTAATTTCATCCATAGACTACACTGTGGGCAAGGTAACTTCAACTTTAGAGAAAAGAAAGAGGAAGAAGAAGAGAACGACTAGCAAGATGTCCTCTTTGGGTAGAGTGACACGTCGCATTCCAGGAAAAGAGAAAGGACGAAGTTTTACGCTGGCTGTCAACCCTACCACAACTCTCCTCCGTTTTCCGGGCTCGGGACCAGCTACTCTATCCTAAGATACACAAGCGGAAAAGTTACACTGAAGCAAATATTAAGTTGAGATCATTTTCCTGGAAGATCATTTCAAATGGCAGGTTTTAGATGCTCATCAAGACCATACATTTCAGGGGTTCCCGAATGATCCTCCATGAATGATTCAACGCAATATTAAGGTCGCCGCAGCCTAATTTCAATGAGAAGATCAAGAATGACAAGGGAAGTGATTTTGGGCCATGTTTCATAACAGGAATGTTTCCCAGTAATGTTTCTCATTCTATGAAAAGCTGTTTCCCAGTAATGTTTCTCATTCGATCTTCAATGGCGTTCACCAGTTAGCAATCCCTGAAGTTTTCCTTTAACAACACCGTAATAATGGCTTGCACTATTTCCAGATTGCTAAAAAATATCCTGGGAAATAAGCATTGGTTTGTTCTTTATCAACTCGATTAAGGGTTTTTTTTCTCCCCGGTGAAATGAAAGGATAAGATTAAACCCTTCAAGTAAAGTTGAGAATTCCACTTTGCTTGATTTATTTGGAATTCTCTTAGACTATTTACTTTAAAAAAGCATGTTTGGTTTCTGAAAATTATCGGGTCCCTGAAGGGCTTGTGAATGATAAAGGATCACCATTGAGCAAAAGGAATATTTATCTTTCCAAGACAATTCCCCCCCTCCCCCAGTATGTTTAAAGCATACTTTGATCTTTTCGAGAATGATTTCATGGTGTCTCTGAAATCACGTTTAGAAGAAATGATCATCCCTGGAAGTCATATGGTCCTCACTGTGATTGGCAGTGATAGGAAATCTAATTTTTCTGTCATACTTAATGACATTGTCTTAGAGGTACTGTTCACAGCTATTGGTCAATCTCAACTTGTCTAACAGAGGCTAGAAAGGACCCCATCAGCAGATAATTTCCACACTCAATCAGTATGAATCAAAGACTCCACTCACATTCTTACCATGGAAAATATTACAAATTTATATTTAATAAGAATGGATTTGATTCTCATTGGTCGTGAAGCTCTGCAATGTAGGAATGGAGGTCAAGGGATATTACATTTATATCAACTCTCCTTTTTATTCAAAGAAAGAGAAGATTTCAAATCGTATCTTGATTCCAGGAAAGCAATCCATTTGCTTCTAAGAACTCTTAATTTTATATGGGAATATACAATCATTCATGGCTTCAAAAAATTCTCGAGAACTCTTAAGTTTCTCGAGAAATGCATTGATGCTGTCAGATTTTTCTACCAGATGACTTCTCATTGAGATGCATCATTTGTAGATGTTTCATATAATGATTTTGTTAGAGAAGCTTTGCTGAAAGAAAAACGGTCATTCTCAGCTCCACTTAAAATGGCTCCCCTTGGTTTGTTCTGGAGATCCCAACATAATCAGACAGGCCACAGAAACAGCAGTGAGTTCAGATCATGGTTCCTCTGCAATGAATAGATTATCATTCTTTCACTGGCCACTTTCACTCTTGATTTAACAAGAAACTGGCCAATACCATATTCAGAAAATTCTCAGAATCTTGTTAGTCAATACAGTAATAAAGTAGCACAATCCTGTAATGATCTGGGGCCAACTGATCAGGAATAATATCCTATTTTACTTGACTTTTGTATCAAAATGCTATGTTTTCTAATTTTGTCAGTTTGTTTCAGTCTGTATTCTATTTGTCACCGATTTCTTTGGATACCTTTGCATCGACCAATGCTTCTTTTACGTTAAGTTTACTAAGAAGTTGTTGGTCTTTGCAAGAAACTTCGTTGCAATAACGAATGAAGGACCAAAAACCTAACTCCACACTCTACAGCAGAGCATCGAGAACACCATCCAGTCGTGCAGCTTGTCATGAGAGCGTGTTGTTCACTCACAGTGTGCAATAGTGAGCGTAGAATATCCCAAGTCCTGGACGACCTAAGTCAATACGTTAAGTCATTGGGGGTGGGGATGGGGGTGGAAAAAGTCCTCTTGATGGGGCTAAAGTATTCTACGAAAATAGCAATTTTTTTCGTATAGTATTTCTATACGGTGTATGAGTACTTTGAGATTTGTTATGTCCATGACTCGAAACATTTATCCTATCCTTCCCAAGTACTTTCGTTCCATCACAATTATATATAAAATAATTGCACTGCAATTAAAATGATATACAAAAAATAACTCTTTTAAATGACTTTTAATAATTGGAATACATATAAATAAATAAAAACTATATTTATATTATTCAAAAAATTATTTTATCATTTTAACTCTCTAAACTGGCTTTTGGAGTTCTTTTCATGGTTATGAAACAATTTTTCTTTGGTAGACAGTATCATTCCTCTGCCACACATTCCACTGTTGCTCTCAAACACCATTCCTACTCTCGGATTTTGCATTATAATAAACAGAGAGTCTCCTCGATAGCACTTGCCGAAACCCACAAGTCTTCTGGAGACCTAGAACCATGTTTCCTAGCCGTACCGCCGCCCAAATCCCCTCCGCTAAAACTATGATCTCTGCAGCAGCCTCAGCTGCTGCCACAATGATGCTCCTCCGCTCCCTTGTTAGGGAGTATCTTCCTCGTGAGTTCCGAAGCTACATCTTCTACAAATTCGAAACCCTGATCAACTCTTTCTCTTCGGAACTCACTTTAGTTGTTGAAGAATATGACAACCTTAACCACAACAATCTCTTCGAAGCTGCAGAGCTCTATCTTGAGCCCATAATTCCTCCGGATGCAAAGAAACTCAAAATCTCACTGACCAAGAAAGAGAGTAAGTTCTCATTATCCTTAGATAGATACCAAGAAATTGTCGATACCTTTAATGGGGCTACTCTGAAATGGAAGTTCATCTCAAAACAAGGGCCAATGAAGTATGTGCCAAGCTCTGATAATTTTAATTCTATACCAATATCCGAGGATAGGTTCTTTGAGTTGAGTTTTCACAAGAAACATAAGGATATGGTTATTGATGTTTATTTAAAGCACGTGATTAAAAAATCAAAAGAACTGAAAGACGATAAGAGGAGTTTGAAGCTTTTCACGCTAAGGCATGACCGGATGTCGGGGAGGAGAGGGGGGGATGTTTGGCAATCGGTGGATCTTCATCATCCTTCTACATTTGATACGTTAGCAATGGATATGGAAGCGAAGAGGACGATCATGGAGGATCTTGACAGGTTTGTGAAGAGAAAGGAGTTGTATAGGAGGGTAGGGAAGGCATGGAAACGTGGGTACTTACTGTTTGGTCCACCAGGGACTGGAAAGTCGAGCTTGATTGCTGCGATAGCTAACTATCTTAACTTTGATATATATGATCTGGAATTGACTGATCTGAGGACCAATTCTGATCTTAGAAATTTGTTGATCTCAACTGAGAATAAATCCATACTTATGGTGGAAGACATCGATTGTTCCATTGAAATACAAGATAGGCTTGCACAAGCCAGAGCAATGACGGCTTCTCGACATAATCCAGCAGCATTTAACCAAGTAAACCAGGTAATTATTCCTCTCGGTTTTATTTTGCGTTCAGAAACTATATTTTAGTCTTGAGGAGGATCTGATCAAATCCATATTATGATGAGGTCACTTGGTAAACTAACGAAACATTGTTGACCTTTTCCTTCTTCCATGTCAAGAATGGCATGGTATTACTGGTTCTCACTTTCTTTCCAGCCTATGACTATCTGGATAAAGGAATTTGTGTGAGACATGGAGTTATTTCTCAGGCAATGAGTTAATTATATACCAGATATTCTCTTTAAGTTAACAATTTTCATGATCTGATATGTAGATGACAATAATCAAAACACAAAAGCTTTTACTGCTATTTTAATGAAGCTTGCAGTGTTTCTCGTTCCTGACAGACATAATTTTGTACAGCCCCAGGTGACCCTATCAGGATTGCTCAACTTTGTAGATGGAATATGGTCAAGCTGTGGGGATGAACGAATCATAATATTCACAACCAATCACAAAGAAAGACTCGATCCTGCTTTGCTGCGACCTGGTCGTATGGATGTACACATTCACATGTCCTACTGCACTCCATGTGGATTCAAAATGCTGGTCTCCAACTACCTTGGCCTTACAGAGCACCCTCTTTTCCCCAGTGTCGAAGCCCTAATAGAGACAGCGAAGGTTACTCCTGCAGAAGTAGGCGAGCAACTGCTGAAATGCGAGGAGCCAGAGAGTGTTTTGACAGGTCTCATTGAGTTCCTGGAGGATAAGAAGAGCGAGAGATCGAAGAGAGAGGACGGAAACAGAGATAACAATGAAGAACCAGGAGCTGCAGAGGGAGAGCTTGCACAGGAGCTTGACGGGAACAATGGTGAAGTTGTGAAGAAAGAGGTTGACGGGAGCAACGGTGAAGTTGTGAAGAAAGAGGAAGGTGCAGAGGAGGCCGATGGTGAAAATGGTAAAATTGTGAAAGGGTAGAGGAATAAGAGAGCAATGATAAAGATCCAGTAATTTAATGTGCTTGCTAACAAGGACTTGTTATCGTCGTAGGAACATATATGGTGGTTATTTTAGGTTTCGATGTTTGCTTTCTTCAATCATGAAAACTCTGATGGCGCGCTATTGCCTCCCAGAAAACAGCTTCTTGGCACTTTTCCCACCACAAGTTTCTCTGTCGTTTTTAGATGTTGATTATTCTATCAATTACCCTAACCTAGTTTCAAGCTTAATTTTACTAATAACCAAATTTGGACAGCACGGATGGAAAGGATTATAGTCCATCACTTACCGAAACCCGAGTCCAAGATCCATTAATTCATTTGTTTTTTACATGCAGCTAGACTTTAACAAGTTAAATAGTCATATTAGCACTTTATTTTTTACATTTATTAATACAAATAATTCTCATATATTTTTTTTTATTAGATTTTAAAAAACACTAAAATGCTTGCATATATATATATATATATATATATATATATATATATATAACGAAAAAAATTATCTTACCAGCAGCAAATCATGCGGGTCAAATAACTAGTTTTAGCTAAAAAACAAGATTGGAATTGTTATAGTTTTATTCCATTAGTTCTTGATATTGATTAAAATAAGTCTAAGTTTCATTCAAGTTTTATATGTATTAAATTCATTGCATTTTAAAAATGCTTTTAAAAATATAATTTTTTATTTTATTTAAATATTTTCATATGATGAACCACAAAAAATAATTTTAAAAAATAAAAAATATATTATTTTAATATATTTATAAGGAGAACATTTTAAGAAACAACTTCACCCTCAATCAATCCCACAAGAGAATGAACAGAAAATTCACAAATAGCAAAGCACTGCAAAGGAAATTAGCCGTCCAAATTCCAATCCACTTCAAAAACCAAAAACAAAAGTACGGTCGAGTATTGTTGCAGCCAAGTGATTGATCCATGAAAAAGAAAACAGGAACACTTGTTGAGTGGGGGCAAAAAAAAATGCAGATATCCTAAATCACCTTAGAACCACGACCAGGAGTGGAACTAAAGGATTCTCCCTATGTAAGAAGCATTAGCTTGAAGTATATCCCAAACTACCACATTTTTATTGGCCATTCAATTCACACACTAGCATGATGAGCCTCCCAAACCGGTGCCTGAAACATTAAAAAGAAATCAAAGCTTCAGATCCGAGAATTTTTTGATAACTTTGCAGTATAAAATATTATATATAAGTTTCCCCAAACACTTATCAAGAACCATAAATCCTTAATCTAAAGGATAGTACAGAAAAGTTCTGCGTGGCAGGTATGCCAAGCATGGACTGTTATAGATCATAGAAACAAACCACATATCTATATTGATTGGCAGAACTTAGCGAAGGCAAAGCAAAGTTCAACATATAAAATGCATCAGTATCTTTAAAAGGGAGGAAGAGCGGGAAATTGCAAAATATATATACTTGCCACAAAACTATGAGCATATATTGCCGAGGGATCAGAGGTCTCTAATTTCACTAAATCTTTAATGGAGCTCTATACTGAAATCTTCATTTCAATTTTCTGTTGAGGATCATAGCCTATGAGTTTGAAATCAGCTGCCACAAAAGAATCAATGTCTTTCTTCTCAGAATTGATCTTCAAAATCTGCACGTGGGTAACAGAATGGAAGAAAATAGCGTGGGGAATGGAGGAAAACATGTAACAAAATAATTTGAGGTGAATTAGCAGAAGTTCTGCTATTATACTTACTGGGAAAGGCTTTGGCAGTTTATGAAGCTGCTCCTTCAGAGGCCTGATATGAGTGTGATAAACATGAGCATCACCAATCACATGAATGAAATCGCCTGGAACGAGATCTGCACATGACACGGGTAAGGAAAACAGATTCTGAAGACATGCAAATTGCGATGCTAAAGAGATCAAAACTATTACATGAATAATTATTTTTCTAGAGCAGACCAGTGTAACGGTAAAAGTCTAGTGCTTGAAACCACAAAGTTTTCCATCCTGATAACAGCAACTATGCGCAGAAATGAGCCCCCCCAGTCAAAAAAAATCTACAAAATATCCCACTTTAATGTGACTATAGCTGAGTCCTTTAAATCTTTCCTTTAAGCCATGCAAGTTCGCTAATATCATTGTTATAAAAAAAATGTAGCAAAAAACCATCTCATTTGTAATGCTTTCCTCATGTGAAAATGCCAGGACTCTTTCCCAAAAAACCTCCTCATCAATGTGAATTTGAATTTGCTAAGGTCCAAAAGCGGTGTCCTTAACAATAATATGCCACCAGATCCATCCGCAGTGGTCTCCTTTTGTGCATTAAATCATCAGTTCACCGAATATTTATATTTTTACCAACCCATCTAACAATTTAAAGGCCGGTAAATCAAATGCCATGAGTTCATTGACTTTTGTGGGTGTCAGTTCACTCATATCACCCTTTCGGATGCCTGAACTTGTACATCTAGAACATTAGACACCCTAGCAATTCAACGATCATGATTTCTAAGTTAATGGTATGATTGCAAAGAGTACATACCACAGACATGAGCAATGATGTGTGTCAAGAGAGCATAAGATGCAATGTTGAAGGGCACACCAAGGCCCATGTCAGCAGAACGCTGGTACATTTGGCATGACAGCTCTCCATTGGCTACATAGAACTGAAAAATAAAATATCTGGATTAATTGTCTATAAAAGAAATGATTTGGAAAGTAGAAAAACAAGGTTAATGCAAACCTGAACAAACATATGGCAAGGTGGAAGCGCCATCAACTTGAGATCAGAAGGATTCCAAGCCGAGAGTACAATCCGACGATCATTTGGATTATCCCTGATTTTGTCAATAACATCTAACAATTGATCGAATCCTTGGCCAGTGTAGTCAGCATGCATATCAGTGTACCTAAAAAATGTGTAGCATGTATGCAACACAATTAGCCTAATACTCTTTCTCATATGATCTTGTAGCTAAACTTTCTTAAAGGATCCACGAACCTAGCACCAAAGTGTCTCCACTGGAACCCATATATAGGTCCCAAGTCACCCTCCTCTCTGTCCCTTAACCCAACACTGCAATTACAATTAAAAATATCATTTAAAAACTGCATAAATGAGTAGGGGTTAAATATAAAAATCAACAGAATTAAAGGAAACTAAAAGTTAATGTGTGCCTGTCAAGGTAATCTCTGGATGCATTGCCATCCCATATATGAATACCCTTTTCCTGAAGGACCTGCTAATGGTAGCAACATTTAGAAATGGGTTTCATACTTGCTATATTCTGTCATCTTCAAGGACTATTATAGAGATCTCATGCAAATACAATATGACTTTCATATGATACACAACAGTATTTGACATTCAGCTGGACTCTGTAGCAGAAAAAATAAAACATGCCAAATAGCAAGTCTTGCAACCTTGAGATTCCTGCATGCAGCTAAATAATCTTAATACCATACTCTAAAGCAAGATGAGGATAATACATCAGTCACTTTGAAGCACCAATCACATGGTACAGTTTCTAAAACAACTGGTGACCAATAAAAACTGTTACTTCCCATCCAATCCCATCAAAACATAGAAGACAGGTAGGAAGACATGGAAAATAAATCATATAACTAACATATGATTACCTTGGCATTTGTTGAACCACTGATGAACCACAAGAGCTCTTCAACAACTCCTTGCCAAAATACTCTCTGCAAACAAATTGGAACAGTTTGTGTCAACTTATAAATGTGATAAATAAATGGTTCCTTTTTCTTTTTAAGTTGACCTCATAATGATGCATGAGTGAGTCCAGATTAGTGGGAAAGAAAGAAGGAAACATATACAACTAATTTGGTAATAACAAGTAATAACAAAAAGATGTGTGCCTTTGTTGTAAGAAGCGGAAAAGTTTTGCGCAGATTGAACCGCATCTGTGGATCAAAAGGAATAAATTAATCAATTAGCGATCATAATTAACTAAAAAAATTGTAATGGATTCATACTCTATGAAGCAAAGACAGCTGTAAGCAACCAAGGGTTGATGTTACCTGGCAACCAAATTTTGATGACGTGCCAGTTCCTGCCCTGTCATCCTTCAAATTGCCATCACTGATGATGTCTTGAACCAGTTTGAGATACAAATACTCTTCATGTCTTTCAAAAACCGTCTTGGGAAGGAACGAGAACTTTTTTACCTCAAACTTACTGTTTTCTGAATTACCATCAGAGCTGACACCATTATCTTGACTACAGAGCTCAATTGCAGAACTCCTCACTCGGACATAAGTTGTAAAGCAATATCGTATGTCATTTTCCATCTTGGGAAAAGAAGAGCACCAAGGCTGAAATACAGAGGTATCAATTGCAGGGATAAAAGTATCACAATCAAAATCGGTCTCAATTTCTGTAATGTGGATAGCATCACATCCAAGTGCATTCAAAGATTCCCTGCATTAAAAACATAATCAATACAAAAAATAAAATCATCCAGAACTAATCCAAATTTCCAGAGCACAAACCTTAATATCTGACCACCTCCAATAACAAACACTTTCTCGATCGACAAGAAATAAGGAGATGCAGCCAACAACTCCAAGGCCGAACCCATGCTTCCACAAATCACAACATTCTCTGCAGTAGCAATATCAAAACTTCCAGAACGAGTCAAAACAACATTAAGCCGACCAGGAAAAGGCCTATGCTCAAGAGGAATACTTTCCCAGGTCTTCCTTCCCATTATAATTGCATTTTTCTTCCCAGGATCTGACGTGGTCAAGGTCACATCCTTAAAAAACTTAACATCCGAAGGCAATTCCCATGGTTGTTTCCCATCTTTCCCAATACCCATGTCCTTAGTGGCAGCCACAACCACTTGGTAAGTCCTTCGAGGATCAGGCTGCTGCGTATTCGCATTGCCATTGGAAAGGTTTGCCACAGAATCCCCGGACATGGTCAAATAAAAATCACAGGAAAATCTCAAAAAAGAACGCCTATTAACCTACACTGCACACTCAGCGTTTTTTGGTAGAGCTGCAAAACCTGAAATTGGCAAATAACAAGTTCACTTCAATACATCCAAATTGATGAATTTAATAAATAATCCCTAGATGATAAAGGAACCTGATAGATAATCCCTAAATAATATATTACAAAACAAAATCAATAACAAGTTAACTTCACAATTTTTACCTAAACAGATCAAATTTGGAAATCTGTAAACAATAACCAAAAATATTAAGTCTAAAAGACTCGAAAAACAAATAATACGTTCTCTTCAATCTATCAAAAACAATTAATAATACATAACCATACACCGAAAAGTAATATAAAGCACAGTAGATTTCACAGCTTTTACACATATTACCGGTTAATAATATTCACTAGAAATCTAAAAAAAAGTAAACTAAACTAACTAAAAAAACAAAATAAAATACATAACGTTAACAACAATCTAAAAAATAAAAAAGATAAAATTACAGGGAAATTGAAAAAAAAATAGAGCGGAGAAACGTACAATTTACGCAGACAAGATAGAATGCAGCATTTTGAATGAGCGAGTAGCCGATCTTAGATGAAATCACAAAAATATTGACAGCTTGAAACCCTAACTTTCTTTCTTTCACTTCTCAGTAACGGAATAGCAAAAACATTGAGAAAATGAGGGATTTGACGAAAATGAGAACGGTTTTTGTCGGTGTTAAGAGTGAAGATGAGTAAAACAAGTGGCGAGAGAGAGGGTGAGGGTGAGGGTGAGGGTGAGGGTGAAACAGTGAGCTTAAGAACCCGCTTCCTTCTCGCTTTTGATTTTTCTGCTCTCTCTCTGCTTCTCTTTCGTTTCTTTTTCAATTTCAATGGGAGAGAGAAAAAGGAGAACAACAGATAGAAAATCCAAAAGCACGGTAGACGCGGAGTACCGCCAGAGTGAAGGATAATATATGCGCGCGCTTTGCTTGCTTTCTTGAGCATCTCGATGTAATTTCTCTTTTATTTTTTTTATATTGAAAAACAGTTTGTTTGTTTTGTTTACAAATACAGTGTTGTTTTAAAAAAAAAGTTAAAAATATAAAAATTAAAAAAATATACTATTTTAATATAAATTTTAAATAAAAATAATTATTACTACACTGTCAGAAAATTAAAACAAGATGGTTTCATTCATTTACATTTAAATTATATTACAAGATTTGTAAAAAACAATAGTTTTTTAAAAAAAATCCAATCTTAGATAAGTGCCACATGCGTGTATTTACGATATCTAAACTTTAGAACAGCTCGAGAAAATTTATACATTCTGCTACTTTATTTTATCTTACTGGTATTAAATTTCTCGTTAAATAGAGTTTAAATAATTTAATATTTTTTAGAAAACAATTTAATATATTTTATAAAAAAACATTAAAAATAATTTTATTTAAACTTTTTTTAAGCACTCTAAGTTCAAAATGATTTTCGTTTAGAAATATATCAAAATATTTTTTTTATTTTTTTTTGATATTAGTATATAAAAATAATTTAAATAATATTAAAAAAATCTAAAATAAAAAATAATTTTTTTTTTAATTTTTTCAAAAATATTTTTAAAAAATGAAAATAAAAGAAAAATAAAAAAGTACCTAATTTTTTTGGGGTCGCGAGCGAGGTTGCTACTTTTGCTATGCCTGAAATGGCAGTAAATTCTAAAAGGAAGCAGTTAAGCAATTACGTGATCACACTTGTCAATGTCACATTGTACAATTTTTAAAATGAATTCTGACCTTACACTTGCCAGACATCCACGAGGGTAGTCACTTGTCAATCGCTTTTTTTTGATAAATTCAACAATCTTGGATTAAATACAAGGTATTCCTTGAACGTTACAGGTGGAAGATGAAATCTCAGCCGTTGACGTCAGTATCATGAGATGGTGTGTGATGTACATTGTGATTTTCGAAAATCTTTTTGGACACGAACCTATCTTTGCTATATCAGGCAATGTTGAGAATGTTTGCGTAGTGGGATGCAATAGTTGATTGGAACGTGTACCACAGCTATTGGTCTACGGAGGAGATAAATCAATCGATCCTCGTAAGATTTTTCTGTCCTCCAAATTTTATTTTTCTACAGCCAAAAAATAAAACAAAAATCTCTAAAATAATAGATTCTGGAATGCTAAATACAATCACGATTTGATAGATTGTAAATTTAGTCTATTTGTTAATGGCTTGTTATACTTGTAAAATGTATATCATCGTGCAGCTACTCTTTTATTATTATTATTAATAATTTTAAATTATTTTTTTATATTTTTTTTTGATTATTTTGATATGTTTATGTAAAAAAAAATTTGAAAATAAATATTTTAATATATTTATAAATAAAAATAATTTTTAAAATCAACTTCAATCACATTCTCAAACAAACTCTAAACCTATTTTGGGTCGAGACTTGGATTGCTTGTTTTTATCTTGATTTAGATTATAAAAAATTAATTTAAGATTAATATAGTTAATTTAATTAGATTAATACTAGATCCGATCAAGATTTATTTAATTTTAAGAAAAATAGATACATTATACAAGGTTAACTTATTCTATACATTGCATGTGTAAATTTTGGGTTGAGTTTAATAATTATCATGACATGCTTAAAAAGTTAACATGATCCTAAACTATAGGTACAAGAATCGTAGATCTCAGCTCATAATGGAGGGCCATGGCACTGTCAAGATCATAATCCAGAGATGCTTGTTGCAGCGAGCACTAGCTCGCTCAGTTATCTTTTTTGGCTGTTTCTTGATTTTGTTTTTCAAAAGTTATTTTTATTTAGTAATACATAAAATAATATTTTTTATTTTTTAAAATTATTTTTTACGTTATGAAAATAATATAAAAATATTAAAAAAATTAATTTAAAAATATAAATTTAAAAACAAACCGGAAGTTAGTGGTCTGTCAAAATCAAGCATAGATAAGGCAGGACCACTAGGAAATTGATTTGTCCTGGCCATCCTCTCTCATCTGGCTGAATTATTCATTTTCAAAAGTAAGGGATGAAAAGTGGGAGTGGTGAAGACCATTCACGCGGAGGAGTTGATATTTCAGGTGAGTTGATTGATGGACTAAGCATCTAATCAATTCAATTGATCAGGCATCAAACTTTCCACAGCACCCAGCCTGCCAATTTATTGGCGAGAATTTCTTTCCCATGGCCTCGGGGCGGGGCCGTGGTAATGGCACCCCGAAAGTCTTGTTTTATTTTTAATAAAAAAAAATTCGACCCCTACATTTCAAGATTATCTCGCAGTAAGCCTTTATTTGGTTCCCTAAAAAACAATTCATTCATGTTATCCTTCTTTGCTTTCAGCATATTTTCAAGTTTATCCTCCAACTTTTATATGAACCCCATTCGGCGGCGCCGTGGGCCTTTGCCCCCGGGAATCGACAGTGACAGCGCTCCAGTTCTGTCTCGAAGGAGATAACAAAGGGTGGCAAAAAGATACAGTAACCGGAGAGGGGGTTACATTCGAGCCTGTGGTCGGAAACATTCAAATAAAGGCGTCCACTCCTCTTTTGAATACTCTAGGCAGAGCGAGTCTAGATTCGAGCGGCTGAGGATTAGAGAAGTGCGGTGTCGTTTTACGCCGCGTAAAGAGTAGAGAGAGATGTTTTTTTTCATCAAGAGAGAGAAATAGTGAACAAAGAAAACACACTTGTCTGGTACGGGGGAATTATCATGATATGAACACTTTGTCTTGACAGGAGAAGAAAAGGTAAAAGGAAAGGAAAAGGAAGAAGAAAAAAAAAGAGGAGGAGGGGATGAACAAGCCACCATAACCATAATAAAAAACCAGAGATTTGGTATTGAAGATAAGCACAGACCAAATCATGCGACATCTCTTATATTGTACTGGGCCTTTGGGCCAATTAAAGCTCCACCATATTTCTTATATGTTTTTTTAAATTATGAATCCTATGTTTAATTGATTTTTTTTAATTCAATTTTATCAGTAAATAAATGTTTGTTTTTATTCAATTTAATCATAATTCTTTTAATTTTTATTTTTTAGACTGGTTTGTTGGTTTTTCAATTACATCCCTAAACTATTAATTTTATTTACTTTCCCCTAAATATTTAATTTCATTTGATTTTTATTTCATATTTAGCCCTGATCTTTTAAATTTTTATTAACTTTTTTCCTCAATATCATCCTCAATATTTGTTTAATAAAGAATATTGGCTTTTTATTAGGTTTTTATTTAATGAGATTATTTTGAATCATAAATATATTAAAATACATAAGTCGCCTTTGATTTTTTAAAAGTATTTTTCCCCCCAAATACTTTTTTTTTTCAAATTATATGGTTAAATTAAAAAGAAAAAAAAATCTGCAAAAGGAAATGAAAATAAAAGACCGAGGGGTAAATTTTTTTTTTAAAAAAAAAAAAACATTAACTTCGATACAAAGACAATTGAAAACAATTGAAAACTTTAGCAAGAGAGCCAAGGGTCAAAATATGAAATCTAAAGAAAAAAGAGAGGACACGTGTCACCCTTATAGACATGATGAAAGATAAGATTTGGATAGCTGATGAGATCACATATGCCGCTTTTATATATATAGATATCATGATGCTCATTCCTTATATTTTATTGATGTCCACCCGTGTTTTATATTTTTTAAGGTTTGAGTTTACCCAGCTATTTGATGTAATGAATAAATCCAGCTGATGCTACATAATAACCAGAAGAGCGGGACACGCAGATTACACGATTGAGGCAAAAATGAGGTCTCGTTGCCTCCCTAAAAATGGTTACAGTCTGCAATCAAAGACCCTCAAAGAACCGAATATGGTCTTCAAATGTCTCTCCGTGTCGAATTTTGGACACCGATCCATCTTCTTCAACCTACAAACACGAATTTAAACTCTAAGAACCACTTTTCTACCCAAAAACCATTTGAAAAGCATAAATCATGTAATCTTGAATTCAATGAGATATTCCATAAATTATTAATCACTCTTTTGTTATATAGACATTTAGCAACCCAGCAATTGGAGTTAGGGTGACGGATATTGTAAAATGATTTGTAACTGAAGGCATTGTAAGATCCATAGTTATTCCATACCCAGTACTCTGGAGGGCGCATTTTGAGATTGTATGTTGATGCCATGCTCATACAGTAAGCACCTGCATCATGAACAACCAAACCAGCTCCCTGCAGAAAAACTCTTGATAAGAAAACGTAAATTCTTGCTGCAAACCACAACAAAATAAGGGCAGAGCGACAGAAAAGGAAGGAAAACCTTAGCAGGAGTTGAAAGTTCTCTATCCTTTCCCAGGAAATCTGCTGACTCGCAGACAGGACCAACCACATCAAAAGTTGAAACTTCCGCATCGGGTGACGCAGGAGAAACAAGCTCTATATGCTGAAACCAAACACAAAACGAGTCAACTCCAAGCCAAAAAGAAAACAACGGGGTAATGATATTCAAGTGGAGACAGAAAAAATATGGCACCGTAGTAACTAGAAATAGTAGTCGAAAGGGAGATCATATAGATAAATAATATAACATGAATGTTTGAGGAAAGCCAAATTTATTCACTTTAATAAGATATCATATTAATCCATAGCAAAAGATGTGTTACTACACAGACATTGGCAGCGGCCATCCTGAAAATAGTCAAACATCAACAACCCTACAGAATGTCAAACATAGTTCAGACTCCCAAACATTTTCAAGGCAATCATTCAGTACCCCCTAAAATCCTATCATGATGCAAACAAAGGTGTTATAGTCTTATAAAACAATGACATCAAAATACGCTAGCATAATTCTTGTACAGTTAAACATAAGAAACGCAGTATTAAAAAGGGTTTATCATGTTCCAACACTTACCTGATAAGCATCATAAAGACTAGGACGGATAAGTTCAGCCATGCTTCCATCTATCACAACAAAATTTTTTGTTCCATTAGTTTTAACCCCAGTGACCCTGTTCACCAAGCAACAGGTATTTGCAATGAGGGATCTCCCAGGTTCAATGATGAGATTGAGATTTCGCGAGAGCACCAGTTCACGAACCTAAACAAACAACCAATAATGTAAGTATTGAGACTGTATATATTGGAGTGTGCTGAATATGATTTAGGAAAATGATTCTTACAGTGTCAATGAGATCTCTTGGAGTAGGAAGGATGGCACCAGAATGATAATAATCTATACCCAAACCACCTCCAATGTTTAAGTAATCAACTTCAAATCCCTGGGATCGGATTTCATCAATGTAGTTAACCATAAGAGCTGCAGCATCTCTGAAAATGTCCACCTAAAAGACATAAGAAAGAGAGGTTCAGCTTGGACATTCAAACACTGAAATAAGTGTGTACAGAAAATACATGAATGTATTAATATGCGCCAGAAAAGAGTGGCGTTAATAGAAGTAAATAGAATAAGAAAGAATAAATAGAATAAGAAAGAATGATAAATGCATGCCACGCATCAATAGCCAACAATTACTAGAAAGAAAGAAAAAGAGCATCTGTAATTGAGATACCTTGGTGATGGTTGACCCAAGATGGCAATGGGCTCCCACAAGCTTCAGCTCATTAGGGTGTGCCTTTACAGCATCCAGAAACCATTGCAGTTTCTCATTTCTAATACCAAATTTAGAGTTTTTATTTCCAGTAGCAACGTAAGGATGGACCTAAAGACAAGCACAAAGTATTTGATTAGACAAAATGCATTTGAAACACAGAAACCTCCTTAAAATCTCTATCACATAACTTTAGAAACTTAATTTGCACAAACATAAATGTCCACAAATTTATAATCTAGATTTTGAAGCTTGAAAGGGACTGCTTAACGAATCAAGGATTAAAAAATATTATGATGAACCTGGACGAAATGGCAGTGAGATGAGAGATATAATTATTCAGTAACATTGATGCATGGACAGAAATAAGAGTTGCTGTGTTAATACGGCAGGAAATTTGCAGTTCCAAAAGATGCTGTGTTGACAGGGACAACATTATGGAGCTGCAGCAGATGAAAAGGTGTGTTGAACATACACTGACTGTACATTTATATTATTGATTAAAAAATAGCTAGAGGCTCCATCAGTTCCAACTTCAAATTTCTAACTAATTCTCTGCACAAAAATCTCATTTATCTTACTCGCCTAGGCCATGAAATGAACTCATTCAAACAACTAACAGTGACCTTTTGTGGTGCCAATTTTAAAATATATGAACAAATCAGCAAGCACTATCCTTTGCTGCACCATCAAAATCACTTGCTCGTATGGTAGCTATTACATACCTGAGGGTCAACATCTGGGTTGATCCGAAGGAGAACATTAACCTTCTTGCCAGCAATTCTAGCAGCTGCCACAATATTTTCCAAATCGAATTCACTATCCACGTTAACAAAAACACCTTCTTGGGCGGCTAAAACCAAATCATCCAACAGCTTCCCATTTCCATTAAAAATACACCTGTCCATCCACGCATTACCCCCAACTTCAGACCCAAAAAAATCACACAAATACAACACAACACCAATCACCTCTCGACAACACAATCGACTAAATCCCAGTCTACTATGAAACCAAGCTCATTTAAATTCGTACATAAAATTTAAAACTGACCGAGTCACACACATCAAAACAATAAAATAAGCCAGAAAAAAGACTAGAGAAAATCTTGCAATGACACAATATATATAAAGCCACATACTTTGCTTGAAGTTAGAATACAAACGAGGAAACAAGGCTTAGTCTTCCAATAACCCCAAACACATATAAAGACACAAACTGTATCCACAAATACTCAATAAAGTCCACATAAACATACCTTGTGGGATCGAAACCGGCACGAAGAGCCAGCCTAAGTTCGTTACCGCTGACCAAAACAGCACCACAACCCAACCCTCTCAAATGCTCCAAAATCTTCAAGTTATTATTAGCCTTAATAGCATACCCAATAATAGAGCTCAATCCTTCTAAAGCATCCTTATAAGCCTCAACATTTCTAGTGATCTGTGGCTTGCTGTACAAATAAAAGGGTCTCCTCTCAACACTCTCCATAATCTCCTGAACCTTAAGGTTCTCACAGTAGAGAAAACCATCTTGGGATTTTGTAAAACAATGCTTAAACTGCGTCGTTTCCTGTGTTGTGGTTGTAGCAGGGTTTTGCTGGGATATAACTGCCTTGAGAGAGAGGGGTTTGAGAGAGTAGCTTTTTGAGAGTTTGAAAGGTAAAATCGTGTTTTTGGGAAATGGGTAATGGTTTAGAGAGTAAGTTCGGGTTTTGGAAATGAGGGGTGAGTGAGAGAAATTAGTGGCAGCCGCCATTGATATGAAGAAGATGAAGTGTAAGAGAAAGTGTTCGTTATTAGGGTTTTAGAGTGAAGAGTCAATGGGAAAGTCAGATAAAAAGTAGCACAGTAGAGAGGTTACAAACTGCCTACCGTTGGAATTTTTAATTTTTTTGTGGAAATTAAGTTTGCATTTCATCACGTGTTACCATTAAAGAATCATGGTATGACAAAGTTTGTACAACAATCAGAATACTTGTCGTTTCCATGGAAGAAGCATTTTTTTCGCAACAAATCACCAAATTTCACACTTTTCATCTTAAAATTTACCATTTACATATATACTTTTCTTTTTATTCAATTACACTTTTAATTCTAGGGAAAAAAAACACATCAAGCCCTAGAAGAAAACAGACTCGACATGGATAAAAAAAATCAAACCTAAAATTTTGTAAATATTTATAAGAAGAAAAAAGAATGAGTAATGCTAATTTAATGAATGTTTTTTCTAATTAATTTTTAAGAAAATACTTTTTATATATATAACTTAAATGTTTTTTATGCATGAATATGCATTGGATGCACGCCCAAGATACTCGTGTACCCTTAAAGGCCCATTATCTCCCATCAAGGTTCTTCGACTTGGATCATCTTCATATTGTAGTCATAACTCATCTTACATGGACATGGATAATAAGATCTTGCTTGAAGAAAAAGCCGACAAATATATTGGTAAAGAATCTTCATCGTAGATAGCCGAGCCCAACCAAAACTTGGAGAGCCCGTCATACTTAACATGGACCACAATATTCATAATTAAATTTAAGTTATTTTTTTTTACTTGAAAATATATTTTAAAAAATTGCAATAGCTTTCATTCCCTTCTCTTGCATTAGCTAGCAAGGCGAGTATTTGACTTTTGTTTTATTTTAAAAATGTTTTGCTTTTTTTTTAAAAAAAAATCCAGAATCGCAAAATTCGTTCAATTGGCATGCCATTTGCCTCCAAAAAATTAATTTATACATATAACATCATCTTCTTGATGGACTCGTTGGTGCGATTAATAAATTTGTTGAAACCTATAATTGCTGGTTTTTTTTTGCGAGGGAGAAAAAAAAACGGTGACAGAAATTTTAGGCTATTTATGAGTATAATTGAAGTTGTTTTTTAAATATTTTTTGTTTAAAAAAGTATCAGAATAATATTTTTATTTAAAAAAATATATTATTAATACTACAATGATGTTTTAATATCTAAAGATTCCAAAAACAATTAATTTAAAATAAAAAATAAAAAAATATTTTTTAATATTTTTGAAAAACACATTTCAAACGCCAAGCAATGCTAACAAGCAATTGACTTCTGCACCCCAACCCCACGTACACAAATTGTTGTTTTTAACTAGTACATTAGATATAAATAGGATATTTGACCAGATATCTCATATATAACCAAGCTTGTGTTTGGTGATGTAATGCAAATGTTTTTGTAAAATTATATTCATATCATTTGAATTGTTTTTTTAATATTTTTTATACCTTTAATCTAAAATCATTGAAGATTATAAAATATAAAAAAAAAATTCGATGTTTTTTCAATCATATCGCAATATAAATAAATAACCAAAAGTCAATCTAATAAAGATGAAGAAAAAAACTAATCTAAATTTATTTATTTATTTATTTCGCGATAGGAGGAATTCTGTGACGAGTTCACCCATCAAGACTAAGTTTGTTTCTTGACTAGTTCACATAAATCTACTGTATTTAGAGAATTTTGGATTTTTTTAATGATAGGATCACGATTTAAACCTAAAAAAATCAAGAAATGAATCCTATTTTTTATCTACCAAGTCAACCCCTTGTGGCTCTATCTAAAGATAGACAGGCAGGCACACAGGAATAATGCTAGAAAAGGAAACAATCTTGTTGTCTGAAGACTCTTCCAATTATATATTTCAAGATTTATGACATCCATAAGTGGGATTCACTGCTTCAAAATATAAGATCTGGAGCAGAAAAAAGGAATATATCTGATAAAACTGATATTATTACAGTAACGTATACAAAAGTAGGAAGAAATTTGCCGGGAAAAAAGAGAAGACGTTACGCAAAGCTAGTTGAAGTTTCCATTGGAGCTTGTGTAAGAACTACAATGAAGGGAGCTGCTTGGATTTAGCTACAGGCTACATTTCTCTAATCTTTAACCGGGAGAGAATGCCTCTAGATTTAAAATTAGACACATGTCAATAGAAGAAAAGAAAAAAAGTTATGTATTTCTCGACTTCTAATTCTGTCAATATCATCTTCGCTGAACATTTTATAATTAGCACCACCTATTTGAGAGATTAATGTGAGTCTTAAATTACCACTTATTTGCACCCTTCGGATTCTTCCCCTGCATTCTTGCCAACCGGTAATCTCTTTTTCTCCTCTTCTCTTCCATCTTCACTGGAAAAACCCTGTTCCTGCTTCAAATTCTTGCATTTTTTACCCTTTCTGGGATTTAGCTCCTTCATTTGCATGGATTGAACAGTGTGTGCATGTTCTTCTCATGGAAAACTGTTTTCTTTCATTGAGTTTATGTTGGCTAGAATGCATTCATTTCAAAGTGTTTAGATGCGTACACATGCATGGTTCGCTTCTGTTTTTTAAAATTTTAATGTCCATAAATGTTTCCATCGCGAAGGTTTGATGTTTGAAGTTCGATCTCTCATCCGGACAAACCATATAGGTATAAACCATGAACAAAACTCCCACCTTGCCCATTTCGCTGCTATTGAGAAATGAGGTTCTTTCCTCGGCAAAACTTATGTGGTAGCTTTACAGGCTCAAAAAACTATAACCATATTGTTGTGCCATCCTCTATAGGAATTACAAGATGTCCGTGGATGTTGTGGCCTTTCACTGGATTTATTCTCATTCCAATTTGAACTGATAATTTCCTACTATTATTTCCCTTTGAAATATCGATTGTGTAATATTTATTGTCTGAGTGTGTGGAGTAATTAACATGGTGTTCATTCATTAGTTTCCTATCATATTTATCATTCATTTTTTTACCGTTTTGATCTTCTTCGTTACCCTAGCCAATTGAATTTTGAAAGCCAAAAATAATGCAAATGTATTCATTGAATTTGACTGCTAAGATTTACAGGATGAGAAAATTGTTATGTAATTTCAGTTACATTGGATCTGTCTCCTCTCTGATTTTTTTTGTCTTCCTTTTGATATGATTTTAGGCCCGACAATATTATTCGCGAGGAGCAATATTTTACCAAGTGTTTCCTTCTCCAGCTACGTTTGAAATCACAAATAGATCATCAACACTGCAGATTTTAGCCATGGCTGATACTCTGTCTGGACCACTTGATCCGCCTATCAAAGGGGGTACATGCTTCTGTGATTCTTGCCTTCATGTTCGGCGTTTATATTGGTGTTATACGAAGCCAGAGCTTTTCCAGGAGTTTGGAAAAAAAAATGAAAAGGACCTTTTCTGCCTTCAATCTATCTATTTCCATGTTATATTCGCAGCTTAAAATGGAGTTCTAATTGTTAAGGGAATCAGGATTTTAGCACATAAGATAGGCCATTCTTTTGATTCTTTTGTGATGATGAAAATATGCATGCTATGGTTTATAGAAATTTTGGAAAGGAAATATGCAGGAAACGTAAACGATACATTACCTTGCTCAACAACTCCTTTCCCTATAATGAGTTCCTTTTAAATATGCTGACTGAAAGTAGTTCCATTAGAAATTTTGAGGTTTTTGCTTCCATTGTTGATGATTTGAACAGGTCATGAAAAATCCGATACTGAACACTCCGAGGATGAAAGGAAGAAAAAACTTGGATCATTGAAGAAGAAGGCAATTAGTGCCTCGAACAAGTTCAGGAATTCTTTGACAAAGAAAGGCCGCAGACAGAGTAGAGTAATGTCTATTTCATTTGAGGATGACCTTAATGCTGATGAATTACAGGCAGTTGATGCGTTTCGCCAAGCACTTATTTTGGATGAACTACTACCCTCTAAGCACGATGATCGCCGTATGATGCTAAGGTTAATTTCTATTTTCAAGTCATTAATGTTTAGAATGGCCTGTTCAACTTCCATGAAAATTACTTCTTTGACTTGAACTAAGCCACATGATCTGTTCACATATTGTATCTTGATGCAGATTTTTAAGGGCCAGGAAATTTGATGTGGAGAAGGCGAAGCAAATGTGGTCTGATATGATCAAATGGAGGAAGAAATTCGGCGCTGACACAATCATGGAGGTAACCTACTTGCCCACATGACAGATTTAAGAATGTCACCATATGGTAGTTTCTGAGGTTTTTTGCTTACTGGTTCTTCATTCAGGAATTTGAATTCAAGGAAATAGATGAAGTCTTGAAATACTATCCGCAAGGATATCATGGAGTTGACAAGGAAGGAAGACCAATTTACATTGAAAGACTGGGTGAAGTTGACGCTAACAAGCTGGTCCAAGCCACAACATTGGATCGGTATATGAAATATCATGTACAAGAGTTTGAGAAAACCTTCAGTATCAAATTTCCAGCCTGCTCGATTGCAGCGAAGAAGCATATTGATCAGAGCACCACTATTTTGGATGTGCAAGGAGTGGTGAGTGAAGATTATTGCTGCTAGAAAATAGGCAAATATCAGATACTGAATTTCATCAGGTTTAGTTGTTGTGCTATTAGAAGAACACTGACAAAAATGTTCATGGCCAGGGGCTTAAACAATTCACCAAAACTGCAAGGGAACTTATTAGCCACATTTCAAAGATTGATGGTGACAATTACCCTGAGGTATTCTAACTTTACTTTCTGTTTGTTTTCTTCCCTTAGATGAGTAAATGATTCTCATTTCGCCTAATGCTATTTGAATTTCCTGACTATTGTAGACCTTACATCGGATGTTCATCATTAATGGTGGTACTGGATTCAGGCTTTTGTGGAGCACTGTTAAACAGTTCATTGACCCCAAGACTGCCCAAAAAATCCATGTAAGCATTGATCAATTGATCCCAGGATAAAAAATAAATAAGAGAAAGAAAGAAAGAAAAATTCTATAAATATCCAAACTAAGCCATTGCTGTAGAGTCACTAATTTGCTGTAACTATTTTTCAGTTTCTGGGTAACAAATATCAGAGCAAGTTGCTTGAAGCAATTGATGCCAGGTAAGTTTATTCTTGATGACATCAAACTTCACTTTTCCAACCCTTTTTGAACTTGTCTTCTGACACTCATGGCGCCCTCTTCTTTTTTTTTACTGGATTATAACCAGTGAATTGCCGGAGATTTTTGGTGGTACTTGCACTTGTGCTAATAAGGGTGGCTGTATGCGTTCTGATAAGGGTCCATGGAATGATACAGACATACTTAAGGTACAATTGTTACTCTGATTATGATTTTGTTTTTGTTGATTACATTTCTTTGTTTGCCGAGCATTTCTTAAAACAAATTAGAAAATTATTTACCCTGCTTTCATTCCAATGATATATAGATGGTCCAAGATGGTGAAGAGAAATGCCACGGTAGAACTTTTTCAGGAATTCACGAGAATGCAATCTCTGGAGATGATCAGCCACGCACCAAGGTATTCATAATCTTCTGACCTTCTCTATTCACATTTATGGACACCCAATTTCATGTCTTTGGTTGCTTGCTTACCATTGTTTTGTCGTCTGGCAACATGAAGAAAAACCTTCCTCGCAGCGAAGAAACAGCTGCTGATGCTGCTGATTATGGACATCCAAGGAATCACGAGGATCATCGGATTCTTTCTCCACTTCCAGAAGTGAGTTATCAGGATTCAAGCCAGACATCGTGAATCCTTACTATTATGTTTGAGCTTCGTAAAATTTTTACACTATAAATTGGAAAGTCATCGAGTCGCCTCCTTTGCTAATCTCACAATTTTGTTCCTCGTATACTTGCCTTTGTAACTCGGATCGAACAGATTTTTGGGCATTCTTTCATGTGAAACGAAATATACTATATCATAACTGCTACTATGAACCATCTCAAAATCTTCTAACATTATTTGTCACTTTTTGGTCTTCTGTATAATGCAGTCTCCCTTGAGCAAAGGGAACAGAAGTGACCAAGAGTATGACAACTCCATTCCAATGGTTGAGAAAAACATTAAAGCTGCTTGGCCTACACGGCAGAATAATAGATATGACCTCTCTAAAGGTATATAATTTGTCCCTTTCATATACATCTTTCATAGAATCAGTTTTTCTCATCAATATTTAGCCTCATCGAAACAACCCCATGATGTTTATGATCCTTATCATGCTAGAATTCTGTTGATATCCTGAAGCACCCCTTTAGGGATTGTAGAGCCTGCCAGAACATGGATAGTAATCTAAGATAAAAGATGCTTCACTAGCATTAGCTGGCCACCAGCAGAGAGAGCTTGCGACTCTTACGAATCTTGTTAACAAAAATAAGATCTTCTTCATGAGCCATTCTCATGTAGTGCCATAGAAACGCCAACAGGAGTGTCTCGTTTGACAAGTTTATAATTTCAACACAACTTCTTAAAGTTGTTCGTATTTTGAAATCGAGAAGGAAATGTTTTGTGGTGTGCCAAACTTTTGAAATCTTTCTAGGATTCATAAGAACAAAATTATGCTGTCTGTCAATGCTACAGAGTCTCGCTCAGAGAGTGGTGTTTACGAGGCTCAAAGAGGGAGAAGTCAGATAGTAAACGTGATACTGGCCGTCGTGATGGGAATTGTCACCATGGTTCGCATATCACGCAACATGCCTAGAAAACTCGCTGAGGTTGTTGTTTACGGTAGTCAAATTTATGCCGATGAAGTGGGCAAAAGCCATTTATTGCCAGCACCATCCATCTCTGCTTCTGAATACAAGAACATGATGCTGCGCATGGCTGAAATGGAAGAGAAGCTGAATGTTCTCAGTTCCAAATCTCAAGCCATGTCCCCTGAGAAAGAGGAAATGCTGAATGCTACTGTAAGGCGAGCCGATACTCTTGAGCAAGAGCTATCGATAGCCAAGAAGGTGCCCACTCGAATGTTGTTTATTTTATCTGGAGCTGTTTCCATTGTGGGGGGAAAAATTCAACTGAATGTAATGTTTGAGCTTTTTGTTTGTCCAGGCACTTGAGGATGCCCTTGCTAAACAGCAGGAACTTGAAGCCTACATTGACAAGAAGAAGAAGAAGAAGAAGAAGAAGAAGAAAGTAAGTTTACATATCTCTGATATTGCTTGGCAAAACTGAGCCATGCGCGAAACGCTGCCCTAATTAACTATCTGTTCATATTTTCAGATTTTTGGATTTGAAATTAAGAGTTCATGCAGATGAAGCAACAGATACTGGGACTGAAAATGGTGGCAGGAGAGATTTTTAGCCCCACAATACCAGAGTGTTTTAGGACCTTGTTTGCCTTGTGCAACACTGAACTCAAAGCTCGTGTATATTATTTATTACTGTTATTATATACAATCATCATCATGATGTGATTCTGTATATAACTTATTTGGGATGAGTTAATTACAGAAAATAGATAATGTAAAATTTTGTGCTATGTTTGTGATTCAACAGACATCAAAATTTAAGGGGATTTTCACAAATTGATTGGTTTTACTACAAAGCCGTGTCAAAGGTTTAGCCAGGCCTGGAATAACTGTGGCTGAACTATCTAGAACATTCTCTCTCTAGAATAATTATGGATAAATCTTCATCACCATTCACCCCCGGCGCTGATTAATATTCAGATCAGGGAAAATCGGAAATCAACCTACTGTTGTATTTTTTGTAACCAGGAGGATATCAACGCCCAACTCCACTGTTGAATTATTACTTCCAGGAATTAGTCCACATAGGGACAGAAAATTTTTAAGCTATTCATGTACTTTTATACCCTAATTCTACATCTCAGAACTCATCAAATATACACTTTTGTCCATAAATTTTGTACTTTTACCCTAATTCCATATCTCAGAGCTTATCAAATATACACTTTCATCCTTCAATTTTTGAAGTATATTTTAATGCCTAATTGGAAGATATGTTTAGATGCTCCCATGATAGGTTTGTTTTATTCCAGATGTTGATTTGTGATCATGTATAGACAAAGCGGAGTATTTCAGATACCATTTAAAATTAAACGAACCGGTGGCCATAATTTACTTTAATTTTTTAACAAGCCTGGCTTGGTTATTATTGATATTTGTCTTTTTTTCAGGTGTTCAGATATTTGGTGATGGAATTGGATATTCATCATCAAGAAAGTTAATAACTTTAATTATCCAGCAACAAATCATGGGTGATTTAGCGATGGGTTTAATTGGAATACAAGCATGGACAGAAGATTTAAAACATATGATCATAATGATATAAAGCATGCATGCAGATTTAATTTGTATTGTCTTTGGAGATCAAGGGCGTGTACCAGATACGCTGTTGTCCGCAACTATGGCGGCGTTTGTCTTTCTTTTCTTTTTAGCAGATTCTTTCTTTCTTTTTTACTTTAATTCTTTTTTAATTGTTTTATTTACTGAAATAAAAAAAATCAGAAAAAAACACTATATCCATTAATCACAATCTATATCATGCACAAGGTCCCAAACAAGATTTGAAAAGACGAATTTGTTCATGCGAAACAAGGTCTGTATTTCTTCCCAAAGCAACAGAAAATTACATTGATTTAGAAAGTGTATCCGAGCGAAGGCAGCAGCATTAGTGATCGTATGTCAGACGCTCTGTATCACACACTCGAATAGAAACACCATTATATGAGTACCGGATAAGAGCGCGCCATCACAGTCTCTCCCTTGTCAAAAACGCTTTACCAGCAGAACTTTTTCTGATATGCAGGAACAACAATGTTAGCCACATAGTTTAAAAAACAGATGTAATTGCTGTATAGAATTTAACAGAGATCTGTCTCCCTACCCGGCGGAACTTGGCTTCTTCTTGACTGTCTATGTAAGCAAGCAACTCTTCCTGCCTCATTAAAGCTTCATATAGAGCCTGCTCAGGAAGCAGAAATGATTTTAAGCCATCACACAACTTGGGAAGAAACGGACAAGACACCCCCTGAAACATATACTAAATGCATGCAGACTAACATATGCACGTTTTTTAAGAGATACAAAATTTTTGCCATAAAAGCTTACTGACAGGCACCAAAAGTAACCATTCAAAAGCTAATAATAAGCAGTTCGAATTTGAATTTGATAGATGAAGTGGTTTCCAAAATATAAATTGACCCCGCAATAAAGAGGTAAAGACACTGAATAGCATGCAGTAAGATCATGGAGATGTGCATTTGCCAGTGAAAACTAGAGAAAATTGAAACAGGCAGACAGAAGCCCAATTGGTGATGCTTCTAGTATATTACGCTACGGGAGCGGAAGCTCATGTAAGAAAAAAAAATACTATTGCATGCTACATGCAAAAGTTTATTAATGCAAGCTCACAGATTTGAGGTTGAATACTACATTTGACTTCTGGAAAAGGAGCTATGATGAGATCTATGTTTCTGCAAGTAAAAATGGAACTCTAGCCTAAAGAAAACCTCACCTTTTTAGTAGCAATTAGCTCTGCTTCCAATGCATCCACACGACAAACAGCAGCATTCAGCAATTCCTCTTTCTCGTAAGGCATCACTGATGGCTTTGCTTGAAGTGTATCAACTTTCTCCTCAAGCTCACCAAGCCTTTTCAGTACAGAGGAGAGAAGATCTGCCTCAGTAAAAGCAGGAGTTGGTGAAGAGGAATGGCACTCCTCTTTTTGAGTTGCATCAGGAGCAGGTTCAGGAGAACTCTGATCACAAACAGATAAGGTAAGGGGAAGCCTTTTGGTTACTTGTGATGCCAGTGAGCGGAAGAGAGTGAGAAGAGTCATGAAGAAAGCCACAACTGCTACAAAAATTCGAACATGAACCCCTTCTGGAGTCTTTTCAGTGTTGGGCTGGGGGTTTGTCGCTGCATCAGAAATTTTCAATTTCAATGTCTAAAAAATTAAATTAAAAGTGGGAAAGCATTATAGATCAAATAAATTTTCATAAATGGATCATATCAAACTATGGGCAGAATAAATAAATAAAAAACAACACTAAAGTAGATTCCCTAAATCTGAGTTATCACTAGGAAACATTTACTGACACCTTATTTTTATTTTTATTTTCGGAAAGAATTAGTCCCCGCCACTACTTTGATCTAGGCCTTTCTTTGGAATGGGTAATAATTATTCCCCGCCCTTATACACAGCTTACTGTGATGAAATAGAAAGGAAAGTACAGAGCACTCAGATCCAGCCTTTTTTTTTTTTTTAAATCATTGCACAATTCTAAGGAACCTTAATGACCTATTTCATATCACATATACTATACAATCAAGTTGAAAGTGGGAGAGGATTAACATTGTACTTGGGACGAAAACCAAGTTAGTTTTAATTCACAGGCGAGCTTCTCTCATACAATCACACGAGGCCACAACATTGTAAGCAACATAATTAATAGAGGCCATCGACAAATGCATAGCAATGGCAAATAACATGATACATTAAAACACTAGAATATACTTGCTGACCTTTGGAAACAGAAGGCCTCTGGATGGATGCTTGCTTTTTCCATTCAGCATCAACAACTTTGTCAACCATGGGAACGTATTCATCATACCCTGGGAAGCTAACACCATATCCTGCCTTTCCGATAACCTTAGCCTGCAAATTCAATGAAGGAAATAAATATACTAAATATAACTAGAACAGGCCTCGGCACTTGGAAAATCACCAGATACTATAATTGGTACGTCAGACAGTATCATAGAAATTGTCAGTTCCGGATGACAATTTGAGTGTGCTTTCTCACTTTGCCACTACTCAAAGCAGAAATATTAGAGTGCAGGGGATATTCCAAGGGAAATAGATATAGTGTAAAAGGAATTGCCAGAATAAATAAGAAAAAAAACATTTAAAACAGAACTCAACCCCCGTACTTCATCATTCATTTTGATTGAGTAAAGTAATAATCATAAAAAACATTGTGTATTGCAAGAGCTTTGTCTCAAAATAGCAGTTAAAAAATCCAGGATAAAACACATACTTCTTCACGGACAGGTGTCAGTCGAAGATGGGAATAACTTTTCAGTGCTTTAGGGGAAGTGACATCTTCAGCTTCAGATCCTGACTCTGCAGTGGATGTATCACTACCCTTGACCTGCTTCATGATACCAATGTAATGTGCTACCATTAGGAAAAACAAAATTTGCACATGTCAACATGAAGATGAAGATAAAGAATCTCACCATTGGATACTGTGGCTTAGCATATGCAATAACCTTGCCTTCGCTGTTTAAGACTTTTACAACCTGCCTGCCTCGGCGTGGTTCACCATTAAGAACCATCTGCAACAATATCAAAGTGATCAAGTTTTCCATTTGTTTGTTGTTTGTTGCTTGTAGTTTGTATACCACAAATTAGCACATATACCCAAGGGGGTTGGTGGCAGGGTGATCTAAAAATTATAACAGCAAGCACATCACATATATTAAAGTACATAACTAACCTTCAATATTTCTGGGTTTTTCCATGGTCCCTTATCAGACCGAAGGCAACCCCCCTGATCAGCACATGTGCAAGTACCACCCAGAAATTCGGGCAATTCACTGCAAAACTTGAAAAGTTCTGATAAGTGAGAACACAATTTGTGACATTTATATTATCAAATATCAAGAATATCAAAATAAAATATTGGTTAGGAATCATGCACTGGAAATTACAAAATAGATATGTATTTTATTGCTAATTCCAGCTCAATTCACCTGGCATCAATCATCTCAAGCAATTTGGTCTGGTACTTGTTCCCGAGAACCTAAATTAGTTCCAAAAATCAAACATACATGGCGTTAAGAAATTAAAACGAGCAGATACCAGCAAAGTCCAATAAATAGGAGAGTATAAATCTTCATACATGAATCTTTGATGTAGTTTTAGGATCTAGAAAAGTCTTTACAGTGTTCCACAACAGCCTAAATCCAGGGCCAGCATTGATGATGAACATTTGATGGAGTGTCTGCATCAATTAAAGCGTTGCAACAAATCCAGTTTCATGTACCCAATAATGATAACACTTCAAGCAAGGCATTATCAAAACAACTAAAATCAGCTTACAAACCTCAGGGTAATTGTCGCCGTCAATCTTCTGAAGCCGGGTAATGAGATCCCTTGCTGACTTGTTAAAGTTCTTGAGGCCCTGAATGATTAGCAGGAAACAGAAGAAATTAGCAGTTGACTGAAATCTTGATTTACATGTGCTGCAACATTACAAGTGACATACCACGCCTTGAACATCTAAAATAGTTGTGCTTGAATCTATATGCCTCTTTGCAGCAATAGTACAAGCTGGAAACTTTATTGCAAAGCTTTTCTCGAACTCCCGCACATGATATCTCACATATCGGTCCATGGTTGTAACATTCATAAGCTTGTTAGGATCAACCTTTCCCAACCTTTCTATATAAACAGGTCTACCCTCTTTATCCACACCATGATTACCTTGAGGGTAATAGTTCAAAACTTCATCCAACTCTTTAAATTCAAAATCCTGAATGTACAAGGTAATTTTTGGTGAATTGGGGGAAATGTCAATTAGCAAAGCATTTCAAGCAAAATGTTAGACAACATAGTTACCTCCATAATGGTATCGGTACCAAATTCCTTTCTCCATTGAAGCATATCAGCCCACATGTGCTTAGCTTTTTCAATGTCAAATTTCCTTGCTTTCAAGAACCTGAAGGAAATGAAATGCATCAGATTATCTGTCATTGTTACTAATCAACCATGAGTAAACCTGAGACTAGAAAAGGCACATAATTCATTTTGAGTCGCTGCAGATTACCTCAACATCATATGATAGTCATCATGTTTTACAGGCAATAACTCATCCATCACCAAAGCCTGTCGAAATTGATCAACAGCCTGTAATTCCTCGACATCTCGAACATCCTCAATCGAAACAGAGCTGACTCTTCCATCACCCTTTCTCCTACTCTTCTTCTTCAGAGAATGCTTGAATTTAGTAGATGCATTAAGCGCTTTCTTTTTCAATGACCCAATTCTAGTTCTCCTCTCGTCCTCGGAGTTCTCAAAATCAGATTTCCTCTCTCTCCGCTCATCACTACTATAAAACCCCTCAAAACCTGCCCACGCAAATAACACCAAAACATTAACACAAAAAGAAGAAAAGGGTCTTTCTATGCCAAAATTCACAGCATCGAATTTGCTTCCAGTACAGTGTAGCGATCTAAAGTGAGAAAGAAGATAAGAGAAATATAATTAAAACCCCAAAAAGCAGAGGTTGAGAAATATTGCTACGAGTTCAAGAGGACAAAAAAAGTGCAAGTAAGAAACTTTCAATGGAACCCTAAAATCGGTAAAAAAAAATGGAGAGGAAAATTGCAAATAAAAAAACTCACAAGGTCTGGCGAATCGATCCAACGGACCCGACATCGCAAATTGATGGAAAGCACTTGAATTTCGCTCAATAAAATGAAACCGATCACCGCATCAATCACCGATAACAATAACTTTACCTACAGATAATCACAGCCGATAAATAATTCACATTGCAATAAAAAAATCAGAAACCCTAGAGAAAAATCAAGAGAGAGCATTTGACAAAATTAGGAGAAAGCAACGATGAATGCAGTATAATGTATGGACTATGGAGTACCTGTTGTTAATTAGTTAGGGATATATGACAGAAAAAAATTCCTTTGCCAGGGATCACGAGGTAAATCGGATGGTTATAAATGCATCAAATCAGCGAAAGAGGAATTTTTATGATCTGTAAACGGAAGGTTGGTTACAAAATTAGATGATGATGATGACGATGATAATTAGTAAATATATAAATAAGAAATAGGGGAAATAAATTAAATTCGCCGAATATCTCGACGGCGAAACAAGAGCTTTTTTCTTTAGGGGAAGAGGGGAGTGAACGCGGATATTTGTTAGGTATATAGTAGGAGAGCGATTCGTCGGGGGTTGGGCCGTGGGGCCTACTTTGTTTATTTATTTATCTTTTTGGGCTTGCCAATCCACATGGCTGATGGAGAGTCAGGTGGGCATTGAATAAACAATGTGCCGGTGGTTTTGTCTTTTTTTAATAGGCAGAGATTATTTTGTTTCTTAAATTTTGTTTTTGATATTTCCACGAAAAATTAATTCGAAAACTATTAAGAGAATAATTTAAATAAAACATTAATAAAATATCTCTAAAATACCCTCTCGGTCATATTCTATATATATAGATCATAAATCTTAGCATTGGAAACTTACTTTGAATGGTTTTTAAGATGAATTTAATCTTGTACTAATTATATAAAATTATGTTTAGAGTGCTGTAGAGATTATTTTAAAAATATTTTTAATTTAATAACATATTAAATTGATATTTTTAAAATATAACATCAAAATATTAAAATAATTTTAGATAAATAAAATAATTGGGAATGCGGTTTCAGATGCATCCCATCAAGAAACCAATTTTGGTGTGGCAGGATTAATAAATTTATTTTTAAATACTAATATTTTTTTTATAAAAGTTGAAATAATGTTGTTTTGACAATATCTCTAGAAACCCAAGTAGTTTAAGGATAAGTTTGTATCTTAAATAATTTATTATATTTTTTACTTCTGAAAATATAACTTAGTTTCTCCTGGTGACCGGTAACTAAGTATTCATGCATGTAAAAAAGTTATTTTTGATAAATTTGGAGATTTTGTGATAATTAAGTTAGTAATTTTTTAAAAGAAAATATAATAATAATATACTTTATAAAAAAAATACACATTAAATAATAGAGATTTGGATCCTCGTGTTTAAAGTATTCATCATTTATTTATAGCTTAGGGCCAGCTTAGGGCCTGTTTGGAAAAGTGGTTGCGGTAGTTTTTCAAAGTGTTTTTCGTACCGAAATACATTAAAATAATATTTTTTTTCTAAAAAAAAATTTGACATCAGTATATCAAAATGATTTAAAAAGCACTAAAATATTTTTCATTTAAAATAAAATAAAAACACCAAAATAGTGATTTGACCGCAATGCCAAACCGGCACTTAATTGGAGTATCAGCTTTCTGGTTTTTTAGACGGTGCACTGTTGATTTTTCGAAAAAGCGGTGCTGCAAGATGAAAATCATCAATGGCTTCGATCAATCACATCCAAGTCCACCCCACCTCTGGTCAACTCCCTTGCCACTTGTCCTTTCCCTAGTGGCCCATATATTCATCAAAAGTTAAGAAAACAAAATAGAAAACAACCGATCGAACTTCGTGGCTATCAAGCAAAAACATAACGTGGAAGAAGATTACGCTGCATAGTTGCATGGAGAATTGAAAAAGGTTGCGCCGCGGATGGATCGGTGCTCATGGCTGTCCAAAAGCCAAGGACAGTGGAGAGAAGCAAGAGCACTGGGCTAAAGAAAAAGGAAAAGGAAAAGGAGACACCAGTGTAGACCAGGCCATTTCTAAAGCCAGTCAAACAATGACAGTAAGCTTATTCTTTTGCATTAGTTAAGCTGTTTAGCTGTCTGAAATCTGAATACAAACAATGTAATTGCTGGCAATTAAAAAACCTTAACTTCTTCACTCAAATGTAAGGAATCAGAATATATGTCACGGATAAAGAAATATATCCTGCAACTGGCTGCCGAATCCCATGCTGTTACCAAAGTCTAATGCTAAAGTATTCGCGAAGGATTTTGTTTTCCTAATTCATGATGATAAAAAGTCAACTCCAGTACAGTTGAGGACTGGTTCCACCGTTTGATTGCTCCGTTCTGGATGATGACATCCTTTCCTGCGCCGATTGACCCGGTAAAAGTTAAGATGAATGAATGGCAGGAGGTGCGAGTGAATGACGGGGATAATGCATAGTTTTAAAACCCGGCTCGGGTCTACCAGACCTCGCCGACACAAACCAGACCTAGCTGACACAAACTCAATCGTAGCTTGTTATTATTTATTTTTTTAACAGAGATAACATTATTTTATTTTATATAAAAAAAAGGTTAATACAGAATGATCATTAACCCGTCAAAGCTCGTAACCCGAGCCTCTAGCTGGGTCTTCTATTGGCCGGGCTGAAAAACTATGGTAAATCTATATAATAATGAAGAAAATTTGTCAGGCTAACAGAGCAATACAAATTACAAAAGGAAGGGCAGTGTCTTCTATTTAATAATGTTACGAGTGTCTTCTATTTAATTATGAAGGGGAAAATGACAAGGAGCAATCTGAAAAGACTCTCCACCCACCTCCATACGTGTGGCTAAAATTATAATACGGTGCGCTATGACATATAAGAAATTCAAAGAGCTCGATGTTTCACGGTGTTTCTTATCATTCTTTTGCTAAAAATTGCTATTTACAGAACTCTTATCGTGCCAATATTTCTCCTAGGTCCTCGGATTTTTATCACTTTTCACTTTGGTAATTAAACTTTGTATTTTCTTTTAACTTGATTCTCGTAGATAATGTTGTCTTGGTTTTATGTTTCTAGATTTATTTTGACTTGCATGTTCTCGCGTATATAAAATATCAAAGAGTATTTACGTTTTGAATGAAATAAAAGATTGATTTTACAAAATAAAATTGTAAGTTATTGCTAAGAAAAGTTAAAAATTAAACAAAACTAAAATAGACAAAAAACAAAAATCCATTTTTAGTCTACATTGGTCAAAAGCATGAAAAACTTCAATTTAGTCTTTTAGTTTTATTTTTTTGCATATTTGATCCTTGTTGTTTTACAGTTTTATATTTCAATTGCAACTCTTCTTCTTCTTCTTTTTAATATTCAATCTCTCAACGAAGAGAGAGCTGAGATGAAGTTACTTGAGAAAGAGATAGGAAAGGGAAGGGGGTTGACCAATCACTTTCCTACTATATAAAAAAAATCCTTGACATCACTTGATCTGACTTGAAGAAACGAGTTGAATGGTAGCAATATATATCATGTTTTAGGGTTTATAAAACCTAATTTTTAAATTATTATTTGAAAATACTTTAAAAAATAAAAATCCAATATAAAAAAAAAGATTTATCTCGATCTATTTTTTTCATATAATAAAAAAGGATTGCGGTTATAAAAGCGCCAGTAGCAGCAACCCGGTAAGGGCTGATGATATATTCAAGGGTGCAGTAGTAGGGAGTAAAGCCCAGTATGAAATGGCTGGATTAAGCATGCTTGGGCCCAAGTTAGGTTTTAGCTTATATCAATTCTGGAGATGAAGCCCAGCCCATGTCGAGCTGGACTAGGCCATTACTCTTTCATTTCTTTCTTTTTTTCACACGTCAACAAACAGTGTATGTCGAAAAGCAACTGCTCATACAATGCAAATTGCAAAGTGGAAAAGCAAATACTAGCCCTTGACCCTTTTCCGTATTGGCCGTGGCCTATGAGGTGAAGGTAACATGATACTACGTTTTAAACCTTTTTTTTATAAAAAAAATAAATTTTATTATTATTTTAAATTAAAAAAAATTAATGTTGTAATATCAAAAAATAATTTTAAAAAATTAAAAAACATATAATTTTAATATATTTTTAAACAAAAAAACATTTTTTTAAAAACAACCTTTTCTTTAACAAATTGGGCGGGTAAAGCTCGATGATCGAGAAAGCAACTTCAGCTGGAGCCTTTACACGATGACTCTTGATAATAACTTGTGCTAAAAGTGTTCCTATGTTCATGGCCAGTAGAAAAAAATTTCAACAGTTGAGTGGTCAGTTTTCTGCGTTAAAAAACCTAAAAGGCTCAGCAGAATTTAGGGCAGAGGCCGCCATCGGTGAAGGAGAAGGGTTGCTCTCCTGGGAGACAAGTTTTTGTCTCATTTTCAGAACATAATTACTGCATCTGGTCTCGAGTTCTATCATCACAACACAGACTGGCATGAAGGGGCCTGCTTGTTTTTTCTTTTCCAATAAAATAAAAAGGAACCCTCCATCTTTCTTTCATTTCGATGATAATCGTGAAATACATTCTTTACCTGGGCAAGGATGTACAGGCAAAAAGTAAAGAAAACTGGATCCATATCCATGGTGACCCTACTGCAATAAGATATTTTGGCACAGTCCATCTATATAGTGCCTTCGTTTTCCAAATGTGTGCCCGGCCACTTGCACTTTTCTTCATCATGAAGGGAAGGATCGTTTCGAGAGTGGATGACAGCGTATCATATGTTGTATCAGATACAGTGCAGAGGTAGAGCACAGGCCCGTTTCATGTACGTTCACAGCACGATCCTACTGGAACACTCTTGGTGCAAGTTTGTCGACATTATACTTTTACGAAAAGATCTACGTGCAAGTTCGTCGACAATACATGAAAGTCATTAATGGGATGAGTTTTATTATCAGTGCAAGAGATTTTTAAAATTATGTTGGACACTGGCTGTTGAAAGCGAGGCTTGGATCTGAGATACGTGCAACGGATTTTTCATTGTTAATTAAGAAAAATATGCAAATGCTAATTAAAAAAATTAAAAACAAACATAAATAAAATTAATTAACTCTATTTGGATGAATTTCTCCCCGTTAACACCCCAACACAGTACGCTCTCTGTCCCTCCCTCTCCCCAAATTGTTCCCTCACTATTCCCTCCCCCCTCTCCGCTACTCCCGCACCCAAAAGCACTCCTTCCAAAAGACCACCGTCAACTCCTCCCATATCTGCCGGCCATTCCACCATGACACCAGTGGTGTAGCTCTCTTCTCATTCCAGTAAAAGCTCCTCTGCATGAGCAAACACGCGTCTCCATCTGTACCCAATCGATCTCCTCAATTATGACTTCATTGCCACGGATAATCCTCTCGTACAAGATGAAGTGAACCCGATAAATTAAAAGGGAAGAAGAAGAAGAAGAAGAAGAAGAAGAAGAAGAAGAAAACCTTTGACCTTAAAGGCTTAATCACAGCCCATAAACACCGCTGAGCTGGCATTTTCCACACACTGTCCCTATGGGAAACAAAAAAAAAAAAAACTCAGAAGACTAAGATCGATCCTTTGCCCGGAACTTGACACAGAGTACACTGAACTTATCGTGCGTAGGTTAGAAAGGTTGACATGAAGGTCCAAGTCAAGTTATTATTGTTTTTCAAAAACTATAACCCTCGTGAGTTGAGACGATGTTTCTGTCAAGGAAATAACCAAGACAACACGGGCCCCAGAATTTGATAGTTTCAAGTGTGTGTGTTTTTTTTTCAAGCAATTTGTTTTTCAAGAAAATACTCATGAGTCGTGTTTTGGATTTTAAAAAAAAAAACAGAAGTATATAATTTTAATTAAAAAAAAATGAGTTCAAAGTAAAACTTTGAATCATGAGATTAAAATAAAACCCAACGAATTTTAACAGAAGAAATAAAATATTTTATATTAAATTTATAATACTGGATAAATATAATAACAAATGTTTTACGCTGCTAAAAAAATGCTTATATATATAAATATCGTATTATTTATCATTTTAAATTTTCTTTTGATATGAAATACAACGAAACACTATACATAAAAAACTACGAAGATCCTTCAAAAAAGGTTTTCAAATTTAATATATATTTTTTTAATTTTATGAATTAACAAAAATATTATCTTAGAATATAAAACTTCAGTTCCCTGTTCTGGTTATACATATATATATATATATATATATATATATATATATATATATATATATATATTTAAATTAAAAAAAACACTAGAGCAGAGTATGATGATATTTTGGAGAGGATGTAGAATACGACAAGGCTGGACAAATTGGACATTGAAAACAAATAAATGGCTTAGATGCTGAGCTCAGCACCCTAGCTGTAAGAAAGGGACTACAGCCTGCATCCCTAGATTTGCTTTTTTCTACGTGACGCGTGTCAAGACATCATCAGTGGACACTGAACATAAACTGCCAAAAAACCTCAAATTGGGTTCAGTTTTTTTTTATATATATATTTTTTATGGTGAAATTTAGGCAGCGTTTGGGGATGTATTGTGTACCCTGCCTCCTCCTCCCACTAATTTCTATGCGGCACCCTGACATAACCCGACATCGTTTTGCTGATTTTGCCCAGGTCAGTCCCAGCTCGTGAAAGAGTGAAATGATTAAAAGGCAAAAGGTTTTCTTTGCAAGGTGAGCTTGGCATGGAGGTTCAACTTTCCACTTTGTAGTCGTCGTGGAACCAAATTACAAACGTGCAAGTATATGTTCTTTGCATGGAAATAATAGAAAGAAAGCTTTTCTTGAAATTGGGTTCCTCGTAAAATTGGAAAAAGAAATCTATGTACAGGGAAGGAGATAAAGACTTTTTCCTGGGATTTGCTTTACCGTTTAATCAAAATATAACGTCAGATCTGGAACCAGATCCTTTTTCTCTATTTGGAAGAAGACTGGTTCAATAATTAAAATCTGTTGTGATCCGAGAACAATAAGATTTTCTTTTTAGGTGGAAAAATGAAAAGGAAATCGATGTTTTCTTGGTGAAAACATTTTTATCTATGATGTAAAAGGTATGCACAATAGATCTTGATTTCAAGTCAGAATATGTATTTTTATAAAAATATAAAATAATCAAAATTTTACTCGCCTACCTAGGTTTATAATTCACACTTTTTCATGGAGTGAAGTTTACTCCTATCAAAATGGGTAAGGTATATCAAAACCTAGTAACATGCACTGAATAATTTAATGTATATATTTTATCTAAATATAGAGATATGCAGAAAATTCTACTCACTCAGTGGCTTAATTATTGCTGTAAAAATATTTATACAAATACATAATAAAAATTGTATGGTATGTTATCTAAATATAGAGATATGCAGAAAATCCCACTCATTTAGTGGCTTAATTAATGTTGTAGAAATATTTATATGAATACATAATAAAAATTGATGTTTTTTCGGTGAAAACATTTGCATCTATGATGTAACGGGTTAAGGTGTCTCCATGTGACGTGACATTATAATAAAAAAATTATGATTTATACAACAGATCTTGAGTTCAAATCAAAATGTATATCTTTATAAAAATCTGAAATAATCGAGATTTTACTAATTTATTTTTATTTACAAAACATGTTTTTTAGCGAGTGTATTTTCATCCCATCAAAATGGGTAAGGTGTATCAAAACCCAGTAACATGCACTGAATTTAATGGTTATATTATCTTATCTAAATATAAAGATATACAGAAAATTTCACTCACTTAATAGCTTAATTATTGCTATAAAAATATTTATACGAATACATAATAAAATTTGTACGGTATCTTTTCCTTTTCTTTTTCTAACCATCACAGTATCTCCAAAAAAAACACTTTTTTTTTTCCTTAAGAAAGATTTTTCAACATTCTTCTGGTTTTCACATCCAAAAATTAAGTGCACTCGTCATCGTACCGTCCTGCTACTACTTGCATTCATAAATATTAATGACATATTGCAAAACATATTAACTACTAGTCACACTCTTTTATACTTATATTTTATTTTATTTTTTCTCTTGAGATCATAATTGTTTTTTTAAAAAGAAATTATGGGTGGAAAATGTGACCTAATCACGACACCAAATGTGGAGGTGTCAGGTAAAACCTTTTACTTCACTCGGCGGTGAATCCAATATGAATCACATCAATTTAACTAAGCCACCACCATGAAAGTAAAAGTTAAGATTGGTGGTTGATCCCAGCTGGATCTGGACGGTTGCGGAGTTCCCTGCTATATCCCCCCACCACCTCACATGTCACATCTAACTTTTTTTCTCTCTCTCGAGATTCCACCCAAGTTTTGTAATTTCTCTTCATTTTATTTTTTAAAAATACTTTTTTCCATCAACTTGGTAGTCTCATTTTGTTTATAAATTCCAAATACCCAACTTCCCTTCTCTCCCTTACCAAATCTTTAGCATCTTTTTGGTTCCTTCAGCAATTTATTTCTCCCTTTCATGCTAGCTTTGGACAGAAGCCATATTCTTCCATTTCTGTTCTCAATCTTGATATTGGATGTCACTTTCTTGAATCCAAAATCAATTAGTACCCTGTTATTTTCTCCATCTTGGTGCACTGTTCTGTGCTGAGTAGGGGTTTTAGGCAATTTCAGGCATCAAGTCACAATCTTCTTCTCTTGGGTTTTAGTGGTTTTTTTACAAAGTTGCCTTGATGATAAGTTTTTTGTTCTTAATGTTTGAGATTCATGTCTCCAATTCTCAGTGAAATCTTCATTTCTGGGTGTATGATAAATTCCACCTTCAGGCGCAGGACCCATTTAGTTCAATCATTCTCAGTTGTTTTCCTTTACTGGTTGTATTATGTTTCATGATTTTTGCTCAAAAAATCTGACCTTTATACTATAGTTTATATATCTAATATATAGTACTATTACTACTACTACTGTTATCTGCATAGCTTTGAGTCTGTTGCTATTTGGGTCCTGCCATAACTCTCTCTTTGTTGCTGTTCTTGTGTAAAAGTTGCAAACTTTATTTGTGGGTTTCTCATGGCTTCGTCTAGTGGAACATCTTCAGGGTCATCTTTGATTCAGAACTCAGGTTCAGAAGAGAATTTGCAGGCATTGATGGATCAGAGGAAGAGGAAGAGAATGATATCGAATCGTGAATCGGCGAGGAGGTCTAGAATGAGAAAACAGAAGCATTTGGATGAGCTAGTGGCTCAAGTGGCTCAATTGAAGAAGGAGAATCACCAGATCATTACCAGCATCAATATCACCACCCAACATTATTTGAATTTGGAGTCCGATAACTCAATCTTGAGAGCTAAAGCAAGTGAGCTCAGCCACAGATTGGAGTCTTTGAACGAGATCATTAGTCTCATGAATTCAAACTATGGTGTCTTTGGAGATTCAAGCATGTATAATGAGCCACCAGCCGACAGCTTCTTGACCCCATCGAACATGTTCTATCTGAATCAGCCGATAAGTGCCTCTGCAGACATGTTTCAATACTGATTTGTTCTCCAATATGGTTGATTCCCGGACATATAACAGAAGCAAAAGAGAGATCTATTTGGTACTGATAATTAAGCTTAAGAAATTGTCACCTAAAAGTTGTTAAGAATTCAGGTAGTTTGGAATAAGGTCCACCGAGTGAGAGTGGACATGTAAGAAAGAACAAAAGGGTTGTGGCTATTCTAGTTCTTGGTCTGTAAATTGGGTTGTTAGTATTACTGTTTGATGTTGTAAGATTTTCCTATTATCCTACATGCAATGGTATTTCTTAATAAGGTTTGCTTCTAAATTGTTCCAACTTGTGTGAATGATCGATACAGTGACATCAGTTCAGAAAAAAATATCTCAAAAACCAAATAAGGGCCCATATTGTGTTTGGCAAAATGAAATAATTGAGTACAAACGCAACACTTAACTCGAAAGTGTATAAAAACAAAGCAGCATTCTTCCTCCAAGTGTATGATTAGGCAGGATTTTATATTTGTAATCGTGTATTTTGACCAGTTGGCTCAGAGCAATGAAGTAGTGCCGGCTGATTATTTATTTGGCTTTTGAATTTGTGAGCTATTAAATGATTCACTACACTTCGAGAAGCTTCAGAGAATTACCACCTGCGATAACTTCATTCGAGACAATAGGGTTGTGGTCTGATTCATTTTCCCCAGGTCATTTTGCAATGATATCCTTACAGATATTGATGTGAAAGAGCGAGACTCTTGACGGGAACAAGTATCTGATCCAAACTGCTCTATTCAGCACCTCTCATTTGCAGATTAATTGAATGACAAGATCCCAAGAGGATTGGCCGAGCCCTCCCGGCATCTTTTTCCGATGCGAGACCGGAGAGTTGCAGTTAAATATTGAAACCATGGATCAGGACCATCGAAACTCGCATGGACTGGTTTAGTTGCCTCCAGCAGATTGTTTTTTTTCTTTCCCTCGAGGCTAAGTTATATATTTTCGACTCGTTTTTCAGGTGTTGAAATTCAATCAACTTTTTTGACCCCTTCAAATTAAGACCATTCATGTATACTCAGGTGTGCGGCTCAAACTTTGAGTACTGACTTTATTTTTTATAAAACTATATTGAGTTTGAACAAGAAAAATAATTTTTCATAAACAATGTAAATGGTTCATTTGAAATTCACTTGGGATGAAATTTAATCTCCATATCCGAAAGATATTATGAATATCCGTACTGTTACAACTATATATGTGTGTGTGGTAGCTTTTTGATGGATGGAAAACTTTTTTTCTTGTATGCAATTAAACCTTATTTTTTGAAAAAGTGTATTTTGTGAATTTAAAATTTTATTTATAATAGGTTGTTATAAGGAGTATAAAATCTGATTCGAATTTGAAATCTATTATATAAATCACAATTATTTTATCATCAGGCCACGTTCTCAGGAGAAGAGAATGGATGGAAAACTAGTTAAAGCAGAGAAGTGTGTTGATACTGCAAAAGCTAGTGAGAAAGAGAGAAAAGAATACAACATGTTTCAAGACTGTCAAACACCAAAAAAAAAATTACAGTTAAAGTATTTAATTTCTTGACTTAACCTAGAAATGCATAAGAAGACAATGGTTCAAGCGGGTAGCCAGAAAGAAGTGAAAAACTGAGCTTAATAATTTCAGTGCGAGGAAAAAGGCAGCAGGAACAAGGTGAATGGGGCTCCAGCTTTGGGGAATGGCATGAAGGTGTGGTTTTGCACTTAAATGTAAAAAATAAATAATCAAAAGGTTTTTTGTTTTTTTTTTTCAAGTTTCAATCACACCAAACCTGTCCTCTGTTGCTGCATTTTCCTTCCGGACAAATACAAAACATTGCAAGGTGACAAACAATGTATATAATGCCCTGGTCGCAATCACCTGTTTACACGGGTTCCGTAAGCAGTTAAGTAACTTGATTGATTTTTCGTTTCTTAGGGCTGCGTGGGGGCGTTTCATGAATTTTTTTAAAATTTTATATCATTTTAATGTATTAATATTATATATATATATTAAAAATATTTAACTATTGCAGTACTTTCAGAACCCTTTTAATAACGTTATTTGAGAGCACCAGGGTTTAGAAAGTCAAGAACAATAACAATAATAATAATAACCACAAAGCAAGCACAAGACCACTTCAATCAATTGTTCTTAATTTCAATTGATTAATGATATGAACAAATTGAAGTGAGATACAACGTTGAATGCTCGAGAAAGTTAGTCGACATAAGCATTTGTTTGGCTTGGAGATTAACAGCCCTAACCTTGGATAAGTTTAAGAGTATATATATATATATATATAGTAGAGTTTTTTAAAGCAAGGTGAAAAAAATACCGATACTTGGTAAAAAATGGTATTCAGAGTTATTTTGTATTAAAAACTATAATAATAATAAAAAAAATCACATATTATATGTTATACATGCAAATATAAAATGTGTATAGAGTTTTATAAATATTTTTCATTTACATGAATACAAAAATTATATATATATATGAAAAAAAGGGAGCTTCCTCACTAGGATTCAAAGCTCGGAGCTCCAAACACTCCGGCGAGGCTTGAATTGAGTTGGAGAAGGTTGGTAGAGGGTCGAGTTCTTAGTTCATGACAATTAATTCATTAAAGCCAGTGGGGGTAGAATTTTTTATAGAGTCAATGAGTATGCTTAAATAAAATATTTCACGTGCATGTGAAAATTATGAATAAAGAATCCAGATATCTAGCCTCAAAATGATTATCATTATCATTATTAATCATTTCAATTTTTTATATCAATCATTTTTATTAAGTCAATATAGATAGCCAGACCCAAACTTTTTGAGTATTGACTAGGTAATGCTACAATATCAAAGCCATGGTGCTATATATATATATATATATAATTATTATCATTATAGAAGCATACTTGTTGCATTAAATTGTTGTTGTTAAAGAAAAATAAACACGCCATAGCCATGCATCGCGTGAGCTAGCAACTAGTCGTGCCATATCCTACGTATTTTAAACAGACAACCAGCTAGCTATAATCTACCAATTATGTATAATATAGTTTTTTTTTAACGAAATAGGTTTGAGTTTCAGCAGCTTAATTTATTTAATTATCATATATAATAGGAGAGGACTATCTTTGAGGGCCTACCAAGCCTCCCAATAAAGGAAAAATAAAAATAAAAATAAAAATAATAAAAGCTGAGATAGAGGGCAAAATTCCAAATGTGGCATATATATATCAATCACGCTCGACCGATGTAATTTAATTTTGTCACGGGAAGGGAAAAAAAAGGGTGGAAAAAGACAGGTTGAAGATGATAGAAGAGGGAGGATGTGCACGATGGCCCATGATGATGCTTGGTAGCTAACCCTGATAAATAAGCTCGTTTATAAAAGAGAAGAAGAAAATATTAGAAAAAAACACGACATAAATTCTTTTTAAAAACATCAAAATTTCATAGTAACTTTTTAGCAATTGATTGGCCGATACACCAATTATTGCATGTTAAAATTACGGGTATTTTGGGGCTTTCGATATAATTCGTATTTCTTCTAAATTAAAATGTTTTATCAACACATCACAACACACACTTATTTATTTAAAAGATATCCATTATCAGTCATCGTATTGGATGTATTAACATTAGTAATATTACCACTGGGCGTGTGGATCGAGCTGGTAAGGGGGTCGTCCCAGCTTAACCAAGGTCTCATGTTCGAGCCTTGGATATGCAGCTGCGTTAAATTCTCGGTAGAGAGAGTTTTGCCACCCTTGTGGTCCCACCCGGCTCAAATCCGGATTAGTCCGAGTTGTGGCTCCGGATACTAGATGACTTGACCAAAACAAAAAACATTAGTAATATTGATTATGTGTGCTTGAATCAATTTTTTATTTATCAAAATTTCTTTTTGTAACATGTCAACTATATATAAAAAAAAACTCGTTCTTTGTCCTTTAGGTTTAAAATAAATCGTCCTTAAGGGGCATGACATGATCGAAGAGAGCTTGAGATCTGTATATTAGATTTCGAGTTTAAGTCAGAGCATGTAACTCTTATAAATTATAAAAATTTAGAACACCCGGTGCTTTACTCTTTCACCGGACCCATGAAATGCATTTTCCGGTAAGTTGAGTTACCTCACATCCCAATTTTTTTTTAAAAAAATAATTCATTTGTTGCATCAAAATATATATTTAGATATCATTGTTTTTTAATTTGAAAGAATTCGAAAATAAAATAAGGAGACAGACACGTTTTATGTATTTATATAAATAAACAAACTCATTTATTATCGACACCAATTCACAAGTGTAAGGATTTAATTATAGAGAATGCATTCATTGTCGATATCCCTTTCATTTTCATGTGCTCCTCTGTCTCGGTTCAAAGAATCTCGAAAACAGTGCCTTCACCTTTTCTCCTCCTCTCTGCTCCATCCATATTTATTCCTTAGTTTACTTGCATTGCTTTTTTCATATTTTTTTTTCCAAGAAGAAAGTTGCGAGTACCTTCCTTTTAAATCAGCAAACCAATTGGTGAGACCATTGAATTGTATATTTAATGGCCTGTCTCCAATAAAGATACAAATTCATGTAAAAAATATAGGCGTAGTTACTTTGTTCTGATTTTTTATTCAAATTTATTTCCTTATTTTAAATTGGATGTGATAAATTTTATTTTCTTATTGACCGGTCAAGCAAGCTCTATCCACCCCTGATTTAAAAATTAAATAAAGTTGAATGGTCAGATTCATGACACGTAAATGATGAAAATATAAGAGATATTTGCTGAAAACTACAAACAAATACATTAATTCACACTTTCTAAGTGTCTGTTTAATAGTGTAGTTAAAATTATTTTTGAAAATGATTTTCATTCAGAAATGCATCAAAATAATATTTTTTTTATTTATTTTACTCCGCACATCAAAATGATTTCAAAACACCATTTTTTTTAATTCAAAGTAAAAAATAAAAATATTTATTTTTTATTTTTTTCAGAAACATTTTTGAAACGCAATGTCACCCTCTGAATATATTAAACACACACATATTATTGAACAATAAATAAATAAATAAAATATCGTTTATTCCCAAATCATAAGAAAAAATCGCTTCCCCAAACCCATTTTTTATGGGATTATTATTTTTGGAATCGGGGGCCAATTTTTTTTTTAGGAGTGATTAATTTTGGGTTTGGGAGGAACAGTTTTTTCTTTTTAAAAAAAACAAATGCCGACACCAAGTTACCGACATGTGTTTTTTCCCACCACGCTTGCTTTTGAATTCAATTCAGATTTCCTAGAAGCAGAAAGATGGGGAAGGGATATCTGTTCATAGCATAACCACACCAAGTCTTCAATTACAAAGCAAAAACAACTAGATGGTATGGTTTTACCTACTAAAACCTACTTATCTTCCTTTAATTAAAGAGATTGGATATGACATTTACCATCCAAAACCGATCAATTATGAGGTAACGACATGCAAATTGCAGTATTATATAGATGCCTCCTCCTCTCATTTTAATGCCACTGGCTGCTGGCTGGACAGAAAAAAAAGAAAAGGAAAGTACTAACCAAAGGGAAAAAAAAGTGAAAAAGTCGGTGGTAAGCAAAAGAAATTGTAGCAGCTGGATCGATCTTTTTAATAGACTCATCGTGTAAAAAGAGGGAACACGGATGATGAAATCTCCTCTCGTGCCTTTTTGGATTTTGGTTGCATGCTGGAAAAAAAGAAGAAAAACACACCAGCTAGCTAGGAGAAGGTGATGGCATGCATGTGGCCAGCCATGCTATTCTACGGCTCACATGAGTCGAAGAAAAAGAGCATCTCATATCTTCTATTTTTTTTATTCGAGAAAACTACATTGTGTGTTTAGGTAAACGAGTAAAACTTTGGCTGTCTCAGGCTCTTATAAAAGATATATACTCTGATTTCCTATGCAAATCTCAAACTTTTTGTCATCACGCCACGCCCCTTGAGTACTCATATCTTGTTCTTTAAATTGGGAGACTGTGTATGCTTTTAAAATGGGATTTCATATCAGTAACTTAATAGCGATGGTGCTCGCCATGGAGTGATCTAGGGCTTTGTTGGCTCTCGAAGAATGATTAAATTAGCGAAAAGGGAAGAAAAAAGAAGATGAAGGCTTTCATTAGCAGTGATGTCTTCTTAATTATTGGTTGAATCCAGATGCTGGGTACTGCTCATGGCATTTAACTAGAAATTAAGCATCATTGGTTGAAACAGAGAAAATGATTGAGCGAGAGAGAGAGAAACATATATTTGTTTAAGGGAAAGTGAACAGAGACGATCGAACCCTAGCTAGCTAGTTCTGTAGTTGACATCTAGGGTTTGATTCGGTTCTATATTTGCTGTGAAATCGATCCAACCCTAAGGAAGGGTTTGAATACATGCAGGAATATCAGGACAGTCCAGCTAATGTTTAACCCTCCTAATCAAGCAATAAAATTTATAGATCGGGATGTTGTTTCATGTCAAGATCACTCTGCCGAAAATATTTTAGCATATTTTTTTCGATGCTCTCCCATGTTCTTTATCCCATATATATATATTTTTTTTAAGCAGACGATTCTTATTCTGATCGACTTTCTATACATATATTTTCATTAAATTATTCTCATTGCATTTTCGATCCCTTGTGCATTTTCATTAAGTATAGCAATTTTAACTTTATCGAAAGGCTGGTCGCGACCAGAATTTTTGAAAACTAATCGGGGAGAAATTATTTATTTTTATTTTGACTTTCCAAGATAATGATCGACAAGAATCCTGAATATATTTTTTTGTAACTTGCAATGTTTTAAAAGTTTTGCATAATTAAATGGTCCACTAATTTAACAAGGACAAGTTCTCTGGTTTTGTCAAGCAGCCATCGCACGTGGAAACCGCCTAAACCATGGAATTAGAATATTTGTTGCTACTCGTTTTAAATAAAGCAAGAACACCTAATTTGGCCTGGATTATTGTCTTGGATGGCTAGAATTCCACTCTATCTGACGAGGGACGAGAAAAGGGACCGTAAAACAGAACCTTTTTCTTTCCTGTATACTGGAGGCGAAGGACTCGTTAGCCATCACTGGATCTATTTGATGGCAACATGTTTGTGCCTGGTCCATTGTTTGAGAGCCACTGCATTTGACTTTAACTTCTTGGGTGTGATTCTTTTGTGCCTCTACCTGCAACGAACTCCATATCTGAGCCATCCATCCGGGCCTTGCCATGTGATTCACCAGCTCGTGGCTCGACAGGGTTCTGATCATGTTGTCTAATGGTGATCAGATTTAGGGGTGAGAATTTAGATCATTTGGGTGAGAAATTGTTATCTTGAGTAATCACCCAGTTCATTTAAATATCCAGATTTTCTTAATAATCTGTCATCTTAAATGTTCAGATTTCTTGACGATACTCTTAGTGAATAGCTTGCTCCTATGCTAGCTATAATGTGGGTAGGTTCAATCTTTACAATAGCATGTGCTCTGTGCTTTTTTCCTCGATCGATCGAATTTGGCTGGGATGCTTTGTATTACAGAGTGGTGATTTCTCGATGGGAAAGAGCAGCGGCTATATAAAATAGAACGTACTGTAGTCATATGAGATTTATAGCATCCGAGATTCCTTCTGGATCATACTGAGCAATAGCAAAGTCTCTATGCAACGTTTAGTTTCCTTAGAGTGCTCCATATATTAATTATCTAGACAATAAAGATATAAAAAAATATATCTTTAAATTATTTTTTATCATTTCAAAAAAAGGAGCTCATGGTGAAAGTACCCTCTAGTTAACTCTCGTGAAATTGCAAAGCTTTCATGGCTTTCATGTGGAAGTCCATGCTGCTTGGGCTTACAGTCCAGGCAATGGCATTAGTGGATCAAGTAGAATTGGTATGCCATCAGGAAGCCCATTTGAATTCTGAAATTCAAGGCCCTGTTGGAAATTTATATTTATATTCAGTGATTTGTTCTGCCATTTGAGAGTAGCTTCTTCTTCTTCTTCTTCTTCCCCCTTCAAGTAAATGGATTCCTCATCACTTGATGTTATGTAAATGAATATCTAGCTCGAAATAAAGTCTTAACAGTACCAACTAAGTTGCTGGTTGACTGATCAAATTAGCGAATTGACCAAGTTAAAATTATAGATTGATTTTTAAAAAAAAACCTTGCCTGGATTGAAGATTAAAGATTAGGTTGATCCACCAAATTTAACCTGGTTTAATAATTATAATTTTATATTTTAATTTTATAGCTAGATGGTATTCAAGCAATGACTGCAGAATTAATTTCAAAGTGAGTTTAAGTTAGAAAACATAACAGATTATGTTTTTTATTTTATTTTTTTTGCAGTATTAGTTAAGATCATGGTAAGAATCTCCTTGTTTTTATCAAAAAACCAATCTTGTTATCTTGGTTTTTTGATCCGATTCGGTTACGTGTCGTTTATCAATGAGGAAGCTATAAGTATGCTGCATGGTATTCTATAATTTGGAAGCAACGCGCGTGCTGTTTATCTGAAAAAGAAAGATTCTTTCGATGTTTAGAAACGAGCACAGTTTATATAAATCAAGATGTCGAGGCGTCGATCGTCGGCAGAGATCAAGAAGGCTTACTATCTCAAGGTGAGCTTAAGCTTTCAGTGGAAGTATTTCTATCTCGTGGGATTAGCCACAAGGTTTATATCTTCAATCCAACCTGCTCTATTACTCAGATTCGCGGGACTGTAATTGATTATGGCTTTATGTCTCCTGTGCAGGAAAAAGTAGTTCATCCAGATAAAAACCCCCGGTGGCCCAAAAGCTGCAGATAATTTTCAGGTTAGCTAATAAATATGATCATCGTTGAAGACTATATGCTGGTTATTATGGCAGATCGGGATTCGTTGCCTTTTCAGTTCATTCCTTTCATGGTTTATGAATGGGAAGTTGATGAAGATTGAATGAAAAGTCAGGTAAGGCCTTTAGTTGCAGGAAAATTTAAGGTAGGATGTTTCATTATAAAAAAAGAAGAAAATAAAGCTTAAATACATGCTACTCAGGTTAAAATATGGGAGTTACAGGAGATAAATTGAAGTAGAAAATGATAGTCTTTTTCCTGACGAGAAAGAAAAACAGTTGAATACAGCCAGGCTGCCAAGAAGACCGCATTAATACGTTCAATATATTTGGCCATCGACTTGTTCAATTCCAGGGCTCTAACCAGTTTGCAGAATACGAATTTTATCAGGGAATGACCTGTCCTTCATCTTGCACTAAGATTGTGTTGTAATGGGTTCCTCTGTTAATCACTGTAGTGTTTCTCTTTTAATCTTTGTTTCATCTCCCACATCTTGTTTAATCCAGAAGAAATCATGAGAGGTTCTTTCTTTTCCAGGGAAATCATGTTGGACCCTTCAGCTGGCTACATGATCAACTTTTGAAAACGAAGACGACAAGCAGGATGAGGAAATGCAGCAGCAGAGAAGATGAAGGTATTTTATTTACTTGTGCTTTTCAGTGTCAGCGTTTGGCCCACTCCATTAAAGCCCCTGTCTATTTTTTATTCAACAGGTGCTGCCTGCAGAAAGACAGAGACGAAAAGGTGATGAAAAATCTCAAAATTTGCTCGAATCATTTGTTGAAAGCCAGGAGAATGAGCTCACAAATTGGGCCCAGTCAGATGCCCGCCGCCTCTCTACAGCTGGTATATTTTCTCTCCCAGTTAACATTTTCGAAACACCTTTCCTGAAGCTTGTCTATATCCTTTCACATAACTCAGGAATCCATGGAAATGCCTGGGTGAAGCTCATATTTTCCAAGCTGCTGCGCCCATCCTACTCCACAGGGCAGTGGTAGAGCAGACCTACTATTGAGTTTATGTTTGTTAAGCTTAAGCTTTAAGATAAAATAATTTCTTGACATGGTATTAGTGTCTTGTTGACCCAGCGGTCACGTCACTCTTATTTTATTCGATGAAAAACCAAGTACAAGATAGCGTGAGTCTATGCAAGTTTCAAACTCTAGAAACTTTCACTTGAAGAGTTTGCTGAAGAATAGTATAAATTATATTTTGAAATTTTACTAAATAGTTTAAATTTTTAAATAAAATAGTTGTTTACTGTAGTTCGTCAAAAGATAGCAAGGTGATCCTTGCAAACGTGTACCATCCCCTTCTCACGTTACCAGTTCAAGGACATGGATTCGTCCGATCAGCCTCTTGACCGAGATGGGTGTAAAAAATAACAATTTACATGTTTTGAATCTATTATAATCCACCAGAAGTTGATTTTTTTTATAAAAAAAATAACAAATAATATTATTTTAACTTTATATTTTTAAAATAATAATTAATCTGGCTATGATTCATGACTTGGATCAAACTCAATAGCAATAATTTCAGTAATTGTTTATCGTGTTTGCTTTCAGTGGAGTATGTTTCACAGCATTACTGGAGGAATCAAAGTGAAGTATTTTTTTTTAAAAAAAAAGGAAAAGAAAAAGTTTTTTATATAAAAATAAACAATTTTAATTTCATCTTTAAAAGTACCCTCTGACATCATCGATGTTATTTTGGGCTAAACTCTAATTGCAACAAGTCTTGGGCTCATAACTTTGACAATACTAGTGGCGTTGCTAATGCTCTCCGAGCTTTTCTTAACTAGTTTAACCTTGTATTTGTATTAATTATTTTATTTTTGTCTTATGGTTTTAATTAATTCGGTAAAAAAAAACCCTTGTTTTTTTAAAATTATACTATTATGAAACATGGTTAAACTTGATAGTCATAATATTTGATAGGATCAGAAATTAAAAACTTATTTCTTTCAAATTAGATTTTTACCGAATAATATTATAACATAAACTGATTTTATTGTCAAGAAATCATTTAACCTAAAAATATAAGCTGTCAAGTGAAATCTTAAGATATAATTTATATTATTATCTAACACATTCTCTCAAGTAAAAAAATTTTGTGCTTGAAACTCGCACAGACTCACACTACTTTGTGCTTATTATTCTCATCAAATAGAATAAAATTAGTGAGATTCGAACTCATGACCGCTTGTTCATCAAGTTATTTTTTAACATTTCTTAATATTTTATGGGAATTTATTACATTATTCAACTTTATTTTATCAACTTTTTTTCTGGGAAAGACAAAGACAATCGAATTGCCTGTAATTTACGGGGTCTAGCAAGGAGGCTAGGGTGCTATAATTGATTAAATTCTTGGTAGTATAAATGAAAAGAAAACAATGTATTTCATACAGGAGCATCTGATAAGATCAAAGACCTTCGTTTATTATTATTATTGGAGATGAAAAGGCAGAAGATATGAATACGAGCCGAGAGCATGCTTAAGGGGAGTGGCGTATATTAAAAATATTGGAATGACCCACCACGATAAATATTATTGCAGGGCAGTGGGAATTATTGAGACAGGCATGCTCTTGCATTTTATCCCTCATTCACTCGTGAAAAGAAACCACAAACTTCTCTCCCCCGTCGCATTCCACCCCCTCTTTGTTGAAGATGATATAAACATTGCCCAGCTGAACTATTAATATCTGTTTTGGAGTGTGTTTTAAAATTGTTTTTTATTCAAAAATATTTTCAAATGATGTTTTTTTTAAATTATTTTTATATAAATGATTTAAAATATATTAAATATATTTAATTTAAAATATTTATTTTTTTTTCAAAACACAATATCAAACAGGACACTGCCATAATACACACAGCATAAAAATGATAAGTCTACTCTAACCATTGTTGGTAATCATGTAATTCTCGTCGACCTTGACACTTTGTTGGAAGTGTTGACGAGGAGATTGGCCAATAAATCGATATAATCCAACAGTGACTTCCTTGGTTTTTCATCCATGTCTTTTCATTTGTTTTTCTTATTGCTAAAGATGATTGAAAATAACATAATGTTTTAAAAATAAAAATATTTTATATCATTGCTATTTATCTACGCAAAGCTATTTTATACCATCTAGCTCATTTTTAGAGCATAATCAAATGGCAAACAAGACTATAGTTTCCATTGATATTGATATATCTATCTTTTTTAGGGAATATATAAAGTGATATTCAATTTTAAGTCGTCAATGTCTTAAATTTCAAAATTAATGAGTTTGATAATTTTTAATATAACTCTAGATGTTCGGACTAAGATTAGATTAGGAAAGACTTCATTAATTTTGATGTGCGAAAACTAATTAAATCGACGACCTTGATCATTTTACAAAATTAAAACAAAAAATCATATAACACACTCTAATTAAATTAATTGTGTCTCACATGTTACTTACCACCATGAATAATTAAATTAATTATAACCTTATCATTCAATTAAGTGAGTTCAGCTATTCGTAAAGCATCTTCTGTTAATCAACTACACACCATTAATATATTTTCTTTATTTATGTGCTAGCTTTGCCTTGATTTTGAAGACAATTCCTTTCATCATCATCATCATCATCTAACCATACTTTCCAGCTTCTAAAATTCGAGGGAGACTAATAATTTCCACTAAGGTCACCCTCTGTGGATCATCTGCCGTATAAATCCACTAACTTCGTAGACTTGGTCCCCGGCAAAAGAAAAGTGGTCTTCTTCACCTTTTATTTTTGAATTTTAAACTTAAAGTCTAAAGTTTGGTTCTATTTTTCAAATAAATTAATTTTTAATCACTCTATAATCTCTAAGATTTCCATTCCAAGTGCTTTCAATTATTATAGAGAGGAAGGTTCATTTTGGCGTACTCTCTCTGAGAGCAAAAAAATAACATATAACTAGAAAGACAGTGTTGCCTAAAATGGGTCTCATGCATGCTTCTCAAGAACATTAGCTCTCTCTTCCTCCTTATAATTTCAGCATCATTTCCAAAAACCATGCCATGATCATATTTAACCACGAAATTAAACCACAATTAACAGCAAACATAAGGGTTTTTCCTACCAAATAAAAAATATAAAGTTAAAATAAAAAAATCGGTATAAATATAGTATAAAGACGAATTTATTTCTTGTCGTCGTCCTTTCAGGCTACCTGTCTAAAATACGTTATTAATAAAATCTTGAGAGAACCTGGTGGACGAGAATGATCAGAAATTCCCATTTCGAGTTGGGTTTTTGCCGACCACTATTAGCATAAACTGGCCTCCTGTTCTTCACTGAAATTTGTTGCATGATCTAACATTATTCCATTATCTTTCTCAAAGAGAGAAAGATAATGACTATATATAATCGAATTGTTTGTAATTTATGTTTCTATGGGGGGGTCTAGCAAGGAGGTTATAGTGCTGCAATTAATAATTTGATCATAAGTGGGTGTTCCTTGATTCACTGGAGATCAAAAGGCAAAAGATATGCTAAAGCAGGCGCCTAAGGTATGCTTTATGTGAGTGGCAGATATAAAAAATATTGGAACGAGCCAGCAGGATAATATTATTGGGAGAGAGTGGGAATGATTGACGAGACAAGCATGCTCTTGCATTTTATCTTCAATCCTTGATTTACTATTGAAAAGAAACCACAAACTTCTCACATTTCTAGGTCGAAGATGATATAAGCAAGCATTGCCAATTGAGATGATGTGTTAGTCCATGATATACACCATAAGTCACATAAATCTGCTCTAATCATGTTTGCTAATCATGTGCTACTCTGTTCAAACTACTTGATAGATTTAGTTTCCGTTTGTTTTTGAGTTTTAAAAATGCTTTTGAAAATAAATATTTTTTTTTATTTCTTCTTTGTTTTAATTTTTTTTTAGATCATTTTGATACGAGGTATCATGAGTTATTTTTAAAAATATAAAAAATATCTTATTTTAATATGTTTATAAACAAAATAAACTTTATAAATATCAGCCAACACGCTCCCAAAAACTCGTAGATGCTAGATCAACTGTTATTTTAATATATATTATTTTGATATATTTAGATGGAAATATTTGCTAAAATTAAGGTTGTGGAAGCACTATAATACCATTTTATTAGGGGGGAAAAGGAAGATAATGTTAAAGAATAATATAAATTATATTCTGGAACCTCACCTATTAACTGAAATTTTAAGGTGAGATGATTCTTTAACATGTTAACAAAACTTTATTGATCTAGCGGTCATTAGTTCAAATTTTACCACCCTCATTCTATTTGATAAAAAACAAACACAAGGTAATGTGTGCTTGTACAAGTTTCAAACCCAAAAAACTTTTATTTAAGGAGATGTTTTAGAGAATAATATAAATCATATTCTGAAACTTTACCTCATAACTTAAATTTTTAGATGAGATATTACCTTAATAGATAAAAATATATTGTAATCTCACAGCGACTTCGTTTATTCTCCACTAGTATATTTGATGGGATGTCTCTGTCGTTAAGGATAATTGGAAGCATCGATCATATTTGAAAGCTATTTTATGCAACCTAATTCATCTTTATGGCACTACCAAAGTCAAAACAATACTCGAATCAGCAAGCATTCTTGACCTAGCTAGTAATTCTCACTTGTATATATTTATTTTTCATGGAGAATTAATATCCAAAATCATCACTTAAAATTAACAAAAAATCATCTAGTAATTAATATACTTTAGTTATTCTTTAATTATATCTTACATGCTACTAATTACCACCATGATTAAATTCCAGCTATTCGTAAATTATCTGATAACACACTATATATGAATATATCTATTTGAAGATAATTCCTTTCATCATCTAAGAATCGAGGGAGATTTTGGTGATTTCCACAGAGGCCACCCTCCCTGGATTAACAACTATATAAATCCACTAACTTCGTAGACTTAGTCCCGACAAAAGAAGAGTGGTCTTCTTTACCTTTTTTATTTTGAATTTTATACTTAAAAGCTAAAGTTTCTAATAAAATAATCGCTATTCGGTTTATAATCTCAAAGTTTTCCACTCTAACTTGTGCTTTCGATTAACAAAGAGAACAGGAAGGTTTAGTTAGGAATACTCTCTCTCAAGAGCAAAACAACAAAAGAGCTAGCATATTAGAAAGACGAAGTTGCCTAACATGGGCCTCATGCTTCTCAAGAAGATTAGCCTTCTCTTCCTCCTTATTTCAGCATCCTTTCTGTCAACTTCTTTTGCAGGTGGCTGTGCTCCTTTTCTGTGTCTCTTGGTGCATAGCCCAACGATCACATGCTAAAAAAAACAAAAAAAGAGAGAGAGGCTGCAGTATAAATATATCTAGACAAGATTCTGTACCTTCTGTAACCTACAGATATTAATTTCTGTACATACTAGGTGTGATCAAACCTGCAATTATGCATGCTAGCTAGGTTAACATGCATGGTAACAAGCATTCCAAGGGAACTTGATCAGTTTAACTCTTTCTCTTTTCTTTTGTTGGAAATTTGTAGCTTGTAACGGGGAAATTTTGCCATTAACACACCTTCATATTGCAGGTCGCCGGTCCAAGTTCGTGAAGAAGTTGGCAGAGGAAGCGGAGGCCATTAATGCCGCCACTCACGAGGTTTGTGAATTATAAATGGTCAAAAACAAAATTAAGTTTCTAAAGTCTTTGAATTCTTTATAGTAAAGGAGCGAGCTATGAAAAATTACCAAACACTGATAGGTTTCTTCGATTATAATCATGAGATTTTTTGCTGTCGCTGCTGTTGATCATGGTGCAAGTATCATGAATCATTACTAGAATGTTAGTAGTTACATTATAATATTGCAATCTCTCTTCTCTCGTCAAGTTCTTTCTGATGCATGATTGATCATCTCATAATTATTGCTGTGGCAGGAAACATCAAGCAAGGCATCGCACAGCAACGAAGAAACAAGCATCCACGAAAGGCTCCTGAAAGTTAACACCAAAGACTATGGAAACTACAACCCAGCACCAGCTCTGGTTAGGCCTCCTTTCAAGCTCATACCAAACTGATGGATGCATGGTTCAGTCGCGCAAATTAAAGAGGTTGAGATCAGTTTCCGGGCAGTGGTATATTTGAATAAATAAAGCGAAAAACTCCAGCATATATGCGCGTATGCTAGCTGTGTTGTAAGCTTGTCCTAGACTAGTATCCCACATATATATATATATATAGACACACTAAGTTTTGTATCCTATATATAATAATGTTATGTATATATAGCTTATAATTGGATGAACGTATCTAGCTACAGGTTGTCTAATTTGCATGGTAAATTAACTTGGTTGTGTCTATATGTTTTTGCTTTGCATGCTTCGCTAGAGTTTATATTTTGAGAATGGAGAGATCTTAACTCTGACATTAATCTAGAGAGATTAACTTCTATCTGCTCTTGAGAATAAAGAGGTTAATAGTTAATTACAATGATTTTCTAATTAAATTTGAATATCAAAATATAGGAAAAAAAACTTAGAGTAAAAAAGCAAGCTGCTTCAATCATTAGCCAATATTGGCATTTTTTTAAAAAAAAAATAGAAGGGTAAATATAATATTTTCTTATATTCTGCTTAAAAACTAATCAAGAAAATACTTATTTTTTATTTAAAAGCTCGCATAAAGATATCCTTATCTTATATATATATAACAAGAGAAAATGAGATAGATTTATGTGTTATAAACCCACATACTCTTAGAAAAAAGGTTTTAATATTTTACAAAAACTATAAAAATAAATCACGCGAGGAACAATATCAAAGCCCAAATTAATTAAAACGAGAATCGGTAAAGAAAATAAGAAGTTGAAATTGGGCGTCTAGGATTTACATGATGATATGCAGGAAAATAATAATATTTGGAATGTTTAAAATTGTACGTGGTAAGGCTGAATATGCGAGGGACACCTTCTGTTGATAAAAATGTATTCCATTTTTAAATATAAATATAGTTCATTTTATTATTAATTTATTAGGGTAGGCTCATCGGTGCTCAGCATGGGCCTCCGTGCTTCGAGCCCATGATTTAATCCCATAATACACCCTCTTGGGCTTTGGTTTGTAATTACTGGACTCATCCTTATCTTGTTAATCCACAAAATGACAGTTTGAGTGCTCTTAATTACGAAAATGGCAGTCTCGGTGGCTAGAATGCTTCTCTCTCTCGTTATTTCCCTATCATATATGTCTCCAAAATTCATACACGTCTCCGTCCTCAACCTGTCGAGGGACTGTGGGGTTGGAGAACTTACATCAACATCTAAACTAACATTTTTTCTTTCTTTCTCATTTATAGTTATATGAACTATATAAAGATTTTTTTCTCATTTATAATATATATGGTAAAGATTTAATTTCATAGACTAAAATGCTTCGTGCTTTACGTTCTTCCTAAATAAAGGGCTCATGATCACAATATAAGAGACCTGTAACCTAAACAATTTGGTGACTCACCTAACCCCACCGCAATTTAGATTTTTAATATTGATTATGTGATTAGCGTCTCTAACCTCTGCACTCCACCTGTTTGATAAAGACCTGGCCCAGAAGCTTGCTTCGCACGCCCAGATTCAAAACCTAGGTGTTTGATAAAGTCGTTTCTAACCCTCATGACTGGGCAAGGTGGACGAATTTTGAGGGTATATTTGGCAGCCCCTTGACAATTTTGTCATGAAATTTTCACTTATTCTTGACTCTATACTATTAAAAAGCAATGCCAGGAGTTGAACCACGTTATCAATCAAATTTATTTAGCTTTGTATAGCAACCTTTTGCCATTTACGTGCACAACTCAAAATGTTAGACGGTTTGTTTGCTACGCTGCACCCTCCATCTCCATCCGGCAGCTAATATTTAGGATTATTTATTATTGTGTTTTAAAAAAAAATTATTTTTTTTTGTTTTGTTTTAAATAATATTTTTTAATGTTTTTAAATTATTTTGGTATAATAGTGTCAAAAATAATTATTAAAAAATATATTATTTTAATATATTTATGAAAGAAAAACATCACAACACTTTCAAACAGGTCCTGGTGTTACGCTGACTACGCTTTAAAAAAAAATATATTTTTAAAATTTTTTTTATATATAACTGTTAAAAAATAAAAATATATTATTTAAATATATTTCAATATAAAAAATATTTTAAAAAATAAACAATATCACACAATGCTAAACAGGCTATCATAATATATTTATTTGTTCTAAGAGAAGCTTTTGATTTTTTTTTTAAATAAATTTTAAAAGATGAAAATAATAATATTTTATTATATTTTTAAATAAAAAATATTTTTTTAATAAACAAATAATATCACAGTGTCATTATTAACATGCCGCAAAACTTCTTGCTAATTGACACCAGTAGCAGAGCAATGTACACGTAATGAGATTTGAGCCACGGCTGCCAGGCATTCATTGTGCATGGAATTTTCAAGCCCAAAATACAAAAAATTCCCGGGCACTACTGGGTAACCTGTTCTAGATTTTTAACGTCGGCATAATTACGAAACGACGGTCCATAAATCAATACGAAATGTGTATAGTTATTTGTAGAGTATAGTTACTATTCTGGATATAAAATATAGAGATAATAAAGATAAATGGTATGTTTTTTAAAAATAATACTGTTAGCACTTGATATCTACACCGTTAATTCTTGACCATGGTTGCTAGACTCGTCCAAAGATTTAGGGGTTTTTGGGACTATGTTTGTAAAATGTTTTTGAAAAAAATTGAATTTTTTTTATTTTAAGTTTATTTTTTTTTGATATTTTTGATATTTTTAGATCATTTTGATGTGCTAATGAAAAAAAATAACTTTTAAAAAATAAAAAATATCATTTTAATGTATTTTTGAAATGAAAAATATTTTAAAAAAAACAATTTCAATCACACTTCTAAACATACACTTACCTGGTGAAGAAACATATTTAATTCACATGTTTGAATCGTCCCTAGTCATTCGATAAGAGTATATTTGAGTTTTAATATTTTACAAAGTGAAAGTAAAAAAATAATTCATGTATATCATAAATAATAAAGTTTAAAGTATTATTTTAAAGAAATTTGAAGTATTTAAACCAAAAATATTTATTAATGTAAATTGAAAAAAAACAATTTTTTTTATTGTATACATAATTTTATGTTAATGCAAATTTCCAACTAAAAATCAATACTTGTCCCTTCTAGATTTGAGACAACATCTATGATTTTTGTCCTTAGAGATAATACAAGACAGATATTTATTAATTAGAAGACTAGATTTTTATAAATTATTTTCTTATACATTGAAAAAAAAGGGCTCACTTGGGTTAGGCTTGTACTTTGATGAGTAGTGTTTAGGCGGCAATTAAAAATCTTGGGAAAATTAAGGTATCGGTTGGCACTGTTTAATTTTTTTTTTATTATTTTAAATTGAAAAAAAACTGGTATTTTAAAAATAATTTTGTTGATATCAAAAATAATTTTGTTTTTAAAAAATATTATTTTGATTTATTTATAAATAAATAACATTTTAAAAAACAGGCAGTAACTCCGTTGATGAAGGAATTCAAATGAAAGGCTAGAAGTTAATTTAATTTTTTTATTAAGCGTGGAATAAGGAGGCGGGGATTTTTATCGAGAATCTTTGTTGAGATTATTCTTGTTGAAGTTTAACCCCACCATTTATACTTTCTTCTTGCAACGCGAGAAGTATCGAATGCGTACTGCGCACTTCGCGTACTGCAGAAGGCATTGCTGGTAAATGGTGGTTAACTGCTTGGCTCTCTGTCTGCCGTCCATTCCTCCGTCTTCTTTTCTTTTTTTCTTCAGCATGTTACCTTGTTTTTCATGATTTCTTAAGCAGAAAACAATTCAATATTTTTTTTTATTAAGATGATTGAATATGCTAACTTGCACATATTTTTGACCCTCACTTTTTTTTTCGTCTAAGATGTTAGAAGGCTGATGCTAGATATTTAAAAATAAAAATAATTTTGTTAGTGATTCTCGACAGTGACAGCATTTATTTTGTTGTTTTAGATATTTTTTTGTCCGTTCGTATTAGTAATTGATTTACCAGGCATCATCGAGGTTATTTTTAAAAAGAATTTTATTTAAAAAATATATTAAAATAATATTTGTTTATTTATTTTTTGAAATTATTTTTAATATTAATACATAAAAATAATTTAAAAATATTAATTTTTAAAAATTTTTAAAAATAAAAATAAAAAATAAAATCAATTTTTTTAAAAGCGTGTTGTTAATCACCCCTCATCAACTATATGTTATCTTTCATTATTGTAGTTTTTTTTTATAAAAAAAAATAAAGGTCAGAGATTGTTTCTAATTGGATAAAAAAAATATTAATCGACTGTTATTCCAATTGAATAGAAAAATCACTGACCAACTGTCACGAATCTTTCATAGCTTAATGGTAAAGCTCGTCCCCTTCCATATTTTATGATGATTTAAACCTCTATATTGTTTATTTCATACCCACCACCACCGTGAATTACCTCTCCATGTAGAATTTAAAGCAGCGCAGTAGAGAAGAAGGAGAAGAGGAGGTTTTAAAATTACTTGAATGGCCTTGACTTAGTCCTGCTAATAACCATACTCCATGGATTCTAGGCTGCCACCGACAACATGGCCATGCAACGTCCTCGTATCAAACTAGATATTATACTATGTCTTCGAGAGGTTTTAAAATTATTAATTTATTTTAATTTATCTTCTATATAATTATCATGGTGTCATAAAAAATATCTTGGCTTCGAGTTGGCATTAAAAAAAATCTCAATGTCATAATATGATTTGTTTTTAAAATAACAACAACAACAATAAATAATTTAAGAAAAAAAACCCAAGTTATTAAACTTTATAGAGTCAACAACCCGAGTTACAGGTTCGACAAGATAACTCAAATTATCTAGGTTCTTCGACAAGTTTGTAATTTTTATAATATTTTATATAGTGAGTGATTTATCTTGAAGCTGATATATTCATACTTTTGTGTATATAATAATCCAGAATAATTTTTTTTTAAAAATAAAAGTAATTTATTTTTGTTGCCAATCACCTTTTATTATAAACTCATTTTGAAATTGAAGGAAAAATCAAAGTTTCTAATTCAGAAAACACTTGTTTTTTCCGTCAAGCTCAGAAATATTGTACAATTCAGCCTTTAATAGTAATTTAAAAATTTTTACCGCGAACAAGATGAAAAATATTTATAATAACACCGTCAAAATACAAACCGTAGAATCCCGTTAACAAACTCTAACGTCGTCAACATTAAACCCGTCAAAAACGGGCTCCTCCCTCCCTCTCCATGCGTGTAAAAGCACGCAGCTTCACTCTCTTCCTTTTATTTCTCTTTCTGAAAACACCACCATCCCTCCCTGTAGAAATCTATTTGTCGTTTTAAAAACGCTGTCGTCTTTCCTCCGACCAAGGTAAGCAAAGCCTCCCTCGACCAAGCCGGTTTCGGATTCTTATTTATTCTCACCAAATTTGACTACCTGGTACACCTTTTAAGGAGGTAAAATCGGATGTATTTTTTATGTACTGTGTTGTGTTTTTTTTTTAATTATAGTTTTTTCTTTGTTTCTATTTTTATAGCTTTATCGTGGATTTGGAGCGAGACTCCTTAGTTCACTGACTAGTTGGGCGATTCAATTTCTGTGTTCTTTTTAATTTCTTTAATTGTTTTTTTCCCGAAATCAGCTAGTGTGAACTGAATTATTGGCAATTAGTTCATTATTGACTACTATTTTATAAAATTAAGCTGACTTGGAATTTCCTTAATTGCTGCCTCTTGAATTTTCAACACCTTTAATTTTATATTTGTTTTTTTTTTTGTGTGCTGAAATGAATTTGGCTTTGCATTTTTGGTGATGGAAATGGATTTTAAAGCTCGGGTGGCGAGCTGAAACCGATTTTTTAATCACTGGATTTTACTTTAGTCACTAAAGTTTTTGAGGTACAACAAGCTTGCGGTTAAATTTAGCTTCAGATCATCAAAGTGTGCTCTCTGTGAAAAATTAGAGGAGTTTGGTTGTTGTTGATGATCATTTTCTTTTGTTTTTTCAGTTATGCGCATGTGGCATGTTGGATTTTATATGGTTTCAGAGAGCTACTAGTGATTAATATTGGCGCTTTACTTCTTTTTTACCTGTTTAATTTGCAGAGGAAGAATTGGACCTGGGTTTTGTCCGCTGAGAGGGATGGTAGTGAAATTTGAGTCGCGGGTGTATGGACATTGGAGCACGTGAGTGAAGATTTTGGGTTTGTGTTAGAATTTGGAGACGCCTTTTGTTTGTGTTTGAGCATGGGAGGTGCTTGTTGTGTTACTGCTAGAGATAAAAATATAGTAAGTGGACCAGGTGGTGACATCTTGCATAGAAATATTCGTTATTCACCATCTTGGAGCTTTAGATGGGATAATCGAGGGCGAGTAGCTGGGGAAGATACTTCGATAAGTTGGTTTTCTGGTGGAATTAGCCGGAATTATGGATCAGATATTAAATATGAATCGTCCTATGCATCTGAGGATGGAAGTCCAACGGAGAGTTTCCAGAGACGTATGTGGCATAAATCCCCAACATCTGAAGGAGCTGCAGCTCATGCGAGGACTCCTACTTCAGGTAAACTTCTGGGGCATGGGGTTCTTCACATTAATATTTCGTTTGATCTTTCACACGATCTTTCAGTTCATTCTGAAATTTCCCTCTCTGTTTATGATACTGTTGCGATTAGCTTTATATTGCATGTAGATGCATGGATTGCAAAGTAGAAGCAATGCCCTTGTGATTGATCATATTTACTATTCAGAAGAGATCAAACCATTTCAGTTTCTTATAGCTATAGGCGATGATGATGAAGAATCCATTCAATTTGGTGATGGAACCTTATTAGTTATCACAGCAAAATGATAAGCAAAACTCAAATGAAATATACTCCAATTCAATTGAAAACCAGTGGCAAAAAGGAACAATAAATACCCAAAGCAGGACTCATGCAGTGCTTATGATTTTGGAAAATTATGCAAAGATCAGCAATTACATGCTCTAAAATAAGCTCATTGCCTGGTTATGATATTATGGAAATGATATTCTGAGACAATCATACCCTTCAACTTTTCTGTATGGAGTGTAATCTCAGGTTTTGATCTTGCAACCTCAATACCGAAGATACCATGATTAATTTAGCAATAATGGTAACATTCTTTTGCAAAATTTAGAGATGTTTACGAGGGTCCTCTGTATATGCTAATTTCTGACAATATGATCCAGCATCACATGCTCATCCAGCACTAGGGAAAGAATTTTCATGTTAGAGAAACCTGTTTCTGACTGGTTTGACTTTCGGGTTGCAAAGGCTAAAACATTGTGTGTGTGTGTGTGTGGGGGGGGGGGGCAACTAGAGCTGGATTTATTGTTTCTATACATTTTTATGCACAACTTGAATCTTCCACACACCTACATGATCCTTGGTTGTTCTTTTTGGCAATTTGTGCTCTTAGTTTCAAGTGTGATATGGGAATGAAACATAAGATACAGTTCGTACTAACTGAACATTTGATAAATACTCCTAATTAATCTATTCATTGTGCGGGTTTTTGACCTCACATGCACCACCTCCTAATAAATCCATTCATTGTGCGGGTTTTGACCTCCCATGAACTGACATGTACTGCATCTGAGATCATTTTCACTTTTATCGCAGATCAATCCATCTCGAGGAATATCTCAATGGACACGAGTTTGGAACAGGTAAGAGTTTCTCTTCTCATGAAAGGAACATCCACGTTTTGCTCTATGATTGATTCACCTGTTCTCCTTGATACGACTTGCTTGCCAAATCTGTTCATTTTCACAGGTGGAGTCAACAGAATCCACTGCAGTTCTGAACCTATCTCCTGCAAAATTCTCGTTTTCATTGCCCTCCACTTCATCCATGTCAACATCTCCACTTCCATCCCCAAGTCATTTTCATCCTGCCAGCTCAACACCAAGGTGGCTCCAGCATTCTCCTAAACATCAGCTATTAAAGCCAGTATCCGATGCGCCAATCCCTGGAATGAAGTCATCAAAGAGCATCCCAGTTTCTGAAGAGAGGCCTCCTATTCCTTCATGGAGCAATGGATCAACTCAAGGATGCCATGGCGAGTCTTCAGATGGTTGGTCTATGCATGCATTTTCTGAGCTCATGGCCACTTCCAATAGAGAAAGGTGGTCTTGTGATAACGAGCGCTTGGGCTTTAATCATAAGAAGACAAGATCCAGCGGTCGAAACTCAGCTTTTCCTTTGGTTGATCTTCAAACATGCGGGGTCTGCTCGAAGCAATTGACTGAAAAATCTTTGTGGAGCAGCCAGAAGCTTATTGCTAGTAATGAGCTCTCCGTTGTCGCTGTCTTAACTTGTGGTCATGTTTATCATGCTGAGTGTTTGGAAGTTTTGACACCTGAAATTGATAAGTATGATCCTGCATGCCCATTTTGTATCTTGGGAGAGAAGCAGGCCTTTAAGCTGTCTCAAAAAGCTCTAAAAACAGAAATGGATTTGAAGGCTAGAAACAAGAAATTGAGGAGCAGAGTAGTTTATAGTGATCTTGATGGCGATTCTATCATGTTTGATCGCTTAAAAGGTGGTGGACATGAAGGAAAGGGTCCACCCAGGATGGGTCCAAGTGCCAGCATGAAAAGCTCCTTGGCAAAGCCTTTCCCGAGGCGGCATTTTTCATTTGGATCCAAAGGGAGTGGATCCTCCACGGTGACTCACTCAACTAAAAAGAAAGGGTTCTTCTGGACAAGATCTTTGAGGGGATGAGGTTCTTCTCAGCTGTGAAGTGGTGAGTACTTCCATCTCTTGTATATGTTGCATTTATTCACACAAATCACTCAAAATTGTCATTGCAAGAACCTTGGTTCTTCGGAGACTTGTTTAGCAGATGTAATAGTCAAATAGAAACTTTCTAAAATATGCAAAAGCTGCTTCTTTGTTTATGGGTGCAATGATCATCTATGCTTGAAACTCAACAGAACTTCAACTTTTATGGGTGCAGATTTCATTGCTGACCTCCTCTGCGTTGTCAAAAAAGGATTGTGGGAGCCGCAGGGCATCTTCCCTGCAGAGCTCGGTTTGGAACTGCTCCATCAACGGACACATTTTTAAACTGTCTCACAGGATTGCCTTGTGGAGCTATACTGTAAAGAATTTAAAGGAATTTATACAAGTCTTACAAATCATGAAAAGATTAGTAGAGTGAAGATTTATCACAAGATTAGTGATTGTATTGGTATTTTGTACAGATTAAATTTGTTTCTTGCTTGGAACACACCTCATGAATTGATTCAGATTAATGATGTTTGGATACAAGACCCCTCGTACATGACCAGGTCAACATCATTCCTTGGTATTTGATACGGTGTCGTGGTCTTCTCATTATAGCAGTGATTCTTTTTGTGTCCTCCTGACCCTTGGATATATGCAAATCAAGTCAACACTCAATTATTTTTATTTGTATGTGCGACGACTATATAGCTGAAATGGCATGCGAAAATTTAAAGCCTCGCATTATATTTATTTTTGAGATTGCATTTTAGAATGTGTTTATTTTGAGACTATTTTTAAAATTTTAAGATTGCCTCTCAAATGGTGTTTTTCAAATTACAAAAATATATCTTCCATGATAAGGTCTTGTTTTATACTGTGTTTCAATTTTTTTTTTGAAAAAAATTAAAAAATATATATTTTAATTTTAATTTTTTTGTGTGTGTTCTTAGATTATTTTCATGTATGTATCGATGTTTAAAATGAATTATAAAAAAATTATTATTTTATTAAAAAACAAAAGACATTTTAAAAAACAACCTTAACCACACTTCCAAAAAAATTATAAAAAGCAAAACATATATTTCACCATCATCGTTTTATTTTAATTTCAAATTAATAAACTATCATTCAACTATATAAAAGGATAATCAAATTTTCGCATGCCATAATATATTTATATTTTTTTCTTAACCACAAGATCAAAATTAAAATCTGATTTTCCACCAACTCTTAACAAGATACTTATATATATATATATATATATATATATATGTATGTATATGTATGTATGTATGTATGAATCCGGTGCATAAAAAATATCGTAAAGCTTCGATGGCTACGTCGCCAACTAGGTAGATGTAGATCAGTAGCTAGTGAAGGCGTGGTCATCTGGAGCCGCCTTCACACGCGAACCAGCCCATTGAATTAAATTAAACAGCCCAGGATCCTCTCCACTTGGCCTTCACGTCTCGTGTTCGATTCCACACAATCCCTCCCTCACTTTCTATCTATAGCTACTTGCTTAACATAACTGATCCATAAATACTATTTAACATTAACAAAAACATTTCAACTTCTTTTTAACACTGTTTCCTTGTCTCTTCCTCCTTCTTCAATAACCCAATAATGGCTTCTCTTCAACACTCACAGGAGATAAAGGTAATTAAAACCGTCTAATTCTTTCTAGCTCACCTTTTGTTTTTGCTCACTGTTAATGGGTTCTCTTTGTTTTAGTTAGTTGAAATGTAGTTTTTAAGGGTCTTGTGATTTTTTACTTTTCAGGGTGCGAAAGTGCTTATGGTTGGTGCAGGTGGGATTGGTTGTGAGTTACTTAAGACTCTTGCTCTTTCTGGCTTTCAGGATATTCATATCGTGAGTATATCTTTTTTTTTCTTTTTAAATTTTTGTGGGGGCTTTTTAGGGCTGTGTTTTTTTTAGCCAGGTTCTATTTTTTTAGGGTTCGAATGGACCAAGTACCTGTTACTAGTCTTCATTTTTTTCTTTGTGTGTGTGTGTGTGTGTGTGATATGATATGATATGATTTTATTTTTTTGTCAATTGGAGTTTCTTTTGAAGGGTTTAGAGCGCGGTTAGGGTTTGAATTTTTTTTTTAATATCAGTGTGTATCTGCTTGAACTTGTATTAATTTAAAAACTCTAGGAGGGAATCAACTTTTGGAATTATTTCTTACTCCGAAACATATGAAAATACACATGCCTGAATATGAATCATTACTGGTTAAGAAAGTAGTGTTTTTTATGTCATGAGACTGAGGATATTACTGACCTGGTTAATTATAAGGTTGCAAATGCTTTCCAAGCAATGAGTAAGTGGTAATAGAATGTGGCAGCTGTGATGGGAGTGAACATAGGATTGTGGGTATAAATGAAATGGTGATTGCAGTGGTTTCCTGGGGCTCTGGAAGTGATGGGTTTGGCTCAATTGGTTTCAAGGTGTCTTTCGTGTGCGAGATGACGGAGATGATAAGGAGTGTAGGTACGAGGTGCTGTGATTGTTTTTATGTTTCGTGTTCTTTGTTTTTTGGAGGGACACATGGTGTTGGCTGGGTTCTTATGGTGAAAGGTTGTCTAAGGAGGGGTGTTGGTATGAACTAAAGGCTGCCCTTGAGAAGTTGTCATGGCGGTTGGTGAGTTAAGGGGCATCCAAGAAGAAAGGCTGCCCTTGGGAAGTTGTAATGGTCGTTGGTGAGTTAAGGGGCATCCAAGAATATATGCTGCACTTGTTTGTTAGGTATGTCATGATCATCAACAAACTGGCTTTTGTAATGGAAACTACTGAAAAGCAAGGGGATGGGTTGCCCTACCTGGAAGTTGTAACTTTATCTGAAACTTGTATACCATGGCTAGGCATTTACTGTTTCACAAAATGGTTAGAAAATCTATATCAAACTAACGGTGCACCAAATTAAGGAGATAGTGTAGTTCGAGGCAAGGACATATGTTGGATTCAAATTTTCATTTTATTGGGCACTTGCATAGAGAGCTCATGTTAAGGTCCTTGTCTTTATGCAGCACTATACATTTGATTGCATTTATCTGCAGATTGACATGGACACCATAGAAGTCAGCAACCTTAATAGACAGTTTTTGTTCCGTCAATCACATGTTGGACAGTCTAAAGCAAAGGCAAGTGTTTTTATGAATGTTTTTTTTTATTGAATTAATTGGGTAATGATCAGTTTCATGTCTTATCTTATTTCACATCAATGTTTCGATCAGGTCGCTCGTGATGCTGTGTTAAGATTTAGGCCTCACATAAGCATTACCCCTTACCATGCAAATGTGAAGGATTCTGACTTCAATGTCAATTTCTTCAAGCAATTTAATGTTGTTTTGAATGGCCTTGATAACTTGGATGCAAGGCGACATGTGAACCGCCTTTGCTTGGCCGCTGAAGTTCCTTTGGTTGAAAGTGGAACTACTGGGTTCCTAGGACAGGTAATATTTTGTTGTGTATAATTGATTCTTCCAAGATGAAAGGGAATAAAAGTTTGTTTTGTCAATGACTTGTTTTCATTCGTTGCTGGTTTGAATATGAACTGTATGGATTATTTGTTGTTTATGCTTTTTTTGTCCTTTAAACTCTGATGATTAACAATTTGAATTTTCCAGCGGTTTTGGGGCCTCATATTTTTTTTTAATGAACAGTTGTTTTGGCAACTGAAAATTAATCTACCATGCTGATTTATTTCTTGTTTTTAAATTGCATCTTTTGTGTTTGTCTCCTTCCTGCTAGTTGTCTCTGTCTGGAAGTTGACATTCCTACACTGTTTGTTTGAATGTTTTTGAGAAAAACTATTTTTTTTCCTTCATCATTTCTTGGTGGCAGGTTACAGTGCATGTGAAGGGAAAAACAGAGTGCTATGAGTGTCAGCCTAAACCTGCCCCAAAGACGTATCCTGTCTGCACAATTACGAGTACTCCATCGAAGGTAAATGATTAGTTTTTTTATTTTTAAAAAAAAACCATTTTGGTTGTTATTATCCATCTTGATTTCACTTCTTCTTGGGGATGAGGTGCTCTTTCTTGTTTATGAAGATCTGTGTTCTGTTTTAACAGATGGAATTTCCTAGTTTGGCAATATTTTATTTGAATTAAAACTTTACTCTGCCAGAAATTAGGTTGTTGCATGGTCAGAAAATCATTGATAATGATAATCATGATGACTCTTGATGTAATAATCAAGATGGAAGTTCCATGTTTTTGATTTTCAATTTCATTGTTTGAAACTGCAGTTTGTTCACTGTATTGTTTGGGCGAAGGACCTGCTTTTTGCAAAATTATTTGGAGACAAGAACCAGGAAAATGATTTAAATGTGCGCTCTAATGATTCTTGTAGCTCATCTGAAAACAAAAATAATGTGTTTGAACGGAGCGATGATGAAGACTGGGAGCAATATGGAAGAAGAATATATGATCATGTTTTTGGCTATAACATTGAACTAGCTTTGTCTGATGAAGAGACATGGAAAAACCGCACTAAGCCAAGGCCCATGTACAGTAGGGATGTCCTGCCTGACAAAATGACCCAACAGAATGGAAATGCTGATAAAACTGATGATCTTTCACCAGCATCTGCCATGGCTTCTCTAGGCCTAAAGAATCCACAGGATATATGGTGCCTAATGGAAAATACAAGAGTTTTTCTTGAGGCTTTGAAGCTATTTTTTACGAGCAGAAAAAAGGTTTGTTGATCTCTTGTTTTTGAAGAAGTGATTGATGAAATCCCTAGACTTTTGGATGATCTTTTTATCCTTTTTTTTTTTACCTTGGCAGGAGATTGGGAACCTGAGTTTTGACAAAGATGATCAGCTAGCTGTGGAATTTGTTACTGCTGCTGCAAATATTCGGGCTGCTTCATTTAACATTCCTTTACACAGCCTTTTTGAAGCTAAAGGTATTGCTGGGAATATTGTACACGCTGTTGCAACAACAAATGCTATCGTAGCTGGTTTAATTGTCATTGAAGCAATCAAAGTGTTGAAAAAGGATGGCTGCTACAGGTGTGGCTCAATTTTCTCTTAAGGCTTTTTCTAGTATCTGAATACTTGTTTTGGGATCTTTGCTTTTTATTAAAGCTTGAAAGATCAGTTTGAGGCTTACCCTTTGCTTGTATCCAGATTAATGAGGTTAAGGAAAAGTTTAAGGGTGATCATTACATTTTTTTTTGTCTTGAATAAACTTTGTTTCCTTTATGTTCCTTGTATTTCCAGGGAAAAGCTAATGGGGCATTATTTCTGGAAATAAGGACATGAATCTGAAATGTTAGTTGTTATGATGTCAGAACTGGTTTGTTCTAAATCACATGCAACATCTGTGCAGGATGACATATTGTCTTGAACATCCATCTAAAAAAATGCTTCTTATGCCTGTGGAACCCTTTGAGCCAAACAAGTCCTGCTGTGTTTGTTCTCAGGTATATCTAATTTTCTTCTCTTCATGGGGTTGCCCTTACATGCTTTTCCAAGCCACAAATGCATTTGGCTTACATTTGATATGATGGGGGCTTACATTTGATATGATGGGGAACAGACACCTCTGTCACTGGAGATTAATACTCACCGTTCAAAGTTGCGGGATTTTGTTGAAAAGATAGTTAAAGCTAAGCTTGGTATGAACTCCCCCCTGATTATGTGTGGCCTGGCCCTTCTTTATGAGGTTGGCGATGATCTTGAAAAAGACATGATAGAAAATTATACTGCAAACCTTGAAAAGGTATTTCTTGCCTTGTTCTGGAAATGGTATGACTTAAGTTCAAATTAATATGGTTTCCTTTATCAATTTTTTCCCTCTCTTTCCATTAGGTATTATCTGAGCTTCCTTCTCCAGTCACTGGTGGGACAATGCTCACAGTAGAGGATCTTCAACAGGAGTTCACATGCAATATATATATCAAGCATAGGTTTGTCTTTACTTTAATGATGCTGTTTTTTGAAGCCTTTTAGCTCTTACCAGGATAAGTGTTTTTACTTTTTATTCAATGATTTCCCCCCCTGCTCCTCTTTTTTTCTTTCTTTCTCAAAGATTAGTCCCAGTTCAGTTTAATGGTAGTAAACACAATACTTCTTGGATCATTGCTCATCAATTAGATAATTGATGGATATTTGGTTTTCCTTTTGATATGAGTGTCCTTGGGTTACTATATGATGTGCTCTTATGCTCTGATATTGGATGGGCTGCCTAATATTCGCCTTATTCTTGGATCTCACAGAGAAGAATTTGATGAGGAGAAAGAACCTGATGAAATGGTTCTTTCGGGATGGACACAAGCTCCTCCCGAGAAGAAGGATGATAAAACATCCATTGGAAATGGTGCAAGTACATCAAAATCATTACCAACAGAGCCTATGTATGCCCAGAAAGATACCGAGGTCAAAGAAATTTCAGACGGGACTGCCAGTCCAGGAAAGAAGAGAAAACTGCCTGAGTTTTCTGAGGGCTGCACTCTGGATCAGTCAAATGACGCTGATGAAACTATGAATCACAAGAAAATCCAAAAGCTTGATGACGACGATGACGACCTTGTCATGCTAGATCATTGGGGTAAGGACACGTGCAAGAAGCAAAGATCGCAGTAGGTTTAGCTGTTACTTCAACTTGATTGAATAGGGCTTCTTACATCCTAATTTTGTATCAGTAGGGAGAAATGGTGATTCTTTTGGTGCTCATAATTGTTATTACTAAGTTGTGATCTATTAGGTATGTTGCTCGAGTATATGCTATTAATTGTTATTCTCCATTTCCCTTGTGGTTTATGACTAGCTACAACGTGAATTCTCATAGCTAGATTAACAGAGTGGAATTTGTAACAATCAAGTACCAGAATTTGTTTAAAATAGACACATGAAATCTGCAAGATTTTTGTTACAGGATGTTGGATTCAACTTTTAGGAAATGGAAGTTTAGGACAGAGTTCTTCAAATTGTCTTATTTTCTGCCCATGCTTGTTTGGATTATTGTAGATTGTCAATGCAGGCTAATTTGCTAGTTTTCTAACAGTTGGGGGCTTCCAGCAAGATTCAAAATTGCATTAAAATGATCAGCTATATTTATACGTACTGACTTTTAATTGATGGCCTGCATCGCTCAGCTTTAATCTATTGTTAAATCAAATCGAAGAGATGATTCTGTCGTGAAAATGGACACTGATATTTCGACATTATCAAGATTAAAAACATCACACGGTACTCGTTTAGATATGAGCAGCTACAAAATTTATTATCATTTACAAATGCTTATCAAGATTTCCTCCTGTACACAATGCGGCAAAGCGTCAAAATAATAATAATAATAAAATAGAGCGCTGAAGGGAGCCACAAAGCTTCTTTGGCTGTTTTCACACACCAACACAGGGTGAGAGACACTGGGTAGAGCTGGATACTCGTCGACATGGATACGTAGGAACGTGCAAGCCATTCCTGTCTGAATATTTCTGCTTTTTCTTGGAATCAGGACATTCTGGTTTCTTAAGATCTTCAAGACATCGAACATCAGCTATGCATGTGAATGACCTTGCCTTCCCCGAGTAATACCTCGACAACCCTCTCCTCCTGTTCAAAAAACCAATTCCCCACCACATAAGAAACAGATCAAGTTGCGAAACAATTCCCCACCACATAAGAAACAGATCAAGTTGCGAAACAATTCCCCACTCCACAAGAAATATATCAAGTTGCGAAACCCAAGTTGAGATAGATAGATGAAAGAAAATGGATCCTTACTTTTGTGGAAGATTGGCCCTGAGTGCATCCATGTCAAAAGTCATTTGTTCTGTCTGATTCTCCATTTTGAGAGAGAAAGAGCGAGCTCTGGCTGAGAGAAATGGCATTGTATGGCTTTTTATACGAGAAACTGTTGGGAGATACAAGAGCCGTATGAATGGAGATAAGAGCTCACACGTCATGGATAGGATAACAAGTCTCCATAATAACAACAGGGTTCGATAATAGTGGGTTGCCTAGCATCTTCTGCAGCAAAAAGATGCACCAAATTGCTTTTGGTTTCGAAGATGTTGTTCGATCGCATATCCACACCCTTATCTACACTTGCTCTTGTTCATTCAATATGGCACGTTTCTTTTTTGGGGCATCTCAACTTTCTAGCCCCACCTTAGATTTCTTTGTCAGTTTTTATCACTCGGTATATCGACCACTTGACTCACTTGTCTGGAATGGTGTGTTCCAGCTACCTGGTGTGGTTTCTAAAACCATCAAAAGGTGAGGGAAAATATATCAATCCCACTGATTAAATTTCCATTTTTTGTGCTAGTGCTAACGTGAGATTTCCTGCCCAGATCTACCACTTGTTACATGAGTGTTTGTTTTTGTGTTATAACCTTTTTTTTTTAAAATTACTATCACTAGATGCCCTAATATCCACAAAAAAAAAAAAACCCATGTTGATATGGAAGATCAAAAGGTGCTCCAAGGATTCTGTAATTATCAAAACCATAAATTAAATTAAAACCTCATATTAATCGGTTGACAAAGCCAAAGGTAGACATTGATTGCCTTTTTTTTAAAAAAAAAATCGACAAGAATCATTTCCAATCATCTTCAGAAAAGTATTTCACAACAAGATTTCTGAGCTCAGGTGGGGGGTTTCACATCAGACCTAGCTGGATCTGCCAAGCAGTCAGGCACCTTATCTACTAACCTGAAACCATAGCTTACACACAGCAGATTTTTAATATCAATGACAATCGGCTTAAACTCCCAACTTATGCATCAACTTTGATCCAGACAGCATCTTATTTATTAACTCTGAACAGTGTATTAAACTGGTGCTGCAGCTTGCTTTGACTTCTTCATAACACCATAGAGATTTTTCTTTCCAGCTTTCTGCTGATATCTTTTATTTCATGGATAGCTAGGTTTTGGACCTTTTAAGGTGACCATTTTGTTATAGATGAATCAAGATTTTCTGACATTTCGTGCACATGATTTCTGAAGCTATAGTTCAAACAACAGGAACAATGATATGGTGTTTTAGCAGTAAATTAGTTAACGGTTCAGTTTAGACCTTCTATACCTATTATGAGGGTACTTGTATTAAAAATTGTCCATTCATAGAACTGAAAGATCAAATCTGCACAAAGCTTATTAAGTAACCATCTCACCTAAGAGTTCAAGTTGTTAGGTGAGATCTCAGAATATGATTTATATTATTCTCTAATACCCCCCGCAAGTGAAAGCTTTTTGGGCTTGAAACTTGTACATACCTACATTACCTTGTGCTTGATTTTTATCAGATAGAATGGAGGTGGTGAGATTCAAACTCGTGACCATTAAGTCAACAAGACTCTAATATCATGTTAAAGGAACCATCTCACCTAAAAGATAATATTAGGTGAGCCCCAAAATATGATTTATATTATTCTCAAACAAAACTAATTATTAAGCAAAATTTTCAGCAACGAGTTTCTGAGCTGTTATACTTTTTGCCTCGAATGGAAGCTTGACTACAGGCTTTAAGTTGTTCTACAGTTTCTCGTGGACTAAATGTGCTAACCAGAACCGCCTTGTGTCTTCTGGCAACATAAATTCAAGCAAGGATATAATTGCAGCCAGAAGCGATTCTTACAGATTCTGCCGATACAGTTAGTTCAAAATTCCCATCGTATCATATAGTAGGGGTTGAAGGATGTAGGCATAACACTGCCGCAGGTATACATCTATCAATACCAGTACATTAATCAGTTCATTTTTTTCTTACAGATTGTATAAACTCAGACTCAAATACTACACACGGGAAAGAAGATATATAGAGTCTCTAGATAGGAAACTTGCAACATACATCATGACATGCAATTATAAGAGTGATTCTATCCCATCAAGCTCTCATTTTGAAGCAAGAGGAAAAGCCACCGTTGATGCTCCCAAGTTTCAGATATTCCATGAGATGCTTAAACTCTTCTGTTCTTGGTGGCTGATCAATTCGAACAAGGAATTTATACAATTTACCTGCCGTTTAGCCCAGAAAATTGAGCAAACATTGCAGTTCCTGAATGTTCATCAATGACCTGAGCTTCAGCAGAGCTTTTGTTGTCTTCTGCGACAGAGGTGGAAATAGCATCAGGAGGAGGTACAATAGCAGGGGAGTCAGCTACAGTGGCTGATATTTTACTTTCATCCTCATCTTTCCCCGCAGAGAAAGATTCTTGGAGCTGCAAAGCATACTCCAAGTTCCACAGCACATCTCCCATAGTTGGCCTGTCAACACCATACTCAGCCAAGCACTTCTCTGCAGCCTCAGCAAACTTCTTCAACGATTCAGGATTGATGGTACCGACAAGAAGAGGGTCGATGATCTTTTCAAGCAACCCCTTCCTCTTCCATTGCATCGCCCATTCAGCCAGGTTAACTTGCTCTCTTGGAAGCTGAGGGTTAAGGGCAGGCCTCGCACACAATACTTCAAGCAGCACCACGCCAAACGAGTATACGTCCGATTTATCAGTCAGTTGCTGCCTCCTGAAGTACTCAGGGTCCAAGTACCCAAAGCTTCCCTTCACTGCAGTACTTACATGACCCTGCCCCATAGGCGCATCTTTGGACAGCCCAAAATCAGCAACCTTGGCAACAAAGGAATCATCGAGCAAAATGTTTGTGGTCTTCACATCACGATGAATGATACCTTGTGCAGTTCCTGTATGCAAGTAATGCAATCCGCGAGCCGCTCCAATAGAGATCTCCAGCCTTTTCTTCCATGACAATGGAGTCAAATTCTTTCCATAAAGGTGGTCCCTGAAAGGTCCATTGGACATGTATTCATAAACCAGGATCATTTCATCGTCCTCGTCGCAGTAGCCAATCAATGACACCAAATGCCTATGCCTGAGCTTTGACAGCATCTGAATTTCTGTCTGGAACTCTGTGATTCCTTGTTCAGATTGTGGGTTACCTCTTTTGACAGCAACTTTGGTGCCATCATCGATCATTCCAAGATAGACATTGCCAAAACCACCAACACCAATTATTTCACTTGAATCGAAGTTATTGGTAGCCTCCTGCAACTCTGACAAAGAGAAAAACCGACCTAGACCAAGAGTTGACGAGTAAAAGTTGGTCTTGTGAGATCCCATTGAAGTTTTGCTTGTCATGAAGCTCTGGTCACCAGCATGGACTGGAAGCAACCAAGAAGAAAAGCTATTCCTCTTTTGCCAATCTTGGGGTCTCTTGTGCCACTTCAACACCATTGCACCAAGGCCGATAAATGCACCAAACATCAACCCGAATCCTACGTAAGTAACTACCTTGTGTTTCTCAAGCACCTCGCCATCAACCCCGAACACTCCATCCAAACTGTTAACTTTACTGCTCATTTTGAAAACCTCCAGGCCATTCAGAATAGCATTTCTCGTACCAGTTTCGTCATCCATCGGACCAACCTCGACTGCTAGTCCATTAGACATCAAGGAAGCATCCACCACAATGTCTTTGAAATACGGGACTGCCAATTCGTCTTCAATGGATGACAGATCCAAACCAGAAATAGCCTTTTTGCCATTAAGATAGACATTAAAGTAGAGATCATTGAGGGATTTACTCACAATGTCACAAAAATGCAGCCGAACTACGTAGCTGAATGTTGCGTCAGCCACAAAATTCCATGTTATATTGAATTTTTGAATCCTTGTTTCTGAATCAGCCATTTGCTCAGCAGATGCATAAACTGTTGCTGGCGCAATAAGTGGTGAGGTTCCTGGACCGTATTTGATGGAGGAAGTAGGGACAGATGCCTTTTTTGCCAAGGCTTCGTGCTTAAGGTATGGCTTATCAGGTACCCATCTTCTCGAAAGTGTGTCGTTTTCTGAGGTAATCAAAGGCCCCCCCATGTTAAGCCTGTAAACTACTTCGTATCCAAAGTCGTTCAAACCAGCAAAATCGTTAACCGGGAAGAGGTTGGTGGCTTGATCAGATATCAAAATGTCAGGAGCTGAAACAACCTCAATGGCATTGATGAAAGCAGCCGAATTCTTCAGTGGTTTAAATTGGATGGAAAAGTTTGGATCGGTCATATTAATTAGATACTCCTTCAATACAGCTTCAGTATTGTTATTTATATTGAAGTTGTGCAGGAGGGCATACTTATCTGTGTTGACAGAGAATGTTGCTGCTCGCAGATCGAATTCCGTGTTGTTGATTGGAAAGAAATGCAGGCGCACCCAATGCCATCCTGCACTTTTCAATGTAAACGCGTAAGTGGCATCCTCTTTGAAAATCCTCGCAGACAGATATATTGGAGAAGGAACGTCGGCCGATGGAACAGATACTAAGATATCTTGCTTGGTTTGCAAGTATCCTTGGGCCTCATGATCGGTCTTGAAGATTCTTCCATCAGGAACAGAATCCAGGCTCCTGGCTCCACAAGCGATGAGAAATTCATCGCCTGGCTTGAAGGTATTGTCCTCCGCGGATACAATGGTGGGCCAAGAAAGCAAGGGTAAGAGGAGAACGAGGAGGATAGCCATTGGTGTCGACAATAAGGAAGGTAGAAAAGGATTACTTTTTGATGCTTTTAATCTCGTTTTTCCCATCTCCATCCCTCCTGGGGGTGAGGGTGGGATGGTTAGAGTTAGACAGAAAGAAGGATATCAAAAAGGAATTTTTTCAATCCCCCTGTTATGGGGTTCGTTAACTTCATTTCTTCTTCTCCTTTTTGATTATAAGTGGAGGGCAAGAATTGACAGGTGAGATGGACTTTGCTTTGCCAATATTGGGGGCAATGTTTATGGCGAGAAGATTTTTGTTTTGCAAAAATAGTTGGTTTTACTTCCTATTTTTGCAACACAATGATCATAAATAGCTAATCTTATCTGAAATGGTCAAACTCCATTCCTGCCTCTCTTCCTCTCTACATTTCAAAGTTTTTTATACAATTCGGTTTTGGTAACCACAGGTCTAATTCTGCTGCTTGTGCCTTCAGACACCAGTAACTTCAATTATCCCAAAAGCCAGCTCAACCAGAAAATTCCCCGTCATGTGATGTACTCTCACATAAGCCACCTATCTGTGAGACTTGTATCCATAGCTGCTAGACATCACATGACGGGGTTTGGCCCGAAAAAGGGTTTGAATCATTGGATTATTGGGTCAACTTGCAAGTCACCAGGTCAACATTGGCCAAACTAGGTTTAGACTAGTTTGGTTGGGAGCGAGAGATTGAGATAGACAATGAAACTTTCTTGAGACATGTCCTCAGTGGATCATGCGGTAATGGATTGTCATAGCAAAATCTCAGGAAAAGAGCAGAAGGAATCCAATTCAAACCAATCAGGAGATGAAATCAAGAGAATGTCTAGTATTTTTTTTCAAATTAAAATCCAGCTTGAATTAGGTTTTGAGTGGTGAATTTACTATATCAGCTTGAATTATGCTTTCATCCTTGTATGTTTATTCATGGTATTGAAACAAACACAAGAATCCCCACCCCACTGAAAAAGAAAATTTACGGTTAAAGGACCTAATTAGAACTGTATTAATAATTAGAGGGCTAGAAATTACCTATAAATAAAAATAGGACAAACGAGGAACACTGTAGCTTCGGCTTCTTTTCTTGAAAAAGCAAGTGAGCTAATTTATGAAAGAAAGGCAAACCTCAGTCTCTCAGGAAAAGAAAACAAATAATGTCGAGCGAAGCAGAAGAGTCGGCTCGACGCTTTACAGCGATCGCTGAGTACCGCAAGAAGCTACTGAACCATAAAGAGCTCGAATCCCGAGTCCGTAAAGGTCACCGCAAACAAAACCCTAAGTTTAATTCTCGCAGATTTAGGATTTCTTTTTCAGAAAATAGTTTTTTTTGTTAATCTTGAGTTTTCTTATTTTAAAAAGTTTGAGCTGGATTTGTGGATCAAGAGCTAGGGTTTAAGTTTGTAATTGAGTTTTGTTTCTGGATTTTGTGTGGCAATTCCAAAGGTTAAATTTTTTTTCTGTTATTGTACATTAGATTTTTGGGTATTTAGATTAGGATGCTTGAGGATAAAAGTTCGAAGTGGCTTGATGTTAGTACAGGTCACCGCAAACAAAACCCTAATATTAATTCTAGCAGATTTAGGGATATCTTTTTGAGGTAATTACTTTAAAAACTTGAGCAGATTTGTGGATCATGAGCTAGGGTTTAAGTTTGTAATGAAGTTTTGTTTCTGGATTTTGTGTGGCAATTCCAAAGGTTAGATTTTTTTCTGTTATTATTCATTAGATTTTTGGGAATTTAGATTAGGATGCTTGAAGATAAAATTTCGAAGTGGCTTGATGTTCAGTTTTGTTAGTTTGTGTTTAGTGATGTAACTTTAGGAGATTGAATGTGGGTTTTGTTCAAGCTAAACATGACTGAATGAAATGCTGCAATGTTTTGGTTCTATCTCAACTCGTGAATTTGACATAGTTTCTGGTGGATAGATTAAATGACTGGATTAAGTTGAAATTACTAGGAAATTGGACTGAGGTGGCTGATGTTTGAGATGTAAATATTTACTACTTATTAGTTAAATCACATTAAAGGAAGAGGGAATACCAATTCTTTGCTTTATTTTTCTTATTCTATGGTCTTGTTAACAAAGATACCATTTTGGGGATAAAATGGAAGGGAAGGAAATTAATACTTAGAAGTTTGGAAGTTTGTTTTTTGGCTGACAAATTTCCCATGTTTATATTTTCGGTAAATATTGTTCTGTCCTTGGAGTTTTGTGCTATTGCTTTTGTCTGTCATGTTAGTAACTGACATGTTTTGTAATTGGGTAACTTCAGTAAGAGAGAATTTGCGGGCTGCCAAGAAGGAATTTGCTAAAACTGAAGATGATTTGAAGTCCCTTCAGAGTGTTGGACAGATCATTGGCGAAGTTCTCAGGCCACTTGACAATGAACGCTGTAATAATCTCTACTTTTCCACATAAAAAGCAATTGGGAGACTGTTGGATTTTGTACATTCTAGACAACATTAAGCTGTGCACTTTCTTTTTCTCTTTCATTCACAGAGGGTAGCTTAAATCAATTGTGTTTAGATTTAAAACCATATTCATATGTTGCTTCAGCGGTCGCTGTTATCAATACCTTCTTTACCATGAAGTTATATTTTGTCTTCTTTTTTGTTGTTGTCCTATTCTTTATTGCTGTCTTTTGGCGGTTAGGTATAAGATAGATTGAGGAACTAATATACATTGCTGTGCTGCTTAGTGATAGCTAAAGCAAGCAGTGGACCTAGGTACGTGGTTGGTTGTCGTAGTAAAGTGGACAAAGAAAAACTAACAGCTGGAACTCGAGTTGTTCTTGATATGACTACTCTCACAATCATGCGAGCTCTTCCTCGTGAGTTAAGTATTGACACTATAAACATTTGAATGAGATTATTAGTTGGTCAACCAGTGTTTGTGTCCTAAACTGTTGTGGAATTTTTGTTTTACAGGTTGACCCAGTTGTATATAGCATGCTTCATGAGGATCCTGGTAATGTTAGCTACTCTGCTGTGGGAGGGCTCTCAGATCAGATCCGAGACCTTAGAGAATCTATAGAACTGCCTCTCATGAATCCAGAGCTCTTTTTAAGGGTGGGAATCAAGCCTCCCAAGGTAATAACACTATTTTATGCTGCTTCATCTGTTGGCCAAGAAAATTGAAAATACTTAATGAGGTGCTGAAAATCAACTTTTTCTCCAGGGTGTTCTTCTTTATGGACCTCCTGGAACAGGAAAGACATTATTAGCCAGAGCCATAGCAAGCAACATAGACGCCAACTTTTTGAAGGTTAGAAATTGCTGTTTACAAAGTGAATATCAGCTTCAAAATGCCCTTGTGATTGTGTACTCATGTGTGTTTGTTAACCAAGAAATCTGATTTTTACTTGTGGATTTAGGTTGTGTCAAGTGCCATTATTGATAAATATATTGGTGAAAGCGCGAGATTGATTAGAGAGATGTTTGCGTACGCACGTGATCACCAAGTAAGAGCTCAAATTATCATAGAATATTTCCCCTTTGGTGACAAGATTTGTTAATCATAACTTAATAAGTGTTCTCTGCTTGTCAGCCATGTATTATATTTATGGATGAGATTGATGCCATTGGTGGACGCCGATTCAGTGAGGGAACGAGTGCTGACCGTGAAATCCAAAGAACACTCATGGAGTTGCTTAATCAGCTTGATGGATTTGACCAGCTTGGGAAGGTAGCTTGATTTTTTTTTCATCCAACCAATCCAATACCTCAATTTTTATGTATTGACATGGAGTACTAGTTTTACTAAAAATTTGTTGGCTCTGATATGTGTTTCCAGGTTAAAATGATTATGGCAACAAACAGACCTGATGTTCTGGACCCTGCACTTCTTCGACCGGGCCGTCTAGACAGGAAGATTGAAATTCCATTGCCAAATGAGCAGTCAAGAATGGAAATCCTCAAAATCCATGCTGCTGGAATTGCCAAACATGGTGATATTGACTACGAAGCTGTTGTGAAGCTTGCTGAGGTGAGCCTGATATGCTTTTATCTGTACATATTGCTAGTGTCTTTACCAGTCTATTAAATCAAGTGTCTGTTGCAGGGCTTCAACGGTGCTGATCTTAGAAATGTTTGCACTGAAGCTGGGATGTTTGCAATCCGTGCAGAACGTGATTACATCATCCATGAGGATTTCATGAAGGTAGGTTTTCAGAAAATGCATATCAAACTCAAGGAGTAAGAGAAATTTTTGTGTATGCTAGGTCTGTTTGCTTTTATATCTTCAATCCTTTACTTGTCAGGTCAGTTTTGTTTTCTTTGAGAGAGCACTTCATTTTTCCTGCCCATTTACAAAGAGAATCATTAGCAAAATAGATCACTTCTCCTGTGCAAGCCATGAAAATTGAAAACCCTTTTTTTGAAGTCATCTTACTGTGACAATGGACATGTAGACAATGTTACTCTGGTTGTGTGTACTTGTATAGTTTGACATGCTATTGCTTTCTGCCATCTCAGGCTGTCCGGAAATTAAATGAGGCCAAGAAGCTTGAATCCAGTGCTCACTACAATGCTGACTTCGGAAAGGATTGAAACCCTGTTTATCATGCTTGATTTTTCCGATAGCTTTTCAGGCTGTTCAGACCCTGAATGAAATGGAGCTGTTCAGTTGTACCATTTGTTGTTCCTATCAGTGGAATCGCAGCATGGGGGTATTTCACAAAAACAATATTGTGTCACCAAGGAGATATGCCATTATATTATGGTTTCAGTCTTGCCAAGCAACGTTCTTCTTTTGGAGTTGTCACGACTTGTTGACTGTATTGCTGCTAGTAAGCGAATTGCAGAGTTTACATTTAATTTATTTAGCCGTTTTTTACCCGGTTTAATTTGATCATTTTCTACTCAACTGAAACGCTTGTATTTGATCGTTATATCCCTCTGCCAATCAACTGGTGAGCAATTCAAGCATCTCAGTTAACTGTTATGCTTTCACTCTACTTTCAATAAACAAGCACGTCATTATAACTAGTGTGTCAAGATAAACGGAAAAGTAGATTAATTATTGATGCGATGTGAATAAAACTAGTTCTCTTGTACTAGTCGAATTAGCTCCCCAAGGAGGTCTGTTTCTAAAATAGTAAATATTTGAACCTCAGAAATGTTACACTGTTACATTGGTAAGAATCAGGTGCAAATCTTTAATGCCATTGTAATGCATGCAGAGCTTGTTGGTGAATTTGTTCATCTCCAGCCGCCACTACATTGAAACCTGAAAAATGAAAGAGGTGAGGAACAGCATGATGCTTGCTTTCATGGCGAAGTTCAAACTCTAACATGGATAGGATGAATCATGTGGCAAATAAAGGCAAATCAGAATAAAGAGAACTTGAGAAACTATAATAGGTGAGGAACTATAATACTTGTTGCACGAGAATCTGGAGACGCCTCCCAAAAGAGGTGGTTTCCTTTCCAGTCGGTTATAATGCCTCCAGCACCCTCTATCACAGGTATCAGGGCAAGGAAATCGTAGGGCTGACAACAAGAGCAGTGTGATTGAATTATATACTGACAATAAAGTTTGTTCAGCAGAGCTTCATGGGTTATGACTTATGAGAATAAAAGCAACAGGGTTTGTTTGTTTTACTGTTGAAAAAAATTCGACAAACACTACAAAAGAGGCACAAAAATGCAAATGCAAGAGCCCTAGTCTAAGTTTTACTTCTACAGAATTCATCGCAGGATGCAAAAAACTCCATTTCTCTTTAATTTATTCATTTCTTGGAAAAGGCTAGCCACCAAATTTGAAGTAAAAAGATTTGTTCTAATCACAGCAATTTGAAGTGCTAGGAACAGTCCCTCATCTTCCATTGGTGCAGGGTTATACATGTCAAAAATACATCGGTAGGATCAACATTGTAGATACAAGCACAAGTTACCTTGAGACCAGACTCGATGACAAGGTCTACGTATCCAGAAGCCAAAAGAGCATAGGCATAGCAGTCACAGCCATATAAAGGTACTTTCACCTACAAACAATTAAGAACATGAAACAGGACGGGAGAAAGGGATCAAAACACTCAAGAAAAATTGCAATTCAATTGTTCACTCATAAAACATTGAGCTAAGGTCCATGGACAAATATCAGTTGCAAATTGACAAGTCTTCACATGATCTATCAAGTGATGCAAGTTGATAAAATCCCTAACTTACATATTGGTGCCAGAAAAATATACCATGAAACAGAGAACAAGGCAGACGAAAAGATAGTGATGCAAAGATAGACGAAATTTCCCAGCATCAGACATGAATTAATACTGTTATCTCTAAAGATATCGTGAAATAATACCATAGTTGTGTGATTGAGGTGGATTTGTAGTTCAAATCTTATCATGTCAAAGAGATCACATTGTTCATTTATTACTTATTTCTATTCCATTTCTGTTGGCATTGTAATGGCATTAAACTTTATCAGGTAAACCTCTTTATCTTGAACAGATCATACAAACCTTGCTTCTAACACGAGCAAAAGCTTCGACAGCATCCCCGCTGAACAGATGTGGGCTAGTGGTATACCTGCATAAAGAAGGAAGAGTTGACAGATATACGTTACTCACATGATATGAATGTGAAGAGTTAACTATGTCACGATGGATGCAATTACTTTAATGAAACCACAAGCTCTACAGTGATTATCTTAGAAAAGGATAACAGTATGAGAGAACATACAAATATGCTTGTGAAAGTTTGGCACAAGCCCGTGTAGACACTTCCTCTCCATTCAATGTCGTTCTCCCTCCCATTTAAGCCAATCCATCTTTCCCTTAGCACAGGCTGATCAATTATGCCAAGAATCTGCAGGAAATTTTCAGCATTTTAAAAAGAATACCCATTTCACACACATTGTAACAAGCTTATTTGCACTAAATGAACCATTTCTCTTTCATACTGCCAAAAGAACAGAAGGCAATTCTTACCGGTTTACCCTTATATAGCAAAGCAATGAGTGTCCCAAACAAAGGTTTCCCTAAAATGATCAAACAGATCAAGTTTAAAAGTGAAAAACTTTCGAGGCTCAAAACTGGCTGCGTTAACATTGAAGGATTGGTAGCAAGAGACATACCGGTAATAAAACTCTTGGTCCCATCTATCGGATCCAAGACCCAAACGAAATCAGAAAACTCTTTTTTACACCTCCACCCATTCTCCTCCCCGAAACTACAATCAAAACAACAAGAAACCCATTATGCAGGATCAAAAACATTACTATTGCATCTCACAAGAGCAACAAGATCCCTATTTAACAATAACCCATTAGCATTTCGTTTCTCTTCTTTACTTTCACGCAGTAACCAAACTAAAACTTCTACGAGAAAAATAGATAGAGCAACAGTATGCATTCAATTAAACTCACATTGCATGAGAAGGAAAATTCTCTAATATAATTGAAATCATAGCTTCCTCCGCTGCTTTATCAGCTACAGTAACAGGACCTGTATCAAAATTAATTAGACACCAAAACACAGAGATATCTCAATTTCAGTCAAGAGATGAAAATCAGTTGCTTACTCAAATCCTCTTTATCAATAATTTCAAATTTCTTTCTAAAATACTTTCTAATCACTTCACCAGAGGCATCAGCAAGCTTGTTGGCTACATCAGAGAAGCCATCAAGGTCTGCTTCAGTGAGGTCTAGTTGGAGAGGGTTGGATTGACTGGAATTCGAAGTCATGGTGGAATTCGAGTGGATTTTGGTTTTTAGTCCGGGAAACGAGAGATTGGTTGTGTGTGACGAGAAGCGAAGGAAAGTGTGAGGATTGGAGCGAAAAGGAGAAAAGGAAAAGGCTTTTTTGGGATTTTGAGAGAGGAGATGGAACTGTAATTGATGAGAAAGCATTGCGAGTGTGGATTTATAAAGGCGGGAAAACTCGGGGAGAAGAAGGACAGTGGTGACTTTTTGTGTGTGATTTGCTTGTGAATGGAGAGGAACTGTTTTTATGTTTTTTTGAGGTTTTTCAGTTCAAAGTGGAAGCTAGTGCTGGCAGGGGGCTTCAAGTTCTCCGCTGCTAGGTTGTCTTCGTGGGCTTTTTCCTGGGGATTATCATGGGAAAAATAATAATTCTTAAATTATCTAGAATTATTAAGAAGGTTATTTCTGATTATGGTAGATTTTTTTTATCAACTGTTTTTTTTTAAATTATTTTAAGTTAAAAAATATATATTTTATTATTATTTTAATTTATTGATATTAAAAATAAAAAAATAGTACGATGTATTTTCAAGTAAAAAAGACAGCTTAAAACAACATCAATTATAATTCCAAAATAATAATAAACGATATATTATTTTATTCATTTGAGAATAGCATTACAGGTCTCGGAATTGAGTTAATACTTGTTTATTTTGTAAAAATATAAGATAATTAGAGTTTTATTCGTTTAATCTGAACCCATAAAAAATATATAGAGATAATATTTCCTAGAATATATATATATATATATATATATATATATATATATGCAGCTATTGATGAAATATTCTAAAAACTCTGATACACAAAAGATTTAGAATAAAAACTCAAATACACAAGATATTTTATTGATTACTACCTAATTTATTCATTGATCCCATATCAAACTAAATATTTTATCATCAATACGGTCTCTGTCCACGTCTGCTAACCTTTATATTTAAATTATATTTCATGGCGCAAATAGTGTTTTTTTCAAGTGATTATGTGTTTTCCATCTGGAAAAAAACAAGAGAGAGAGAGAACAACGGGCTTGGATGGGTTGCACATGAGTGTCTAGAATAATAATAAACAGTTTTGCATGGGGTCTTTGGCCTAGTGGTGGAAATTACTTGTTTATTTTTTCTCTATACTGGGAATTCAAGTCCAATTATGCATAGTTGTCACTCCTGGTACCTTGTCTGTTCATTAAACATATTTTGTTTGTTTATTAAATTTGCAGAATGTTTAATGAGTCTGATAAATTGTTATAATACGCGCAAATTAACCGTGATATCCCTGATTATTAAAAAAATAAACAACAACAATAATAATAATAAATAGTTCTAGGCGACATCAATCCGTGTGGTGGACTTCGGGTGGGTAATACCATAAAAGAGATGAAAATTTAATTTCAACATAATATATATTTATCCAAATTAACCTAAATAAATGGATTTACCTTACTCGATAATGTATAAAAAATAGATATTATAAAACTCAATCTCCAATACAACATAAACACAACCTCGATATATATATATATACACACACACACATGCAAAACATTTATATTTTTAAAAATTAATATAATATATTCATATCTTATTATTAACACAGTGCGCGCGCGCACACACACACACATATATATATATATATATATATATATATATATATATATATATATATATATATTACTTTTTTTCTGTTAAATAATAAACAATGAATGTAAAATTAATTTCCATAAACATACTCAAAACTAAGCTGATATGGTATGAATAGTTAAAAATAATACTCGATAAATAACACACACACACATGTAATTTTATTTATCATTTCTTTATTTTATCTCCAACTAACAAGGATATTTAATATTTTTGCAAGGTTTTTTTAAATCAATTCAGATTTTGATTTGGAGCAATTAGAGTTTCAAATCAGTGGATTGATTCAAAATTTAATTTAATATTTTAGTTTTTTTAAAAAAATTTAGAGACACATTATTTAAAAAAAAAGTCAATTCAGATTTATTTTTAATATCATTTAAAATGAGTGAATTTTTATTATGAGTCCATTCGAATAATTATCCATATGTTTTTATATAAAAAATATTAATGTGTTTTAAAATATTTTTGAAAAAAAATATTTTAATTTATTATAAATATATTTTTTGCAATTTTTATATTATTTTAATATATTAATATAATATTTTTTTTTCAAAAATAAAAAATATTATTTTAATATATTTTTAAATAAAAAAATATTTTAAAAAAATAATTTCAATTCACAAATGCATGCAAAGGGAATTGAGTATAAATTTATACTGATAACCACAACTGTAAAAATAAAATTAAAAACTCCACTCCCCCACAAAACAAAACAAAAAACCGCCAGTTCTCCCTTCTTCTCCAGGCACATGAATCTTTGAAGATCTGTAGTTTGCATTTAATTTCGTAATTAACCAAAACACAGTGGTTAGTTTCTTAATTTCTTCCTCCAGGGTTTTCATTCTTTCCTTTCGTTCTCTCTACCAGTCCTTTGTAGGGTTTAAACCACCGTCGTTTCGTAAATTAGTTTTATGTCGTTTTGTGTTTTCTTCTCAATTTCAGCTCTTCAATGGAAGGTCCACTCAACATCCTGCCTCTAAAACGAGCAGCTCCAGGCGGTACGTCTCCTTCTCTCCCCATCTTTATTTATTTAATTGATTTTTTTCATAATTCTTGTGTGTGTGTTTTTTGCTAACAGAGTCGCGTTTTAATGGAAATAAGAGGATGAGACAGAGGAAAGAAAAAGTAACGGACTACTCTGATCCATTTGCAATTCATGGTTTGCTTGACCAGTTAGATAGTGGGAGATATGGAAGCGTTACGGACGATATCCGATCACTTTTTAATCGGAAAACTCAAATGATACATACCTTTTTGGTTATGTATCCTGAGCTTGCGAATGAGTCACGTGGTCGAGAGATGGGTTTCAGTGAGGAAAAGTGTAATGTGATTGATTTGGATGACGATGACGATGACGATGACGATGAGGGTGGTGGTGGAAATGTTGCTTCTGGAAGAATGCCGGTTGTGGTTATTGATTCCGATGACGAAGAAGAGAGTAACGAGAATAGGATGACTGGGCATTTTCAGGGGATTGTTTTGCCTAAGCCCGAGGGGCAATTTCCTACTGACCTTATGGTAAGTTTGGGTCATCTTGGTGGTTCTGAGTCGTGTGTTTGAAAATGCAAAAGTTTCGAACATGTGGTTTAAAAGATGTGCTGTTAGCGTTGTTCATGCAACACTTTGCTATGATTTTTATTACACGGGTGTCAATCCATAGCTACGAGTGCTGCACATGCATATAATATGTTTTTTTTAATGTGAAAAGGTTCAGGAGAGGGTTGAAAAATGAATACCTAGCTTATCACAGAGGAGTTACGCTATTACCGACATAGTTTAAACCACATTGTGTTCCCTGCATGCTTTTTCTGTGATACACTGTCGTTCAATGATGTTACAAGATGATTTCTATTTATGATTTTCTTTTTCGTTTTTTTCCATGTTAGTTTTCTTCCGTGTTGTTTTCTCTCACTATCACCTGTTTAGATTCTGGAAAGCTGATTCTAAATTCAAATTCCTTGTCTATTTCGTGTAGCACCTTAATTTTTTGTTTCAGAATTTCATGCGAGTACAATTGCTTGTTCCAATGCCATTTCTGTCTTGTCTCACTTGTTATTTTTTCAGGTTAGTGGCCATGCCGAGAGAAGAATTCAGGTAGCAGCAAGTCTTACCAGTGAACCTGACATAAAGAAAGATAAAGGTGTGTATGTTGGTGTAGAGGAGGATGAAGTTGATACAGAGATTGAAGATGATGGTCTAGGAGATATTTGGAAAGAGATGTCGTTTGCATTGGAATCTTCCAAGGTATATATATATTTGAAAGACATGAAAATTTAAAGAAAATGTAGTTGACAAGAACTGCTTTAATGTCCGATATGGTCTCAATGTGGGTGCAACAAATACTGGTTGAAGTTTTTGGCTGAATAATTATTTTTCCCCTTCAAGAAGATAGGTTTTGTGGATTCATTATTTGGTGATTGATTTTGAAGGCTTTGATTTCCTGAACCTCTGTCCTATTTTGAGTTTTTATTTTTGCTTATTTTCAGCACCTTTCTGTATGCCCAACTTGTAACCAAGGTTTCTTTTGGAGTCTTTTGAATTTGTTGTTTATCATCAAGAAGAAAAAGGGACATGATTTTCCCAAGGAAGGAAGCAGAATAATTAGTCATGAAATGAAACAAAAATATCAATAGCTATTTGATTATGCTACAAGATGCTATCATTACTTCACATCCAGTGGTGAAATGAAAGTAATCGAATTTTAGGAAGCTGTGTTTATTAATCCAGTATATGTTTTGCTTGTGCTCTTTGAGTGTATTCCTGAGCTGAGGGATCGTGAATGACTTTTGATATTTTTGCTCAGATTTCTTGTTTAAGATCCAGCATTTGAGACTAGTATTCTGAAAGAATGAGAAAACCCTTTTTTTGTTTAAAGCCATTCCTTTTTGTATTTTATTATGATTTCTGCTGATTCTGACAGGATGTTGTTGAAAATCCTCAACCTGATGAAAACATGGAAGAAGATGAAGATTATTGTGACCACTCTTTTGTCTTGAAGGATGATATTGGCTATGTTTGTCGCATATGCGGGGTTATTGAAAAGGCAATTGATACGATAATTGAGATACAATTTAATAAGGTAAAGTTGTCATTTTTTGCATTTTTTTGTGTTGTATTATGTATAACAACAAATGACATGTAAATAAATGCTGCTGCTGCTATAAATTTCTGGATCAAATTTTCTGCATGGAGAAGAATTTATCAGGAAAATAGGAATTTGGTTTCAACAAATGCCGCAGAACTTTTGTACATGCTGGTTGTCACTTGTTTCTTTTCCAATCATGCTTTATAGATTTTATGTTACACGATACAGTGTAATCCAAACTACTTCAGTTTCTTCTGCTTTGGCCATTTGTTGTTTTAGCTAATAGTACTTGTATGGAATCATTTTGAAGTTATTTATATATATGTTTCTTTGAATCCAGGCCAAAAGGAATACAAGAACGTACATGTCTGAATCCCGCAATGCCAAGGACAGAGATTCAAATGAGATGGTTGGAGTTGACTTGTTTGATGAAGATTTGATGGTAACTGACATCCCTGCTCATCCAAGGCACATGAAGCAGATGAAACCCCATCAAGTGGAAGGTTTCAATTTTCTTCGCAAAAATTTGGTAGCAGATAATCCAGGGGGGTGCATCTTGGCCCATGCTCCTGGATCTGGCAAGACATTTATGATAATCAGTTTCATGCAAAGTTTCCTAGCGAAATATCCTCATGCAAAACCATTAGTGGTGCTTCCAAAAGGAATATTGCCTACATGGAAAAAAGAGTTTCAGATATGGCAGATTGAGGATATTCCGCTTTATGATTTGTACTCTGTTAAAGCAGATGGTAGGCATCAGCAATTGGAGGTCTTAAAACAATGGTTGGAGCATAAGAGTATCCTTTTCTTAGGGTACAAACAGTTCTCCTCTATAGTCTGTGATGATGGGAAGAACCAGGTGTCAGTAAATTGCCAGGAGATATTGTTAAGGAGACCTTCAATTCTAATTTTGGACGAAGGGCACACTCCGAGGAATGAAAATACAGATGTGCTGCAATCTCTAGCCAAAGTGCAGACGCCTCGTAAAGTTGTGCTTTCTGGAACGCTCTACCAAAATCATGTCAAGGAAGTATTCAATGTATTGAATCTAGTTCGTCCTAAGTTTCTGAGGATGGATACTTCCCGAACTATTGTCAAGCGCATATTGAGTAAAGTAAACATTCCAGGTGCAAGGAAGCAATTAAAAGCAGGTGCAGACGCAGCTTTCTATGATATGGTAGAGCACACCATGCAGAAAGACCAAGATTTCAAAAGGAAGGTGACTGTTATACAAGATCTGCGTGAGATGACTAGCAAGGTTCTTCATTATTATAAAGGAGATTTCCTGGATGAACTTCCAGGACTAGTTGATTTTACTGTAGTGCTGAATCTCAGTTCCAAACAGAAGCATGAAGTGCAGAAGTTGAAGAAGTTTGCTGGGAAGTTCAAGAGAAGTTCTGTTGGGAGCGCTGTTTATCTACACCCAAAGTTGCACTCATTCGCTGAGAATTCTGCTGTAACTGATGATATGATGGATAACTTGCTAGAGACATTAGATGTGAGAGATGGAACCAAGGCGAAATTCTTTCTCAATATATTAAGCTTATGTGAGTCAGCTGGGGAGAAGCTCCTGGTTTTCAGCCAGTACCTCACACCATTGAAGTTCTTAGAAAGACTTGTGATGAAAGCAAAGGGCTGGATTATGGGAAAAGAGATCTTTGTGATCTCAGGTGAATCAAGTTCTGATCATCGTGAGTGGTCCATGGACCGTTTCAACAATTCCATGGATGCTAAAGTTTTCTTTGGGTCTATTAAGGCGTGCGGAGAAGGGATATCATTGGTGGGGGCTTCTCGTATAATCATCTTAGATGTTCATCTTAATCCTTCAGTAACTCGCCAGGCAATAGGACGTGCGTTCCGACCTGGGCAAACAAAGAAAGTGTATGCATATAGGTTGGTTGCTGCTGATTCACCAGAGGAGAAGGATCATACTACTTGCTTCAGGAAGGAAGCCATTGCTAAAATGTGGTTCGAGTGGAATGAATACTGTGGTTACCAGGATTTTGAGGTGGAGACTGTTGAGTTGGAAGACAGTGGAGATTGCTTCTTGGAAAGTTCTCTGGTGAGGGATGATGTAAGGGTTCTGTATAAAAGGTTAGTCCACCATAGTACTTTTGTGATCTCCCATATTCAAATATCCATTGTTTCTCCTTAGATTTCTCCTGCATATGTTTCAGGTAGGGCCCGAGTTGACAGGGACGAAGCGCTGGTGTAGGCAGTAATTTAAATCAATAGTACTTCTCTGACCCAGAAACTGTACATTCTTTCCTGGTTCGTGGACATAAAGCAAGGAAGCCGTCTCGGATGTTGAGAGCAAGATTGACAACAGATGTAAAGTTGTCATTTTTGACTTTTTATACCCAACTTATAAATCCTCCAGAATTTTAACCTTTGTAAATATTCATCACTTTTTTGGTCATGGTTTCCCTCTCTCTGTGGTTGTCATCAGCTAAAGTCTCACTCTTCTACTTGAATCGGCCTTGTGACCAAGGGAACCGTGGCAGCATGAATGCTTGACAAATATGAAATTGTTCGTCTTCCAGTAATCTGTGTTCTTACGCCAAGTGATGGCCTTCTTGTGTGAGTGCATCGGCCTGGTTAAGCCTTTGTTGAGCTGCTGACAGAAATGTCATGGAGTACCTTCATCTATGTCCCATTAACTCATTGACAACAGATGTGAAAGTTGTCATTTTTGCCAACCGGGCAAGGGAACCGCTTTAAACAAAACATCATATTCCAGGATTGTAACCGTTTGGGGCGGTTGCTTGTACCAGTGGGCTCAAGTAATATTGGATAGATGGACAGGTGCAACGGTACAATGAAATACAGGTGCTCATGTAGCTGTTCACATACACACACTTCATTGTGGATTGCCACCATGGATTGTCTTTTGTGGCCAAATTAATGGTCAATTGCCTTTAATTTGTTTTGAAAAGGACCAAAATGGAAAAGTCTGGAACAATTGGCGGCAGCTTCAAAGGTTGCACAAGAAGTTTGTTTTGGTCCTCATTTTTTCAAATTCCCTTTTTATGTCCTTTTGTTTTTTGAAGTTTTAATATGGGTCCAAGCTTCAAAGCTTGAATGAAAGGTTTTATAGGTGTTTTTCAATCAAAATGAATTTTGAGGTCAAAAAATTATCTTCCTTTTTTTTACTGCAATTATTATAACCTAATTTTAACGAGAGCTAAGTGACAAGCCTTGACTCAAAGACCCTCGTTCCTGGACTTATTTTAGCCCAATCAAGATAGGTCATGCAGGGCCCATGCAGGTCAAGCCCGTGTTCTTCTTCTTCTTGCTTATTTTATTTTATTTTATTATTCATTGATTTTTGGGGTTTTTTTAACTTTGATTTTCTTTACTTTCAATTTTATCCTTCAATGTTGGGTTCTTATTGATTTTTTTTTATTTCCTTTTTTTTCTTTCATTTTTAACATATCTTTAACAATTTTTTATGATGTTTTTTGTAATGTAATTCGATCTAATTTTTACTTAGTTTTTTTTTAAAAAAAAGGATATCAACATTTTCACTTATATTAGAAGGCATAATTTTATTATATCTCTTTTCCATGCATGTCTTTTTATTATTGTTTTATTAAATATAACATTAATTTCAAGAAACAAAGTAATTAGATATAATCAAGACGACCCATATTTTGAGATCATATATTTACATCGACATCTATTTCCCAAATTTTTAATTTATTTTTGGTTAAATAACCATCTAGTTTTTACTTGATTTCAACATAAAATAATATTAAGCATAGCCAACCTATATGCTTTTTAACATTTTAAAAAGTAAAAGAAAAGGCAAGCAAAGTTGGTGTTTTTTTCGTGATTTTGTATAGGGTTGAAAGAAAAGGAAAGAAATTTGTTTTCTTTCTACAAGGCCCTTTAGCTTTTAGTCCGAGCTTTGTCAAGGATGAAAATGGAGGCTGAAACTGAAGCTAGGAGCTCGTTCCTGTCCATTCCAATCTGGTATGTACATGTAAAACCATGTGTGTTCTTTTATAATATCTTTAGTTCAAACTTTGTCAAGGATGAAAAAAATCCTGAATTTCTTAGGGCCTCGTCAACAAGTGTGTTCCAGACTTCCAGGTTCATGTTACGAATCAACCAGTATACCCTTTCCATTTTCCTCTGTTTCAAAATTAAAATAAACTTACATTTTCAACTTCAGAAACTGTAAAAGCATCTGTGCCCATTACAAATCACAACAGATATATTTTTTATTCATTTTTAATGCATAATGAGACTTGTTTTTCCTCATTGCTAGCTTAATTGAAAGGACATGTATTATCAGCAGCAGCCTGTTGACTGATGATCCAGGGAGCTGCATTTTAGCCCATGCCTCCAGGTTCAGGAAAGACGTTCATGGCCATCAGTTTTATACAAAGCTTCCTAGCCAAGAACCCTAATGCCAGACCATTGGTGATAATGCCTAGAGGAATCTTAGCTACCTGAAAGAAGGTATTTATGACATGGCAAGTTGAGGATATTCCATTGCATTTTAATCATCAAAAGCAGATAATCGATCTCAACGGCTAGATGTTCTCTGTCATGTTTTCTGATAATTTGGGCAACAAGGGTGGCTTATACTACTAAAGGTCCCTACCATGATTATTCTGGACGAAGGTCATCTTCCAAGAAATGAGGAAACCAAGTTCTTCAATCCCTTGCACAGGCTCAAACCACTCTGAGAGTGGTACTTTCAGGAATGCTATACCAAAATCATGTCAGAGAGGTATTCAACATTTTGAACCTTTTCTGTCCAGAGTTTCTGAAGTCTAAAACTAGCCGAGAAATTGTTAATCGCATCCATGAGCAGAGTACATATACCGAAAGTGAGGTGTCATTTGAGAACTGGTACAGATTCAGCTTTCTTTGACTTGGTAGAATACACACTACTCGATGATGAAGACATCAAAACAAGAAAGGCTGTCATACAAGATCCCCGTTAGATGACCAGGAGTCAATTTCTATGAAGGAGATTTCCTTGATGAACTACCCAGGCTTGTTGGTCTCTTTGTTATACTAAATCTCAGTGCAAGACAGAAATATGAAATTAAGGAAGCAGAGTGAGTTCAAGAAAACTTCTTGAGGAAGTGCTCTGTATATGCACCCACAGCTGAAATATCTTTTCTGAGAAATATCCAGAAACTGGAGAAAAGAGGCTCCGCAGTTGATGTGAAAGAGGAAGCAAAAGTGAAGTTTTTCCTCAATTCAATGGGCGAGCTGGTGAGAAGCTATGGTTTTCAGCCCGTACATCCTGCCTCTGAAACTTCTGGAGAGATTGTTTTTGAAAAAATGCCTTACAAGCGGTAGAAGATCAAGAGGGTTGCTGAGAACAAGATTTGGAAAGATTTCTACTTGAAGACCAATTTTTAGGAATAAAATCTGTTTATATTTTCTTGATTTGTTTGTTATATAATCTTCAGATTTGATTGTCTTGTGAGAAACTTAAACTCTATCTCTATTTAAGAGAATCATGCAATTAATAAAATTCATCTTCCTTACAATTAATCTTGTAATTTTTTTTGTTCTTTTACGTTTGTTCTGCACTATCAGTGTAAAGACTATCAAAATTTGTCAGCAAATAGAAAGTGATATAGTCCTGGAAAGGAGCCTTCTACGATTACAGGTGACTCAAATGCAGAGAATAGGGAGAGTTTCATGGAGCACTTCAATAGTTCCAGGTCTTCTTCAGATCAATCAGAGCATGTGGAGAAGGGATAAAGATGAAGGTTTAAGTTTATAGATTGATAGCTTGCTGATTCACCCGAGGAACAAGACCTCTAACAGTCTAACCTGCTGCATAAAGGAGTTGAATTTCAAAATGTGTGGTTCGAATCAAAGACGGTTGATGTGAACTAGTTAGATTAAGTGTTCTTTGGCAGTGCAGCTTGGATAGTTCTACCATGGAAAAATTTTCACAGTTGTATTCTCGGTTGCAGCTCACTACCAAAATCAAAGAACAACTAGCCATTCCCAACTTCTTTATTTCAAACCAGAACTTTCTTTCCCAATACCAAAGCTGTCACTAATTATACACTTTCCCTCCACAAATTAGACAAAAAAATATATATCTTTACAATATGCTAACCTGCCAACCAATTCTTTTGATATTCTACAACAACTCTGTTTTATACACAACCTTTCACCATATGAAAGTGAGATGAATGTTCCTACTGGAACAACAAAAGTTTGGCTGCTACTGTTTCATAAGTAAATTCATATTCCCGTGTAAATCCTCGATCAATTGTTTCAAGCAACGAAATCATGAAATACATGGGAGGAGCTGAATCTTTGTTGCCTGTTCCCTGGATTTAAGCATTCAAAATCTGTGGGCTCGGCCCCCACCGAAGATGCTGCATTGTAGATATCATCATCCCCTCTCATGGAAACAAAACCATGATGTGCTGTACCCGACATTGGAAGGCTACCGCCCTCGCAGTGCTGCAATCCTAATGTAAGAGATACCCCGCTTCCATTTCCAAACCTCCCCACCTCTGGCATTTGGTAAGCAGCAGCAGCTGCTGCCATAAACCTATCACCACCACCCTCAGAGTGAGCCATGGCATCGGAGAAGAGACTGCAGTCCTCCATGCTAGGCCTTTGGTCCTCCCTCAGCTTTAGTAATCCATACTCGGTAAAAGTCTCACTGCGAATGCCATTATGGAAGTTGTTTCTCGCAGTTGATCCTGCCATTTCTACCTCAGGAACATGGTCAGACTTGGAATCCATCAATTGTCCTACACTGCATCTTCCAGTGGCAGTGGAACTAGCGCTATGTTGGAATTCTTCCCCCTTTTCTTCAGAGGTTCCATCACCTTTTGTTGCTTTGGCTGCATTTTCAGAAGATGAATTAGAGTCCATCTCTGCATCACCAAGCTCTTCTTTGTACATCTCTTCAACCATGGGCTTCCAAAGACGCACTCGTGCATTAATGAACCAGTTCGATACCTGAGAAAGGTAACAAAGTGTCAAGATATGCTTGGTCTTATCATGACATTGTCAAGAAAAGCTTGAAAAATAATGATTGGAGGCAAGGGTTGACCTACAAGAAGTTTTAAATCCAGGTTTTAGCCAATTCACCAACTCTGATAACAATGGCAGTAATTAACAACTATAGAGATATAGCTCATATTGGGAAGAGAAGTAGAGAGGAATAATCCCCCAACAATTTTGTTGGCAACTCAAAATCTTCCCCACCAGACTGTTGCTTGAAGTCCCCCCATTATGTATGCAGCATGCATGCATGCAAAATTGGTTCATATTTTTTCTAACAGAGACAACAGTAAATGCTTTATTATGTTTAAGCAACACTTCAAATGTGAATATATGCTGTTTTTCACCTGGTTATCCACATTAATACTACTCTTTCTCAACAGTAAATGCTTTATTATGTTTATGCGACACTTCAAATGCAGAATCCAAAGCGCTGCCAGAAGGACATCTATTTTGACTCTAGTTTGCTTATTAAAGAGAGACTATTTCAGCTCTCTTATGATAAAGATTCTCCAGCCTGCCTGCAGACTTCACTAGACTAAAAAACAGGTTTTAGATAGTTTTTACCTGACTTCTAGTCAAGCCTGTCTGCCTTGCCAGCATGATCTTATCAGAATCCTTCGGATAACTGGTGAACAATAAAAACACAAATAAATGAAACAGCAAGGTTCTTTACAAAAACAGAGAAGGTGTGCATCCGAGAAAAAACAGAAAATACAAAAGTGAGAGGATTTACGGATGAAGAAAATGCTCAAACAGCCAAGCACGAAGAATTGAAACAGAACTTTCAGGCAGACCCCTTTGTGGCCTCCACGCATGTTGTTTCATCATACCAAGCTGCTGAAGAGCCCTCTGTTGCCTAAGCTGCTGGTCCACAAACCTAAGTCGTGATATTCCAACTCCTTTACTGTTTTCTGAAGTTTCTTGTTCCCCGAGGTTATTACGGGCTGCACGAATTTGGCCAGTTATTGCATCACGCAAGCACCGAAAGTGTCGTGAAATAGTCTGGAGGGCGAGCGCAATGTATGGTTTAGCTGCTCCACATCCTGCTATCACATCAAATGAAGACACCACAATTTGCATCTGATGGTGATACTGTTTGTATCGTCTATCAACCTGTGACAATAGAAATCATCATTAGATGGAAAGGGAAGGTGGTATAAACATTTGCATATAATCAAAGGCAGGGTTTCCAATTTAATCAGATAGATTGACAATGAAATCATTTACATGTATGTGTCATCAGTGTTTCATGAGTTCAGTTTAAATGAAGTGACTGATCCCAATGCTTGAACTTGCTACCATAAAATATCAACAATATAAAGATGAGTAAAAAAGATACAACATGAATGGATACTTTTAAGTCTATCGCACAACAATTCAGGGGTAATCTGTAAAATTAGATTGTAGCTTGATATCTCCAATGCAACAACTTCTTAAGGTGATGATACGAGTGCATACAGTGTAGAAAAGCACAGTTAGGTAAGCATATAAGGTAAGAATCACCCTACTAAATATGGTTCTCTTAATTGCTAACTAAAATCTAAAGAATAGTAGTGTCTTACAGATATTCATCAGTCCCAAAGTTCTTGGAAGATGTGGATGATTTTATGCCAAACACAAGGCATTAGTGCAGATTTGAATGTAATGTGATAAAATATTGTGAACAATAATCATCACCATAAGAGAATTAATGCCAAGGCTCTTCAGAACATCAGTTCTGAAGCTCAGCAAAACCTCTTACCATCTCTACTTAAGGTGTATCCACAATAGTAAAGTGCAAAAGTTACAACAATGATTTTCCTGAAAGTAACTGCTCATCGACCCATTGAAGATTATACTGTAGCATACACAATGAAATAAATCCCCACACATCTGAATGGAACCCACAAAAGTCAAAGCAAAGACTGTTCCAGAGTGAAAACTCCTTACTATCAAAACAGAGTGTTATTGTACTATTATTTCTAGGAATCCCAGAGACAACCGCAGAATCATTGCTTCAGTTACCAGTAGTTTCCCTTCCTCACATTAGCAAATAACAGGTTATATAGCCAAACAAGGTCCCCAAGCTAGTTGGCACAAATAGATATATGATTGTAGAGAAAGATGAGGACAAGCATTACCATAAAAATCATAGTGATTAGTCAAGGTCCTGGACAAATAGAAGAAAAAAAATGACTGTTTCAAGATGAGGCTTAGGGAACAATAATATTTTGGCATTACCTCATCTAGCATGGATAAAAGTTTTGTCAGCTTGTTCTGCAATTCTTGTCTTTCAGCATGTGAAAGCTCACTTGGAGAGTCGGTGGATTCTTGAGGGTTTGGAGCCCCATTCTTTGATCTACTATCACCCGCTTTTGCACTGTTCAGTCCATATTCACTCATGGTCTGGTTTTTCTCTTTATCAGGCTGCTTTATAGCTTTTCGAACATTGACAACTTCATCAAGTAGTTGTTGTGCTGCCTTCAGGTACTTGGGATTGGGAATCGCTCTTCCAACGCTATTCATTCCATAGAGAGATAGATCACCTTTATTCACATCGTGATTGCCTCCAGAAAAACCAGGCGTCAAATACTCAATATTTCTCGACTGCTCATCTCTGGATGAGCCATTCCTTCCACCACCCTCCCCTGAAATGGAAGAATTAGGAGTCAAGAATGAAGTGAGTCCAGGATTGGTATTCCGGTAGGGAATAGAAGGCATTTGCATTCCAGATGGGATTTGGGTGCCAAGACTAAGAGATAAACCCTGGCCTTGCAAACTCTGTGCACCATGAAGAATGCTCGAAGCACCACTCACTGAATGCATGACTAGCATCTCATTTCTACCATCCCTCCATGCACCAAAATCATGCTCCCCTATTCGTGATCCACCCAGATTTGACAGGATTTCTTGTTGTTGTGGGGTTGAACCAGAATTCTCCACAGACTGAAATTCAATACAGTTGTTTTGATGGTGAGGATTCCCAGCCAAATTATCCGAGTATGATCCAGAATTCATGTACATCATAATATTGCCAGGAAGAACTGGTGCTTCTGGATATGAACCAGGCAGATATACCATTGCAGCAGCGTCTCTTTGATTATTCGAACTAGTGTAATAGGTAGCCATTGTATTTAACTTGAGACTTCCCTGCCAGGTTATGCAAGCCCGATCGCATACCACTCAGGGAACTGAAATGAACATAGAGAAAAAACTTCCATTACCATCAACTGGAAATATACTCCATTACCTTGAGCGTGCTTAACTACTCTCAGTATTGGAGGTGTAACTCGAAATTCTGTGTTCATATTTAAATATCACACCCATGCTTAAGCATGCATAAGCTCAAAAAAAAAAATTAATGAAAAGAAATAAACCACAGGGAATACTCAACGATGAACAATACAGGTGATTTGGACTCGACGAACAGAAAAATCAAACATGAAAAGATCGGTGTTTGCAAACAAAACAAGGCTATTTAAGTGGTTTGACAGTTTCAAAGAGATAAAAATGTTGATGTAACATTAGCATTTAGTGATTTCCAGAGCCGGAATGTTTAAAAAAAGAAGCTTTTTTGAACCAATCTAGCATGTGGAAGTACTAAAGCAGCAACAAAATCCATAACCTAAATCTAAAAATTCCACTTCAGCACAGGCTAAGAAGAACAAAAACAGGAATTTTTCAGAGGTTACTTCCATTTAAATAAACCCTAAGAGAGTTCTTTATAAACAAAAGTTACGATGCTCATCAAGCAAGCAAGAAAGAGAGAAATAACATGATCCAAAGTAGGAAGCAAGACAAAACCATCACTGGAAATCCCAATAAATATCCAGTATTTTTTAATGAAAAAAAAGTCCACGAATTACAATCACCACCATCATTATCTCCTCTATCTCCAGCAACAAAAGAGACAGAAGACAGGGACACACATGAAAGAGAAGTAATAATAAAATACTGGTAAAGATCAAGAACAAAAGGAGAAAAAAGAGTCTAGGAAATCAATCAAGCAATAAAAAATTACCTGGAAACCAGTAAGACTTGTGGGTGGTTTAGGGAACAGAATCTCAAAGACAGCTTGATCTGCTGATACACAAATCTGATGATCCCAATACAACAAAACAACAACACAGCCCTTCACTTTCCATTACATAATCCTATGTATGTACGCATAGTACACATATACTTGCCAAGAGAAGAAAAGCTTCAACTTTTTTTTCTTTTATTTTCCCTCTAGAAAGAAAGTGATAATAACAATTGAAAGCAGAGACATCAACGAATTTTCTCTCTTTTTTCTATCTTTTTTCTGTCATCATAAATTCTTTCTACCAATCATTCCAGTAAAACCCCACGTGAGCATCTCGCTGCCTCTCTCTCAGAAGAAATGATAACTTTCTTGGTGTGTATCTTTTTCTAGTTTCTTGAAATAGTTCTCCTCAGTTAACAAAAAAAAAAAGCTTTGGCTTTAGGGTTCTTTCTTCGCTTGATAATTCAGTTGTTCAAGAATTAGTCGTAGTTGGTGCTTGACCTCTTGTTCTTGTTGTGGGTGATGTTGCTTTTGTAAATTCTTGGGGGCTCTTTGTTTTGCTGTTGAAGATTGAGGGTTTGGTTAAGGAGTTCAATCTCTAACAACCAGTTGGTAGACCTAAAACCCTCTCTTAAACCCCTTCAAAAAACCACCACGACCATCTCTCTCCTTCTAGCTACTTTCTCTCTCTAACAGCTTTCAAGCTGGCTGTCTCTCTCATCCTTGAGCATGGCAGGTCTGGTTATACTGCAATATCCACCATACAAACATATTCTTTTCTTTCTTTTTTTCGTTGGTTTTTATTCTATTCTATATTTTATTTATTTGATGTTTTAAATTTGAGAGGAGCACCATTTGGCATTTGGTGCCCATATCACTATCTTTGTCCTTTTCTTCTAGCCACTGTTGGAAAATTTGTATTGGACCCTGTTTTTTCTTCTATTCTACTTCTTCCCCTGCACTTTGTGTTTTTCTATTATTTGCCATGGTAGTATAATTAAGGATCGGAAAAAAAAAGAGCAAAATATTTAAAATATATAATATTTTTCAAAAAAAAAATTTTTTTTGTTTATAATAAAATAAAATAATTGTTTTTTTTTATTGTTTAAAAGATTATATTTTATATTAGATATTAAAATGATATTAAAAAAATAAAAAAAAATATTTAAAAAAACACTACCAAACACCTTTAACATCTAATAAAATACTCATGTCAAATATTGGTAGCATCCAAAAAAAATCAAAATATCTAATTACGTAGAAGTTACCAATTGAAAATATAGTTAGAAGTTATTTTTAAAAGTATTTTAAAGTTTAAAAATATATTAAAACAATATTTTTTTTTATTTTTTTTACATCAATAAATCAAAATAATATAAGAATAAAAAAAATCCAAACACCTCGGAAGAGGGATGTATAAACCTTTATAACCGGCAACAAACCTCAAAATACTTGTACAGATATACTATACAGTACATGTCTAGTGCTTTAATTTGATCTCGAAGGAATGTGTCTGGTTCAAAATAAATAAATAAAATTTTAGGGTTTTTTTTTATAATTTTGATATGTTAATATTAAAAATAAAAAATATTTTAAAAAAATACAATATTTTACAATACAAAATACACTCATTTAATTTGATAAAAAAAAGCTATGACAAAATAATAAGTGTGTGTTAGGAATTGCTGTATGAGGTATTTTTTGAAATAGATTTTTGTTAAGAAATATTTTTGTATTTTTATACTAGTTTATAAAAACTAAAAAATCAATTTAATTTTTAAAAAAAAACATATATAGAAAAGTGCAACAACGTAAATCATGGACAGGGGTTTAATCCATAGTTATTGATCCCGCCCCGGTCCCGGTTCCGGATTTGTGTTTGGAACGGACGCCCCGGGCTTTCAGTATCGTTCTGCACTCGCTCCAGCTTTTGTAATCGTTTCATTTTTATTTAATTATATATATGAAAAAAAATAAAATATTAATTTAACAAGTATAATTTAAATTCAAGATAAATGAAATTTAAATTATACAATACAAACATAATCTCAAAATTAGAAACATCTTTGAAATTCCAAAAATATTATGAAAGTAAAATGTTCTAAAAATAAAAAGAAAAAATACATCAAACATCTTCTACATCATTAATATAAAAAATAAAGATCTTCTACATCCGGGCGTTAAAATGACCGTTGGATCAAGACCATGTGTCACCGGTCACTTCTCTCGGCGCATCTAAATGCTTGCCGTCGGATGAGCATCTTCTAATCCACCGGCCATCATCCTTCTTCCATCCGGTCGCGCCCCAACCGTTGGATCAGTCCCACGACACCAACCCTTCCAAATGGCAGATACTCTCGTTGGATTATTTCTTATCTCAAACGATCTTCTTCATTCTCGGCATTTTCAAAAAACTTCACGGACAAGCCTTCTCTCTTCTTTCTCCTTCATCGTCGTCCCCGTCTTCCGAGTTCCGACTCTCCCCATGGATTTCGGCCTCAAGATCACCACATTCATCTCCTAGATCATCATCATCACCACCTAGGTCATCTTCATCACCTTCTTCACGTCTTCCTTAATGAAAGGGTCTATTTCAAAAAGGCACCTTTTTTTGTTTCATCTTCTCTTCTCGTAAAGATCTCAGTGTTTTGTCTGTGTGTTTTGATCCAGATCTGAACGAACGCCGGTCTGGGAATCGGGCGTCTACGGCTGATTCGCCCGGTTTTTCCCGGGACAGTCGGGATTCTACCCGGGACAAAAACGTCGCCGCTTTTGTCCCCGGATTTTGCAACGGGACGGGAGCGTCCCGCCCTGCTCCCGACCGGAACGGGATCGGGATCAATAACTTTGGTTTAATCTAGACTAGCTTGCCCAGTCTAGTTGAGATTTTTAAAATGTCCGGCGAATTATAGTTCATCTCCTTGGTTATGTCGAGCAACCAATAATAGCTTCTCTCGTGGGAGCAGGCAACAGGACATGGCTCGTCTACGCCGAGGCCTCGAAAGAATCTCTGCACGCAAATACGATTACCCATGGATTTTTCCTTATAATTGTGCATGAGTTATATTACTTGTTATTTTAGTTTTTGCAGTGGAAAAAATTGATTTTTAATTATTTTATTTTATATTTTTATATTATTTTCATGTATTAATATCAAAAATAATTTTTAAAAATTTTAAAAAAATATTATTTTTATATATTTCTAAATAAAAAAATATTTTAAAAAATAATATCAACCACGCTCTCAAATTAAAATTAAACGACTGATAAAAACGTTTAAATCTTTGCACACAAATATGTTTAATTTTGTTTAATCAGCAAAATTAAACGACTGATGAAGACTTCTCTGGGTATGGGCAGCTCCTACGTTAAAAAATATAAAATATCAGCAAAATTTTACACTATGTTTTAAAAATATTTTTTAAAAAATATATATTTTTAAAATTATTTTTATGAGCTAATATTAAAAATGATTTTAAAAAAAATATTATTTTGATATATTTTTTAATTAAAAAACATTTTCAAATATAAACTGAATCACACTCTTAAATGTACACTCAAATTTAAAAATATATTGAAATTATATATTTTTTAGGATATTAAAATAAATAAATTAAAATATTTTTCTTAAAACACGTAAATAAATAAATGTACGTGGCTGTGGTTGTATGGTACCGAGATCCCTTTTATCTTTTCGTTTCCCTGGCGCCATAGAGCATTGACCATTCCATACTCTCTGGCCAGTGGACCCTAAAATTTATACAAAAGTTTGGCAATTTGACGGTGATGATGGGTCCTATGATCTGTATGGTCAACCAATTTAGAAGACTGTTTTTTTCGTGGACCTTTTACAGTTGCAATTTATTGCATTTTATGAAAAAAAAAAATATTTAATGCTTCATGGCTCAAATAGCGTGTGACCTAAATTATATGCCCCCCGTCATACAGTTATAGTAGCTGTTTAATTAGATGCTGATCGAGCAGAAGTTAAGTCATTTTCACAATATTAATTTTTCAAAGGAAAAAAAAATCTATTTCACATGCACTTCCAAATAATTTAGCGTACCTGTTGGGAAATGTTATTTGATATTGATTTTAAAAATATTTTTCATTCTGTATTTAAATGATGATTTTTTTATTTTTTTAAATTATTTTTAATATCAGTATATAAAAAAATAAAAATAAAAATATTTTTAAAAAAATTTAAAAACACCGTATTAAACACCTACATATATGAAAGGCAATGAATAGAGACATATATAATTATAATATCAACACGGGCATTTATCAAATGGAATATATTTTATCTATATATATATATATATTAAAAGAGCAAGTGATGGATCGGTGTAAGGGATGAGCAAATATCCCAAAAAACCAAAGTACTTGTCTCTAATCTTTCCCAGCCCTAAAACAAACCTGGAAGCAGCTGAACCCTCGTTTTCTTTCGTTTCGTCTATGAAATTTCCATTTCTGGCTCTATCTTGACAAAGAAGCCGAGCATCCGTCTTTTAGAGGCTAATTGAATCCTTTCAAAAAGTGTTATTAAAAAAATATTGTTTTTATATTTTTGTAATATTTTAAAAATGATTTTTAAAAATAAAAAATAATAATTTTAATATATTTAAAAAACAACCTTATCGTATACCTGATTGATTAGCTTAAAAGATAAAACAAATGCAATAATTATGACTTGCAAATCTCTCCAGTTGCTAACAACCTAAAATCTCACGGTCGCTCTTCCCCGCTAGCTCGAATCCAAAGGAAGAGGGGCGGTCTGGTAATAAACAGAAAATTCCAGGACCGAACCTAGAAATGAAACAGAAATTGAAAAACAAAACAAGAAGGGGTAAGAGGTTGCTGCTGCCTAGCAACAGAGAAACAGGAGAGTCTATTGACGTGGGATATAGGCTTACTGAATACGTTTGCAGGAAAGAGATGGCGGTACTTGGGATTCGTGAAAAGAAAGTGCAAGAGAAATCTAAGGTTAAAAAAATGGAGGGTTTTGATTGGTTGGATGAAGCGAGAAGGAGCCGTGGAATCACTATCACACGTTCGATTCAAAGCTTCTCTGTCACGAAACCGCACCACCTCACCTGAATTATTGGAATTATTATTTTCAAAAATCTTAAAATATTGATTTGAGTTTTCAAGGTTCGAGTCCCTGAATTATATTTTATTATTTTTTGGTAATATGGCGCAGGAAACTTATTAAAATATAAGATTTAAAAATAAAATTAAATTAATTATTTTAATATCTGCAGTGACAAAGTATTTCTACAAAATGACATGCAAATACAAGCGCAGTCGATTCTATTTCTAAAATTTTTAATTTAAAATAAAAAACATTTTTTTAATTTTTATCAAAAACATTTTTTTAATTTTTATCAAAAACATTTTTTAAAAACAGTTCATAAGTTTTTAAGAGTATGAGGTGGGCAATGTCACTGTGACAGCTCAGTAGCGGCCAATGACTTCCAATTTGCATTTAAAAACTCATGTGTACCTTTATATTTCTCCAGTTACTGATATTTTTAAATTGCTTGTCCTTTCTGTTTAGATTCATGGGAACCCGGTCTGAACAAATGATTATTCGCACTGTTTGATTATGGAAGGTTCACATAGACAAGTCCTTTCATCTATTAATTACAAGTTTTATTTTGAATAAAAGCTATCGGAGACGTTACTGCTGCTAGTCAAAGTTTTCTTAAATTTGACTCCCCAACCATTTTAAAGCTTTAAAGTTTAAACCTTTTCTTACATAAAAACGCAAAAAAAAAACTGGACATTTCTATTTATTTTTAAAAAAAATATTTTATTGTATTGATGTGAAAAATAATAAAATATATTATTTAATACTTTTTATATAAAAAATATTTTAAGAAGTAATTCCAAACATACCCACAAACAAGGTGCATATCTGGAAAGCAATTGAAAATTAATTTTTAATTTTTTTGAAAATAAATAACATTTTAAAAAACAACAATATGTGTAAAATAATTAGGGGTGTTTGACATTATATTTCAAAAATATTTTAAAAAATATATAAAACAATATTTTTTTTTTTATTTTAAATTAAAAAAAAATATTTTTAAATATTTTCATACTCTCATATCAAAAATATTTTTTACAAAATAAAAATTATTAATTTAATATGTTTTGAAAAAAAAATTCTTTCAAAAACATACTATATCAAACTAACAAACAGTCACCATAGACACAAATGCTGTTGGAGACTTTGAAAGATATATTACAATCAGGTTGTTTTTTAACCTCCACACGTCCTTCGTTATTTTTTTAACCTATTTTGATTTAGATACCCCGAAATGATATTAAGATGTTCCAACAGGTATTTAACCGGTATTTTTAGAATTGATTGAAATTAAAATTGAGATAAAAACAAGTATTATTTCGTTTAAAATCAGTATTTTCAAAACATTTTTATTTTATCTTGGTTGAATATTTCAACTATTTTAGCTAAAAGAGAACGATATTGATAATTTTGATTAGAACTTTGCCGTGCACGAAAATAGTGGATTAACATTGCTGGTGTGAATGAGAACGACCCACCTTCAAACAAAAACAAAAAAGAGTTTGATTTATATTAGCGGCATCTATCATGATGGGAAAAAGGATAAAAAAAACATAAAAATATCTCCCTGCATAGCTTTTTTATCCTCCCAGTCTCGCACTGGCACAGCAAAAGCTATGATGAAAATGAAATTCTATTCATTTACGAGGAGTGTCAAGATCAATAACCACGTGTCATCGCAAGTCATCACAAGACACAGTTTAATATTATATTTTAAAAAATTAAATTAAAAATTTTGAATATTTTTAAATTATTTTCATGTGATAATATTAAAAATAATTTTAAAAATAAAAAAAAAATATTTTAAAAAATAAACTCAACCAGTGTGATTAAAATACAGTCATGCTATTTAGAAAGTCATATATCTCGCTAATTCAAAAATAAAATATCAGGTAAACAAAAAATCTCCAGCTGTAATTTAACTTATATGCAGATTAGTCGGTATAATGCAGCCACGGCAACTAATTAATTAAGGGATTAAGATTTGTTTGCTCTATCCTGTTTAAGATTAGGGAGAAACTCAAGTAGATTATCTTTAATGACTCGACACGTGGCGGTTATGATTACACGGCTAGTGAATTATAGGTGGGTTGATTAGTGAAGTTCACACGTGGCTCTTCTTGGCAGCTCTCTTCCTTTGTTTTTTTTTATTATCTTCTTGGCATGGAACGCGGGTCCCATGCTAGCTTTACGATAAAACCACAGAAAAAAAACAGATTCCAAAGGAGCGCAAGGGATTGCTTACTCGACAGATATTGTTTTTTAAATATATTTTTTAATATTGATATAGGTCCATCGCGTGGTAAAGTCAGGAATGACATGGACAGGGTCCCACCTGCATCATGCCTTGTGGGCTCCACCGTGCTTGCAAAGTCTCGGAGGCTTCTCTTTTCTGGGTTCCATGGAGGACACTTTTGTTTTTTTGCTGTAACGATGAGAGAAATGCTCCATTCTTTTAACCCAACCCTCTTATTTTTCGGGCACAGCTGCTTTTCACCCAGAACAGAAAGAGCAAGACGCCATTGTTCATGGGTTTTCGAGTTCTTATCTTTTTCTGCCACGTGGGAAGCTTCATCATTCAAACTTTGTTTGACCTATTCATGGATACCATGAGGCCACGTACGCGAAGCTCTCGAGAACCATGCGGGCTTTGCTGTAGGGTTCACCGAGGTTGCTTTTAATTGAAGCTAATTTGCGTGAATAGCTGTTTTTCGAGCCAGGTAATTGCACCTCATAATTCCAGTACTAGATTCATTTTTCCAAGAAAATAATGTTCCTCGGACTTGGAAATCTGTCATCCAGCCACCGGAATGGTGTTAAAACTGCTTGCCTGGTCATTTAGCTAGAAAGGTTTTGATCATTAATAGACACGATCTCCTCTCTCTATATATCTTGGAAATGAAAAATGTTATATCCTAAGATCTCGTGTGAGAATTTAATATTTTAAACCAACAAACTCAAAGGTTGGTGGCTTCCCTTATATATATATAAAAAAAGGAGTAAATTCAAGATCATAAACCCCCCGAAAAGGGAGTTATTTAATGGGATGGAATGGAAGAGCCACCCTGGTGTTTTGAATTGTAGGGTTTCGTGGGTATGACACCACATGGTTTCAATAATGGCACGAATGAATTTAATGTACAGTGTCGAGAAATCTTCCCTTCAATTTATTGCAAGATGGTGCCAGTTGCAGTCTAGTTCTGGTTTTTTAGCACGCCACGCCACGCCACGCCACTTTGCTGGTCACTGTTTGGTTTCTGGTCTTAAAATCTTCCCCACCCTTGTAATACCTATGGGCAAATTCAGGGCTTGTCGGTAATCGTCAGTTAATCGCCAAAACCATGAAGATGGTACTGTACCCTACCTCTCCGATCCCATGCACGGGCTCCCGTTACAGATCTTGTACGGCAATTAAAAAAACACTCTAAAGGCGGGGAAATAGTGTCCCCCAGGCCCACGCACTGTTGATACTTTTATTTACGCTATTCTTTTTCTTTTTTGAGTTGAATATTTTTACATTTAATTTTGTTCTTCAATTTTATTTTATATTTGCTATAAAAATATAGAAACGCACAGCCAGGCTGTGGCAAAGCGCGATGTAGCGTGAATTCCATTCACTGTATACAGTTAAACCCATCCAATATTGTCCTTGCAAGCAGTGAAACAACAATATTTTCACAGTAAAAACTGTATATTTATTCATCAAGCAAGTGATTTCTTACTGAAAAAATGGCAAGATTTCATTCGAAAATAGCTCAGCTTTCTCCTGCTGAATAAAATAAATAGTGGTCATCGGTGACAACCACTTGGAGGTTAGGTACAAGCTCCTTGAATATTTTTCCATTAATGTAGTCAGTCCTTTTTATGTACCAAATGATAGAAAACCCACATCTTTGCCGCCAACTCTGAATTTTGTGGGCACAGTAATATTAGCTCTCTGCCATGGTGCAAGAAGCTCCCAGTTACTTGATGAAAAAAAGAAAGAATCCGTGCCGTGAATATAAATTCTCTAGTACCGGATGGTAGATGGTAATCTGGTGTAAAAAATGGATTTACGCTTAGCATGCACAGGTTTTCCTAATTCACATATTGAAACAATGTAACTTTATTTTCTAAGTTTTCTTGGTGTTGACCCGATTCAATCCAGTCTTGTGAAAAATCAATCAGGTTTGACCAGATAATTATCTCAACTGAAAAGTTTTATCCTAGGCTGCCATCCAACTTGACTCCATGTAATGTGCACTTATGTATTTGCCTTCTACAAAGTCTTTAATCTGAACAAATCTACATTGTCGACAAAAACAATATTATACCATGTTCCATTCAAACTAAGATGATTTTTCCATTTGGAAAACATTAGAGCTCTTGTAAATCATCATGCAGTAGGGACACAATTTTACCACTTTCCAAAGATTTCAGTAAGATTCTAATCTGGTTCTTGGGTAGTCTCCTGTGTATTAACATGGAGATGTTGATTATAAAATGCGTGGGAGAATTCTAATAGCTAAAGTAAGCTACTATCACATTTCAGATGAGAAATACCAGAACGGTTGGTGGGGATGGAATTAAAGCTTAGTCACCGAACATATCCATGGGCAGTTTGAAAAATGTAAATATTGTGAGGACCTTTCCTGATGCGGTATAAAAGAGAAGACATGGATCATAGGCGAGCATAAGAAACTGTGAAAGACCAAATCCAAAACCAATGTCATTCCAAGGAAAAAGTTCTGCTTAAATATTTTTTACCACAACAGTATAAATGTTTCTAACAGCATCTTAAAGGATCAATGATGCCTTTTTGTGCATCTCTTGGATGCCACAAGAAAACCCAGCAAGCCAGAACTCATGCAATTTTTACGGCTACCATTCAGGGTTTTGGCACAGCAAACTATAAATAATACAGTGCTCATAATTCAACTGTAAAATATGGAAAATGGTAAATGGGATAGAGTTAAAGCTCCATGCACTATAAATTAGCTACGACTCCATTTCTAGTAAACAAAATAGACACACATGAAGTAAACTGCAATTTCCAGGTTTGAGAAAAAAAAAGTTTTGAACGAAACCTGATGAACCGGTTGAACCATCATATGATCTCTACCAATTTCCATTTTAGTCATTATTTACTTCCATCTCAAGAAGGCCATGGGCATAGGCTAGACAACAAAAAGGGTAAACATTTGGCAACGCAACAAAAGAAATAAAGCAAGGACTTTGTTATTCGCCAACTACACCTGGCTACAAATAAGCTGAATTTACATCGTGAGCTCTTTAAAGAATGTCAGTTTAACACTTGGTGGAAAAGAGTTGATTGGCACCTTGTTTTTTTCTTCTTTTCAATTGGATGAAGCCATGCCATTCAAAATAGCATTTCAATTAATGGTAAGCTAGCCGTTAAAACCCTGAACTGTGAGACACAAAATGCAAAGTTGGAGGACACCTTGGTATTGAAATTTTAAAAATCAGGGGATTCACCTGCCTTTCATGGAAACTTCGTCGGCTTCTTTTGAAGACATAGCATAATTAACCAGGACCAGCAATATCAATAAAAGATAATATCAATAAGTCACCAATTTTCTAAAATTTGAAAATAAATATATAATGTTCTACGAGTTAGATATTGAAATTTTACTAATCTTGCAACCTGTTTTTCCCAAAGACAGAGCAATCACTTTTACAAGATGCTCTAGTCACTACCACTATTAGCGATTCCACCTTCTGCGTCGCCTCTGCACTCTCTTTTTCAATAGTTGCAACCTGAGCCCTTACGCATCCGTGTGTACCACTCATAACAATCAATTACTGCTGAATAATCTCTGTTGTGAGTAAATAATCACTCTTATCAGAAATTAAAATAGATACCAGAAGAAGCAAATGAGCTCCTTGATATTCACCGGAGAGAAATGCGCACTCCAGAAGAAACCCGAGAGAGAGAGTGAATGAAAGTGAACTGTTCCAGTATCCTCTATCTAATCAATCACCTGAACAAAGCTCAACATATCTTAAGAACCCACTATAACGAGCATTTCATCGAACATATCCTCTACACATCAATTCCCATTTGAAGCTATGACTAAGTCAAGCAGAAGTCTTCTGGAAGATATAAGTAGAAATTAGCACGTGAATCTTATGTGATAAATAAAGCAGATAGTAGTTGATTCCGTTAGTTAGTTAGGCAGTTACAAATGGAGGGAAAACCAGTGTATATAAGTCATGAATTCAAGAGCGTGTACATGAAGAAAATCAATCAAGAAAGTTTTCTGTAAATTCTACAGCTTCTATCTCTCTCTTTTCTTCTAATTCTCCCTCCCTTTGTCGATCTTGTCAACAAAACGAAGGTTTTGATCTGAAAGATTTCATTTTAGGTGCAGAAAAGTAAAAAAGAGAAGAAGAGATGTTATGTAGAAGGGAACACCTAAGAAACAGGAAGAGGTTTCTTTGTCAATCTCGCGAGATCAAAGGAAAATTCTCACGAAAAAAATACTGATTGAATCCACAGTTATATTGCTCACATCCACAATTTTAACAAGAATTTATTCACTGTAATAATTTAAATAAAAAAAGATTTTTATGCTATCCAAATAAAAATTTCATTAAAAAATTTATTTCTGTACCGTTCATCCTTATCCAACATACTGAAAACTACCTTAGACCATAAATTAACAATCCTTTGGAATATTTAATTTAAAGACCCAGCCCATCCAAGCCCACAAACACTTAATACCCGGCCCTAGACCAGCCCAAAAACCCAGATCCCCACACTAGCTAATTTAACGCCGTCGAGGTTTTTGGAGAATTTAGGTTCGACTATACCAACTCACGGTTTCCATCGCCACACACACACAAGCACAGCAAAATGGGAAAGAAGAAGAAGATGAATGAAAATGGCTCCGCTTCCGAGCACAGCTCTAACACTCTCTTCGTCTCTAACTTACCTTACTCTTTCACCAACTCTCAGGTACGAATTTTCACTTCAAGTAGCACTTTAAGCCTTTGCTTCTACTCATAATAATCTTGCTGCTTGATGGGTTATTTATTTTAATAGCTTGAAGAGACTTTCAGTGATGTCGGTCCAATCAGGCGCTGCTTTATGGTTGCGCAAAAAGGTATGAAAATCAGAGTTGCTGCACTTCTACTCTTTTTTTTTGTATAATTTCTGATTTTTTTTCTCTTGTAATTTGTAATTATTATTGAACTCTGCGATTATTAACTGATTTTTATTTCTCAGGGTCGGCTGAGCACCGTGGATTTGGTTTCGTTCAATTGTAGGTTATACTTATGGATTATTAACCGAAATAAATTTTATCATTAGTCTATTTTGCGGTTATTTTCTTTAATTTTGTTGCTGCTTTCGCTGTTGTTATTTGATTGGATTCTTTTTTAGTGCGCTTAAAGATGATGCTAACCGAGCTATTGAGGTTAAGAATGGCTCGTCTGTTGGAGGCCGGAAAATTGCAATTAAACAAGCTATGCACCGTGCATCATTGCAACAGCGTCGGGCAAAGGCAGCTCAAGTTCAAGGTTAATATCAGTTATTGTTGGTTTTAGACACTTCAATTTATCTTGTTCTGCTATTATAATCAAGCTAGAAAATAATGTATAGAAACAATTGCCCGCTTGTTGTTTACTTAGATGATGCAACGAAGGCCATGGATGAGAAGGGCGGTGTTGCCTCTAAGCCAGAAAAGCATGTTCTGAATGTGCCGGAATCAGGTTGGGAATTATGGTACATTTTCCCATGCATGTTAAATTAAATGTTCCTGTTTCAGATTTGACATTCTGCGTGTGAGTTTTATATTTTGAATACAAATGCAGGGAAGCCTCGAGAGCCAAGAAAATCAGCAAAACTTGTCACCGATCTAACTGATAAAGAGAATTGTTCTGAAAAACAGAGGTACTTTAATTTCTTTGGTGATATTATGGACATTTTCTCTTCAATTATTTCTAATTCTCTTTGGGTGTATCTGTTGTTAAAGTTTTCATAAATACCTAGATTAGTTTCATTTTGCAGAAGCAATAGCATCCAAAATCAAGTTAGATAGCTTTCTTAATGCGACTGAATTTTTTCATATTGTTTGGTGTTACATTAAAGTATTAGCTATTAACTATCAGCTGACACTCACTACAGAGCTTTACTATTAATCATTTCTGTTAGAGGGCTCATGCTTCATGGTGCCCCGAAACAATATCCGATCGCCATTAGTAGCTGGTATTGCTGTTGGTTGTGCTTGATTCCCTACCATAATAGCACTTTGTAGGATTGGATTGATCAGAAACTATATCCCTGCATTAAGTAGAACGTTGAGACAAGATTCATTGCTGACTTAGAAAGGTTGAAATAGATTATGTAGTATCTGGTCCTTGAGGTATAGATTTGAAGTTGAGGTAATTACAGCTTTTGAATTTACTGCCCTGATGTAGGAAGAAAAGGCAAAAGCTAGCAAACGAAGCTGAAAGGCTGGTTGTTTGGACTGAACAACCAGAAAAGAAAGAGAGCTATAAAATTCCCAAAATATCAATAAAGTTTGTTGTTAGTGGAGTAGTAGCCCTTAGATACTAAACAGAACCCTAAATAAATTAAAAAACCCAGCCCTTAAAAATAAATAAATCTTAGTCACCTGAACTACCATTATAACTAATACATGAATTCATACATAAAGAATTATTATTTGATGATTGCATAGTAGTATTTTTCCTTTTCTTCAGAAAACTACACAGTAATTTTTTTCTTTTGATCTATGAAGGATTGCCAGGACTGTGATATTCGGCGGCCTTCTTAATGATGCCATGGCAGAAAATGTTCATCAGCGAGCCAAAGAGACTGGCACTGTGTGCTCCGTAACTTATCCCCTTCCCAAGGAAGAGCTGAAAAAACATGGTAAGAGTGCTCTTTGTGAATAACTAGTCTTTTGGGGGCGTGAAAATGGATGATAGGGAAGTTTCCAAAATTTAACATGACAAGATAATGTAAGACGTGATGCTAATTACTTTGATTGAATTCCTTGCTTGCTTGCACATATCTCATCTATAGTGTAAATGTTGTGAAAGTCATTTATATCACTATAGGGGTGTGGTGTGATGTGGGAAGCAGAAGCCTTTGCTAATTGAAATTATCTTTAGGATTTTATTTTCTTTGCGCATTTGTTTTTGGTACAGCACATGACCTGTAATCATATCACGATACAAGTTTTCCTGTACACAGGATGCCTTCTGATGATAATTTGGAAATGCAATTAACAAATATTTGCCTTTATTTGTTTGTATATACTCTTGCAGTATGGTAACATTTATATTATCAGTTATGATAATATTACAGTAAGAATGATTTGCGATGTCAGCAAAGTGGGAATCTGCTAGTTATTGCATGCTGTTTAATGCTTTTGAAACATGTTATGGTCCTCTAATCTGTTGGTCTAAAGCTTTGCTCAATCTTGCTTGTTCATTTGCCTGTAGCTTATGAAGTTAGAGTTTTTATCTTATTCAAATACAGACATCAACTTGATTACTTCCGGTTTGGAAACTGTAACCTATGTGTACAGAAATCTGAGGGATTTTAGTTTGCCCTGTTTGATAATAAAAAAAGTTTGTTTTGCGTAAAATTTCCAGGTCTTGAACAAGATGGATGCAGACCAGGTGCTTCAGCTGTACTTTTCACAAGTGTCAAAGAAGCACGATCTTCTGTGGCAATGCTGCATCAAAAAGAAATAAAAGGTGGAACTGTTTGGGCGCGACAGCTAGGGGGGGAGGTAATTTCAAATTGCTTGCTATATGGAAATGATGGTTTTTGTTTACTCCTAATATTTCTAAAAATGAGTCTGCTTCAAGAATTTCTCTTTCTGTCAAGAAATTTATATTTTTGCCAGTTGCTATCCCTTGTTGTCTGTGTTTAGTGTAGTTCTACTAGATCCTGCTCAGATGAATCAAAACAGTTGTAAATTCTTTCAGCTTAGGAAAATAATAGTTAAAGTTTTCTAATTACCTTTCAACTGTGTTTTTTGGCCAGGGTTCCAAGGCACAGAAATGGAAACTTATTATCAGAAATCTTCCTTTCATGGTTATTCTATGCTCATTTGTTATCATTCACCAATATTTCTGGAGGAGGTTGATTTCTAAACCAGTTTACCAAAACATCAATGCAGGCCAAACCAAATGAGATTAAAGGCGTGTTTGAATCAGCGGGCTTTGTTTGGGATGTGTTTGTTCCACGTAATTCTGAAACTGGGTATGCAGATACATTATCCATAATCCCTGTTTGTCAATGATTTTTTGTCTCCTAGTATTTTCACGTTAATTTTGTGTTTCTGTAGGTTATCTAAGGGTTTTGCTTTTGTCAAGTTCACATGCAAGCAGGATGCAGAAAATGTACTCCTCATGAACCATGCCTTGGTTTTAAAATATGGCTTCGGGATTCTCCAGGATTTTGAATGTTTCTTTTTTTTCCTTTTTCAGGCCATTCAGAAGTTCAATGGGCAAAAGTTTGCCAAAAGACCCATAGCCGTTGACTGGGCTGTTCCAAAAAACATTTATAGCAGTGGTGCTAATGTGTCTGCTGCTTCAGAAGATGGTAAGTGGATGTTTAACTGTGTTGCATTCTCTTACAGGGCCTGAACATCTTTTGACATTAAGTCTGTAAGCTTTAGTGATGCTTTGTAGTGCTTTTACAGGACATCAGAATGAAAAAGACAGTAGCTGTGAGGATTCAGATTATGATGACGATGATGACAATGATACAGATGTTATTGGAAAAAAACAACAGCATGATGGGGTTGTTGAGACTTCACCTGACTCAGATTTATCTGAAAAAGAAGACATGCCAACTGAAGCTGATTTTGAACACGAAGCAGACATTGCGAGAAAAGTTCTCAGGAATTTGATCACATCATCTTCTAAAGATTCTGCTTCTTCTGATATGGATGATGATGTGTTGCCCAAGGTTATTGAGGAGTCAAACACTGTTGAAACTCTTGATGTGCCAAGTAAGTTGTCTGCCAAGTCTGAAAATTTATCAGGGAGCCCTCTATCCAGTGGCAAAAGCAAACCATCTAATATTAAGCACATAGATGGAGAAGATGATTTGCAGAGAACTGTTTTTATTAGCAATCTTCCTTTTGATGTCGAAAGTGGAGAAGTGAAACAACGGTTCTCTGCATTTGGGGAAGTGCTATCCTTTGTCCCTGTCCTTCATCAAGTCACCAAGTAGGGACTCATATACTGTCTGATATGTTTCTAAAATTCCTAATTCCTTGCCTCAATTTTGTATAACCTACTTTTGTTTGTGGCAGGCGACCTAGAGGGACTGGTTTTCTCAAGTTTAAAACAACAGATGGGGCTACTGCTGCAGTTTCGGCTGCTAATGTTGCATCTGGTCTGGGGATTTTTCTGAAAGGTAGGCAACTGACAGTCTTGAAGGCTTTGGATAAGAAATCAGCGCATGATAAGGAAAAAGAGAAGAACAAAATTGAGGACCAGGACCATCGCAATCTTTACTTGGCAAAGGTTCGTTTATCACCCCCCTCCAAACTTTGATTATGCCTTATTCATGTTTTATTCTTAATATCATAAATGATGATGATTTCTTTCTGATACTGGTTTGACTGTTTTTTACCGGTCCCAAATGCTTAACAGGAAGGCCTTATTCTGGAGGGAACTCCAGCTGCTGAAGGTGTCTCCATTAGCGATATGGCTAAGAGGAACAGGCAAGTTCCTTTCCCTTTTGTTTTTTTATCCTCCCCTCTTATTTGTGTTTGGAAATGAAGATGGAAGCAACTATTCCTTGACTTTGGCCAATGTATGGTGCATGCGTGTCATCTAGTACTTTATATTTAAAAGGCTGGCAGGATATGTTTCTCACTATGTTGGTACCGATGGTTCTCTCTCAACTCACGCAGCATCCTAGGAAATGAGAATGTATACATGGATAGTGTCTTTGAATTTTGATTCCTGTCCCCAAAAGACGGTGTATCTTTCAGATACATTATGATGGTGTTTTTCAACATTCTGTTGATTTTTGTGTTGCTCTTGCAAAATCATCTTACCCACATCTCATAATGTTCTATGAGCTTTGCAGGTTGCAGGAAGATAAGATGACTAAGCTGAGATCTCCAAATTTTCATGTTTCGAGGACCAGGCTTGTTGTATACAATCTACCAAAGTCAATGACTGAAAAACAACTGAAGAAGCTTTTAATTGATGCTGTTACCTCTCGTGCTACAAAGCAAAACCCTGTGATTCGACAGGTCAGCTACAATTCCTTATATTCATCCTGGTTCTTTTGTCTTTGTTCTGTTTCTCTATATAAAACTTTTTTTGTATCCTGAGATAATTTTGTTTTCATCTTGATGGTGCAGCTGAAGTTTTTAAAGAATATAAAGAAAGGAAAAGTTGTTACAAAGGACCACTCACGTGGAGTTGCATTTGTTGAGTTTTCGGAGCACCAGCATGCGCTGGTGGCCCTGAGGGTTCTTAATAACAACCCTGGTAACACATTTCTTTAACTTGTCTTGGTATTATCTCCTATGAATATATTTCCAGAACACCAATTCCTAACAAAAATGCAATGTTTTCCTCCATGCAGAAACTTTCGGTCCTGAATATCGCCCAATAGTCTCATTTGCTCTCGATAACGTTCAAACTTTGAAACTACGAACAGCTAGGCTTCGAGTGCAGCAGCAGGAAACCCATAAAGATTTTCAAGATATGCAGGGAAATGAGGAGGCACGGACTCCAAATGCCGTTCCAAGCCAGAAGGAGATGCCCAGAAAGCGGAAATCCAGAGTTGAGAATAGAGCAGTGAAAGACTCAGAATCAAATAAAATGGATGAAGTGAAAAATAAGGATTCCTATAGAACGTCCTTGGAAGAAGTGAGTGCTAAAAAGCAGAAGAGCAATCCGGGAGCTGAAGACTTGCAAACTTCTGCAAAAGACAGAAGAGAAAGCAGAAAACAGAAGGCTAAAGGCTCCCAACACAAGCGAAAGGATGAAGGCAGAAAGTCCGATGGTGGAAACTCAGAAAATAGCGAGAAAACAATTAAGCCATTCAAGGAAGCAGATTTGGGGCCAACAAAGAGGAAACGTCCTAACCAAACAGAAGAAAACAAGGGCGGTAAAAGTTCAGAGAAAAGAAAAAGGCCCAAAAAGAATAAAGACCCTGTAGGACAGGACGTGGCTGATAAACTTGACATGCTGATCGAACAATACAAATCCAAATTCTCCAAGCAGACCACCGACAAACCTGAAGGTAAAAAGCAGGCAAATAAACAACTTAAAAGATGGTTTCAATCATAATTTCCTGTTATTGTAGCGTTTGAGGGTTGGATTCTTTGGTGGAAGAGTTTCCAAGGCAATCGATATGAATGCGATTGCTATACATTTTTGTGGTGAACTTGTAATCTCTACCATGTGTTGTGGAAATATGGGAGTTAATTCGAGACCTTAAATTTTGCCTCGGTTCTTCCTTTATTAAATTTTATTTTTCCTTCGGGTTTCTTTTGGCTTGATTTACCCGAATGCACTTAATCCATAGTTATTTAACATGGTATAACGGGTGGCTTGTTGATTTGGAAACTGTTTTGAATATTGACCATGTGACCTGACAAGTCCTTTTATAATTTAGTTGACCTGGATCAACCCGGAATGAGTTTTTGTTTCTGTAAGTTTTATTTTTTTAATAAATAAATAAGTAAATTCAAAATATTTTTTTAATAAAAAAATAAAATTATATGAATGAGGAATATATGAATCTAGAACCTCCAAATTCCATTTGATCAGCTGATTGGATTCTAGTGTCCTTGGTGGTCGCAAGGAAACAACCACCACTGACATGGTACAAGGTGGTAAAATAATAGCGAAAAGAATTATGCGAAGCGTGAGCCTCTTCACATTGATTTTGGATAACGTTGGCTTTTCTTAATGGGCTTATGGGCCTATTTCGATGCACCGAAAGGAGATGATCCCTAGGCCTTGGACATGGTTAGTATAGAAAAGGCCCAGGTATGGGTCAATGGCCATAGCATTGGAAGATATTGTACCGTTTATTCCACCGGATGAAGCTATTCGGCTACTCTCCGGCTTGCAAGGCGCCGACTGGGCTGTGGTTAACCACCTAGAAAACGGTGAAAAATTTCCCCCACACCCCTTGTTTTTTGCCCCTTCTTTTAAACACGATTAGGGATTGAGGAAGACCAGTGATTATTCCCTCATGGGGACTGGTACGATTGAGCTAAGCAAATATTAAGATCCATAATTCTTATATGCACAAAAATTTCCCGTTTAGATTTCAGTATTTCTTGCAGATCTCACGAATACAGTTCCGCGTCCCATCAGACATGTTTGTCAGTATACTTTAATGATGATAAAATTATCAATATCGTTTTTATTTATATTTATTTTTTTAATTAAAATAAAATATTTTGATTTTAAAGTGTTTTGGTTTGCTATTTTGATATTGTACTATATATATTTTGAGATTATACTGTTTATTATGCTGTTTATATATATATATATATATATATATATATATATATATTAAAAAATTAGTTTAAATATAAAAATAAAATTATCTATTTGACAAAAGAATCCAAAACAAGTCAAAATTTAAATCAAAATAAAAAAAAATGCAGTTTTATCTATTTTTTTAACAATTACAAAACATTCGACCTAGAAATATACCTGTATATAAACAGAGGTGGAGACAAATCATCACCATCAATTCATTTCGTTCAGGAAAATAAAATCATGACATCATTGTCTTTTCGGAGCCCACGTGTGGGCCTCGCAAAACGAAGCTGCTGATTTTTATTTTATTTTTGTACATATTTGTCGAAATAATTCAGACCTCGACCTTGGCTGATAGAAACCAAAGTTCTAGCTGTTGGGTGACCCTAATAGGAGCTAGGCGAGGGCAAAACCCATCGCTCATGATTCATAAATAAAACATGGACTGCCCTAGTCCTTTTTCTGGTGGTTGCAGTCGTGGGGTCCACCGCTACTACTCGGTTATTCAAGAACCCGCACCGGCACGGCTATTCACCTCTGACGGATGAACTAACACGGCAAGACCTGATAGGGTAATGGTCCTAGCCTACTTAAATTCATCCACCGAAGGATAATGTGAACTCATTTACTGTTTTTTTTTAAATGATTTTTTTTATTAAATATTTTTTTTATATTTTTAAATTATTTTAATATTTTAATATCAAAAAAATAATTAAAATAAAATAAAATAAAATATTTTTGATATATTTTTTAAAATTAATTTAAAAAACAACCACAAACATACTGAAATTTATGATTATGCTCTTCAAAAATTTTAATTTTTTTAAATAATTTTAATATCAAAAATAATTTTTAAAAAATAAAAAATCATCATTTTAAACTCAACCATATTCTCAGTCACCCGTGGCACTAATACTTCGAAACTTAGCAGTGTTAGTCCCTTTTGGCACAGAGATTTAATTTAATTTTTTAATTTTATGTATTTATTTTAAACTGTTTTATGTGTTAATAGTAAAAATATATATTATTCTAATATATTCTTTAAGACAAACCAGCCTGTTAGTCACTTAGTCTTGAAAAAAGACAAGAACTTATCAATTATAAACAAAATGTTTTTCTTAGTTCATCGAAGATTACCTTTGAAGGATAACCCTCCTTCAATTTGTAGAGGTTAAATTGTAAAACATTTCCACAAAAATACATATTCTTAGAATTAAAAATCCTCAAAGTTTTCATCTTAAACATTTTGATTTTTCGAAGGACATTTTATATATTCAATTAATATCTATTAAAAATATCTTTATACACCAATAACCTCGTCGTCACTCGCACAATCCTTCTCTTTAAATTTCTGTGACGATAATTTATTTTCCATCTCTTTTTGTTTGTAAATTTATTTTATATCATGGTGGTTGGTTGTTTTTTAAATTATATTTAAATATATTTCTGAATAAAAATAATTTGAAAAAAAAATGGTATAACATTTTCAAATATCCTTAACCAGTTGTTAATTGAGTATTGATCTAATGAAGAAGTTTTTTAAAGGATATATACTGTAAATATGTGTATGTATTTGAAAAAAAACGTAATTTATGAAAGGTTAATATCAATAATGTTATGATTCTAAATAAATAACATGAAGAATTTATAATGTTTCCAAAAATAAACGGTTCGCTTTTCTGCCTCGTAGCCGGTCAAACAAACAGGATCGTGTTGTCATAGTCAACGCATTAAAGCCCCATTGATACGCTGACCTGACTCGCGAGCAAGTTGAGATACGTGATAAGTTTCTCCTCCATCGTCTGGCGTGGCAACTGTGCAGCCCAATATTCTCTGCCTGTGTTTGGGATTGCTGGAAGGCGATAATTTTTTAAATATATATATTTCTAATATTATTACATTGTGTTGATGTGCTGTATTAAAAAATAAAAAATAGTCCGATTCTATTTGCGATATTCACGATATTCACATTAAACTCATCTCTCACCATGGTGTTAGTATTTCTATAAAAGGAGCATCGCAAAAAAAAATATTTAAAAAAAACATGCATATTTTAAGAAATTAAATAAATAAATAAAAATAGTGGAGATCTGAACCCACATAATTGAGTCATTGATCATTGAGATCTACAACTATTTTGACTGGAAAGTTTACATAAAAAATTTATTGACTTAAAACATACCGTGAATGATTCATACAAGAAGAAAATGAGTTAATAAAATCACCTGTATTTTCACGAATTTTATTATTCATTAATAGTAAAATATATTTTATTTTTCGTTCTATATATCATTAAATTTTGGAGAGAGAGAGAGAGATAACGAGGATTTCTTTAAATCATATACTAACTTAAATACAAAAGTATCTTTGATTCCATAAAAAAATATTATTTTACAAGTACACCATTCGAGCCTAGATCTTATCCACTAGAAAAAAAACCACTATTCTTACAACTTCATTCAAACCTCGAGATGTAGATGTCGTTAGGCTAAGCGACATGTACTTTCAGAGCGATGACGTGGCAATACCAAGGACACCGATCTGAACTTGACGTGGGGAATGAACAGAAAAACAGCAGCAGCAGCTGAGTGCTGAGATGGCGATAAGAGAGACAGCCATCACAGCACGTGCCTTTCAGACCGCCTCTTGCCACTTTCCAGGCAAACATGAACGTGAAACTCCTCCATACTTTCCATGACGTGAACTCCAACAATCAAGCTTCATCATTCATGTGCTCTCTGGCCCGCAAAAAACACACCAAAAATCTATTTATCCCTCATTTTGCCCTTTTTTTCACTAAATTAGGTGTTCGTTTTTGTATACCTCAATTAATTTTATAAATCCTAAAATTAATGATTATATAAATTTTTAATAATTATTTTATTAACAATCACATACATCAAACCTGAGATCATAAAAAAAACAAACCACTTAATTCTACACTTTTAATACAGGACCACCTAGCTCTCTTAACTCCATGAGCAAGGCTAATAAGTGAACAGTTTTTATCTTATCATTGCAGTAAAGACTAATGATGGATTTAAAACAACAAGAGATAAAATATTTTTGCCTTGTTTATTTATTTTTATTAATATGAGTATTTGAATCTTGATTAATTTTATGGATCCTCAAGTTAATAACTATATAATTATTCAATAACTATTATATTAGTAATTATATAATTTAAACCTCACCTGAGATCAAAAAAAAATATTCTTAAATTTTTACCGCTGAACAAATTTTACCGGTTCAAGATGGACTCAAAAAAACAAGAGAGAGAATATTTTAATTATATGTTTTTATTTTCAGGCATATAAAATTTTCCGCTGTTAATGATTTAACATTTTTTCGACGCAACAACATGGTACGTGTGGATCATATTCCACATTGAACTTTGATATTATCACGAGGTACTTATTTTTAGATTTAAGACTCTGATATTTTTGCCCTGTTTTTTTAGATTTAACACAGTTAATTACTATACCATTTATATTATATAATAATTATGAAATGACTATAAATAGTCATAAAAAAGATGGGAATGGGATGTTTGGCAACAAATTTTATGGTGCAATGGAAAATTTAGGGCAGGAAAGAGAGATTTTATGTGGATATATTTTTATTATTTTTTGATAAATAATTTTTTTTTCTTGAAAATGGGCTAAAGGGAGTAATTAGTGTAATGTAATTTTTTTCTGTTGTTGAAATGAAAATTAGATTGTCTGCATTTAAATTAAAAATAGGTCTAAATAATATTTTTTTAAAATTTACTTTTTATTTTTAATATCAATATTTATTAAAAAATATTAATTTAATATTTTTAAAAAAATTAAAAATAATATAGAGAAACAGGTTGAAAAGTAAGTGAACAATAAAATTACATAGAATAAAATTAAGGGGACAACGTTTGTGCTGAGTATCTTCTCTCTCCTCCACAATCTCTTTCTTGTCTTGTGCATGACCTTGTTTGCACACTGCTTCCATGGCCAAAGCTAAAGCACCAAGACGCACTCTTGACTCTTACACTGTTAAACCCATCAACAAAATCATTAAACGTAATAAAAACTTAGCCCCCTTCTTGTATTTTTTTCAATTGAATAATATCATCTCTAAAATATGAAATTTATTCTTTCTTTCTTTTCTGTAGCCGGAGATTGCGTGTTGTTGCGATCATCGGATCCGTCGACGCCCTCGTACGTGGCGAAGATTGAGCGGATTGAATCCGACGGTAGAGGAGCCAACGCGAGGGTACATGTGCGGTGGTATTACCGCCCGGAGGAATCAATTGGTGGCCGCCGGCAGTTTCACGGCTCCAAGGAGGTTTTCCTCTCCGATCATTATGATACTCAGAGTGCAGATACGATTGAAGGGAAGTGTACGGTTCATAGTTTCAAGAGTTATACCAAGCTTGATGCTGTTGGAAATGATGATTTCTTTTGTCGTTTTGAGTATAATTCGACTACCGGTGCTTTTGATCCTGATAGAGTTGCCGTGTAAGCCCCAAAACTTGTTTTTTTCTTCTTTTTTTTTGCTATAGACCTCGTGATTATAATTAAAAGCTGATTTTTTGTTTTGATTAATTGTGAATTTGCTAGTTTAATACGGTGTTTTTCATTTTTTAGCTTGATTTTCTTGCTACCATCCGAATTTTTTTGGCTTAATCGTGGCTCGAGGGTTCTGAACTGAACACAGCTGGATGGGTTTTGTTTTATTGTGGATTTTGAATTGGTTTCGATGTGGCAGGTATTGTAAATGCGAGATGCCGTACAATCCTGATGACTTGATGGTTCAATGCGAAATCTGTAGTGACTGGTAAATTGCGTGCCTCTGAGATGATTTAGTTTGTCTGAAGCTTCAGGTTTCGTGGATGGTTTTTTTTTATTTTGCGATGCTGTTTGGAATTTGCTAGATTAGATTATTCAATGCCATGATTACTTGGGTGCTTGTAAGTTTTAGTTAGGAAGCTCGCGCGGCTTCCTATCCCAAATGTTATGGGGAGTGTAATTTTATTTTTCTTTTTGCGAGAAAGAATACATGTTTACATTTATAACACCATGTTTCCAGTAGATGGATTACAATTGAATAGGACTATAGTAATGTTTTCTATAGTTATTTTGAAGTTGCTTTGTCTTCTGGTTACTAAAGTATCTTAGATTTGTCTTTTTAAGTGAGACTAGCCACTCTGCTTTTCTCCAAAAGATATCACACATGTTTTAAATTTGTGCTTTCTGTGTTAGAGCAATTGTTTACGTGAAGGACGGATAAACATGTCCTGTAGTTTCAACTGAAAACTGCAGTCTGCTATTAAAAAGTACAGGAAAAGGTCATCATGGAAAGAAAAAAAACAATTTATTCATGGGATGCGTTGAGAACAAGGGTATAGAGACTTATGATTTAAATGCCTTTTCTTATTTGACTGTCTGCATATTCATGGGATGTTTTTACCAGAGAGCTGTTTTGCTGCAGGCATATCCAATTTATGCAAATACACTGGGAAAACAATTTGTCATTCAGCATGTTACTTTTTGATTCAGGTTTCATCCTGCTTGTATAGAAATGTCTGCAGAGGAAGCTAAAAGACTTGATCACTTCTTCTGTGAGAATTGTTCATCTGAAAGCCAGAAGAAGTTGCAGAATCCGCATAATACCAGACAATCAGATGCAAAGGTATTCCCCTATTTACGGTAGTGTTGAGTGGGTTTTGAAGTCCTTATTTGTTATTCAAATACCTGGTTTTCATGGACTCAAATTGAAACGCGCATCTTAATAATCTTATGTCCACATAGATATTTTCATCTGCCTCCTCTCAAATGGGTCATGTCGTAGGTCCCATTTGGGAGTTCGGTAGCTTATACTTCTAGGTGCTTTTTAAAAGTGAATTTGCCTTGAATAAACATCAAATCGATGTTTTTAGTGTTTTTTAATGATTTGGTGGATGTGCTAATATCAAAAAATTAAAATAAAATATTTGTAAAGATGAATAATTTTGATGCATTTTCAAGCGAACAACTCTTTTGAAAATCATCAATGCACCACAATACCACACATTTGTAATTGTGTTAGCTTTTTAGGGAATGCAGGGTACAATATTTGCATCCTAGGCTAAATACCAAGAACAACGTGATTTTTGTTGCTTAGAGCTGGAAAGCCTGTGGGACTTTGCTGAGAGTTTAAGTATGATAATGGTGGGTGTGGGCATGTATGGCAAGTGGGAAAATGTGACGACATCAAGTCAAACAATTTATTTTTCCTGATTACTTTCGTGTTTAGAGAGAACTTTTTTATGCTAATTTATGGTAGCTTGCTGCTGTGTTATGATAATGGGGGCTCTGTAATTCTAACAGAGAAAAGGATCCAGGTCAAAGTTGCATGCAAATGGCAGATAACCACAAATACAGGAAGAATGAATTGACTTTATCTTTTTTAACATTTTTCCATGGTGCTCTTGCAGGTGGAAACAAAGAGGCGCCGAAGGTGATAAAAGTAAATAAATTACAAATGCTGATGTATAATGATAGCAGAGGAACTGGAGGTCTCTTTTAACCTTGGTTAGGGTTCAGGCAAACACGGAGGCAAAAACAAGCTGTTGTATTTGCGAGTTAATGGCAGAGGTAAACTGGTGTGAAAATCTGCCATGTTTATATGGTCTGGGGATTAGCCACGCTGTCAAGGATGTGTTTGGTTGTTTGTAGTTTTATGTAATCATGTACATGTTTCTCACTCGGGTTTCTTGTTTATAAACTAGGGTTGTGTATAATCCAAACTATATTTAACTTGTTGGAAAAACAAATAGATACACAGTTGGGGGCAAAGATAGTAAAAGGTATTTTGCATATATGATTAGTGCTGAACTGCTGCCTCGTTACAAGACTTCGTCTGATTGTTGTGCTTGTAGTATGAATGGAAGGCAGTGTGACTTCTTATACAAATACTGATTCTTTTTTACGTAGAAACCTGAGTTTTTTAAACCTGGCCGTGGGTAAAACTGGCTCAATACTCGGGTCACGGGTTCTAACCGGATCATCCTGGATTAATTCTAGTTTTTTTTAAAAATAAAAGATCCATGATAAGTAAATAAAAACTATCAAACCAGCACTCAATTAATCTCTCTGTTTTTATTCCCCCACTGGTTTCTAAACTCATAGTCAATTGTTTATATACTAAAAACAATTATTTGTTTTTTTTTCTAGAGAACTGGATTAGGATTAAAATTGATAAGAAAATGGGACTAAAAACAGTTCATCAGGATTGCTTCCAGAGACCAGGTCACAGTACTAGCTTATAGAAATGGGGGGTGATGTATACAATTCCATGGCTTCTGGTGATGTTAGAGTGACAGTAGTGGTTACCATTCTAATAAAAAAAAGGCAATCCCAGTACTTGACAAAGCATAAGATTGAAAAAACTTTACTCTTTGATTTGGATAAACACCAACATCTCAGTTTTTGGATTCGTTTCCTTTCTATAATGGAGAGGAGAGAATATGTAGCTGAGATGGACAGAGTGCATGGTTACACTACTAAAAGGTACAAGTAAATTATTATGATGCACTTTCTAATGCATGTATTACATTTTCTGTGTATCTTGCTGTATGATCTGATCCGCAGACAAGGTTTTATTTGTCACAGACGCTTATCTTGCTGTATGATCTGATCAGCAAACAAGGTTTTATTTGTCACAGACGCTTACAAAAGGGCCAGTGGAAGATTTGTGGTTGTGGTCCTCTTCTCTGTATGAGAGTTTTATTCCAGAAAGTTGACAAAATATCACTCAGAAATGGAAACGAAAGACACTAAAAAAACTGTATCACGATTCAGAATTTGTTGAATCATCAACCGGGTGCCAGTATCTGTTGGAGAACCACATGGTGTCAGCTTCCACTGCATATCCATCTTGATTGCGGTGCCAGCCATAGAAAGCATGGGTTCTGTTCTTAATATCGAAAATGGCATGACCAAAACTGGCCTCGCGGTAGGCTGAGTACTCTGGTTGTGGATATGTCATACTGCAGGACAATGAGGCCACAATACATTTAACTATGCAAGCAAACTGGAAGGTATATATCTGGGAATATGAGTTCTTTTATTCAATTTTCTTACTTCGTTGCTAAGCCTTCAAGATTTCCTCCATCACCGATGGTAATGTAAACTGGGGCAGTTTGATCTCTTACCGGAACACACTTTCCGTTTACTATGTTGTATGCAATGTTCGACACGCGTTCCTGCAGAGACAGCAAACCATTGGTTGCAGAAAGAAGATGTGCCAAGTTTTACCTTGATAATGACTTCACATTCAAATCTAGAGTCGATGGTTCTTACTGATTGCTAACAACCACAAATCTCTCTTCGATAATTTGATAGTTCGGAGATTCTCAAGTTAGATTAGTTTAAAGGATTTTCATTTAATGTCATTTGGAAGCAAAACCAAACCGAAGCCAAACTAAGAAATCTTTACAAAACTTACAAGGTTTCTGAGAAAATTAAAAAAAGACATCCCCAAGGACTAGAAAGAAAGCATTTCAATAGAAATATGAACCTTATCACATGATTTATAAGGGAGCAGGGACACTTACAGATCGTTCGTAGGCATGAACATGACCAGCAAACACAACATCAACTTTGTACTTAACAAACCATGCCTCGTACATTACTCTCATGGTCTCTCCTTCCATGTAATGATAGTTGTAGCTATTATACCATGGAGAATGCATAAGAACAATCAACCACGGTGTCTCACTCCTATTAACTTTTGGTAGCTCCTGTTCAAGCCATTTGTATTGCGGAGTGTATTTCCCTAAAATCATGGTAAAAAAACAGATGCAATTACATAAGTACTGGTACACGATTACAGAATTGCATCATTGGAGGAATAGATGTTTGGAAATGGCATGGAAATGCAGGAATTGTAAATTATATCAGCAAAAGATAGCTAGGACTGATGTTTGATAAGAACACATACACGTATCGGTCTTCCATGGATTCTATTAGGACTTTAGAAAGAAGTAAAGCCCTTACCATATGCTGAGTATGAAGACAAAACAATGATGTATGCTGAAGCCCTCTTGATCGAGTACCAAAAAGGAGCAGTACTTTGTGATGCTCTATAGGGGACTTGGTAGCGGTTGGTATAAGGCTTAAATGGTATAGTTTCACCCTGCAAAAACAATATATTCTTTTGCTATGAATTCGCTTTTCCAGCAGCTTCTGCACATTTATCAAACATACATATGGAAAAAAGTGGACTAGAACCATAGATAACAAAGCATCGAAACTCAAGAGCAGCAGCACCCAAGTGCCATTTACTTTCTAAATTCAAGGTCAGTATAAACTACGTCAGTAATTTTAGCACTCTGCATCTAAATTGAGGTAGCTGCAATAAAATTAGTTGCCAAGATGAAGCATTTCCACCTTTACAAAATAAGAACATAGAAGATACCATCCCCTGTTGGCCTTACACATATTTCATAAATGTTAGATGACAAACGATGGTGCGAGATACTTACAATTTCTGGGACAAAGTCAATCTCATGATTCCCTGCAGTCCATATCCAAGGCTGATAAGCAGCACTTCTCTCCACAAACCTTCCCCATGTATCCCATCTCACATTGTCATGATTTGGATAGTTATCGGCGTAAGATAGGTCTCCAACAAACAAAACTGCTTGCCCTTTAGTTGGGTTATTTTCATAGTGAGTAACTGTGATATTTGAATCATAACTCTGACCAAGATCCCCTGCAAATAAATCCCGATAATGAGCACGTGTAAGAACAAGAAGATCCTATCCGCTCAAAGAATCATACAACCTCGTAGAAATACAGAAGCAAACTGCAGGTAAGACTGAACCATACTGCCCACGACATAAGCAAACAGAACCTATAGCCAAGCCATGCATACCTATGAGACCAAATGTGTATGGGACATCAGGACCAACTGCAGGAGGAGTGGTGAACCAGAATTGCCTTTCGGTGTGCCCGACCCCTACCACATAGTAATATTTAGTGTTGAACTGCCACGAGAAGTCAAATAATCAAAATCATACTCTAATTCTGTACAGAAAGGTGAAAACTTTCAGTTAAAAGTCCAAATTCCAACTAATCTATTGAGGAACTACAAGTTATCGATGCAAAACAGAGCATAAACAGGGAGCTGGGAATGAAGCAAAATGAAAACCAAATAGTATATCAGAAAATTTAGAAATTCACCTCTAAGTTTCTGATGGTACAGTGGTGAATGTAGCCAGACTTGTAATTGTAGAATTCATAGGTATAAACTTTGCCTTCAGCCTCCTTCTTATGCTCGCTATTTTCACTCCAGTAAATCACTTTTTTTGAACCTGGTTCATTAGCAGTGACCCATGACACTATAACTGCCTTGCCCGCATGATCTCCCTGTGTTATATGAACCTGTATCAAAAACCACCCAGATATCAAGAAATTGAGAGTCCGTCCACTGTTTCTATCAAGAATATCAACAAAAGTCTAAGGAGAGCCCCCTTAATTCTAAGAAATAAAAAGGAATTAAAGATTTAAAAATCAGTTTTGGAATTGAAAAATGAAAGCCTTTCTTTGTTAATTGACGAGCCCCACTTACAGTGTTGACATGGAAAAGGAAAAGGTGAGCTTTAATTTAACCAATATACAATATAATACCATAATCACTGTTGAAAAGAACAAGAAAAAAAGACCTGTTGAGGAGCATTGTAGCCAGGAGGGACTTTGAAAACATCGCTATCAAGAGGCATATCAACAGTTTTCTCCACTTTCCTGACAAAACTACTGGTTTTGCCTCCATGACACAGCACCGCCGCGTTAAAAACCAAGAACAAAACTGCAAAGACAACGGAGGAAGAAGAAGGAGAAGAGCCCATCTTCTTCAAATTAGAGTTCAGCATCTTGTGCTTTCCACAGTCCAAATCCTTTGACATTTGCATGTATATATATAGATACGCTTGCCTGTTATTAGATACACAGGGGTGCAGGCCTTACCGTATACCACGGGGAATGTGCTGGAATCTAATATCTATACCATGCTTTGCCAATAAACAAATCTGAGGTCAACAAGTCTGAAAGCTTAACAAGGTAAAGACTATAAATTTATGCAAGTTACGGATCCAAGAAAATGCGAATATACGAAGAGGTTGTTTTTTTCTTTCGAGCTGTATAGTATTGTGATAGTTGTTCTATTTAAATAATATTTTAAAAAAAAATTATATAGTACATTCAAATAATCTGAAACATAAAAACAAATTAATTTAAAATAAAAAAAAATCAATTTTATTTTAAAAATATGAAAACGAAAAAACAATTGACCCCGTAGACACCGACAGGCTGTCAGAAGGAGACATATCTAAGAAAGAAAAGGCCAAGAGGGTTCATTTCTTCTCGAACCCAGAGATAAAAACAAAAGAGCACAAACGAGATTTCAAAGTAAATGAGCTTTGGATAAGCTTCCGGATAATTAATGCATTTTAAACAAATGTTTTTTTTTCTTATATCGGGTATTTAACAATGTGTTTTAAAAATGATTTTTAAAATAATTTATTATTTTTATTTTAAATTAATTTTTTTAATATTTTATATCATTTTCATGTAGTACTGATATCAAAAATAATTTTTAAAAAATAAAATAATATTATTTTAATATATTTATGATTGAAAAATATTTTAGAAAATAATTTCAATCCTACTGCCAAATAAATAATAATAAATAGAGAAAGTAAATTTACGATATTTTTTCATTATTTTTCAGAAAATTATAAATAAAACATGTGTAATTAAATATGCGATATCAAATCATGGGAGTTGATGAGAGATAAAGGAACTTCCTATGAAGCAGTTGTACCGGTAAAAAAATAAATCCAGCTGTAGGAGATTTTATCCTCGTTAGTTTATTATATAGCCACAGAATTTGGGTTTGACATCGCAAGAAGAAGGCGATCACTCGCGAGGTTTTCAATTATATTTTTTTACTCGATCATAATGGCCATGATGGATGGACAGGATTATTTCACGAGGTGATTAGAAGATCGTCGAGTAATTTTTATAGTAAAGTTCGTCAGACGAGTCAACGAAGTAATCTATCACTTTTCCACGATTGATGATTGTGATGGACTAAAATGATTGAAAGATCCAAAAAAGAAGCTGCATGGATTTCGAAACCATGGCCCTTACAATCTCACAACTCCTTTCTTTGATCAAACTTGGAAGGAAACTTTTCAAGTCTAGCCTCTGTGATTCTGCCAATCCTACAAATGAGTCCCTGTAAAAACAAATTCATCAAATTTACCCTTGTATTTAACGTATCTGGCTGAATTTTAAACAATTTATTTGGCAAATACATGTAGGGTAAATTCATCTCGGTGTATTCAAAATCCGGTTCAATTGAAGGGCCTTATCTGCTCAATGTAAATGAGTATAGGGACTAAATCGTGTTTTTTTCAATTTGTTAATCTTATTTCCACTCTCATTTATGGCGTGTACGGTGGAGAAGTGAAATTATACTGGCTAGAGGTTGTTCTATGAGAATGTGGTCCACGCGCATCACAAAGGACTGAGAAGGCACACAGGATGGACAACCGCTAGCGTCAACTAAAATAATTGACCCGCATGATATTATCCTTAATAAAACATTTTATACACGGTTTTTTTTAATCTTTTTGTAGTTAAAAAAAATGAGAGAAAAATATAAAGTTCATCCATGTATTTTAAAAAAAAAGATCATTGTGTGTGTATTAAATAGTAAAAATAATACAAATAATAGTTAAAATAACTGAAAAAAATCAAGAAACAAATATAAATCAAGATATTTAATATTAAAAGAACATGATATTTACTTTGTTGTGTTTGATAATTTATTTTATCCATCCAAAGTGATAATATAAATATACATAATAGATACACGAAGTTAAATTGATTGAATAAAATAATAAAAAATATAATGCAAAGTTGCGCACATTGAAAATATCATTTTATTTTTTATTATTGTTAGTATTAAATATAAAATTCATCTATATAAGGTAAAAAAAATATGACGTCAAAAAAATGTTATATAAACAGAATAAATGAGGGGATGAATATTAATTTAAACATATATAAAAAATAGAAACAAAGAAAAATTAGGTTAAGTCCACCATTCTCATTTTTGTTGAGAGGCTTGCGCTGACATACTCGTACGACTGATTTTTAAAAAAAAATATGAGCGGGCAACATCTAATTTGCCCTTTTAAAAAAAATAAATAATAAATAATGATTCGTCTGATTTTGCTCAAATAATTAAAAAAAAATAGGGTTTAATATCTTTTACATAAGTTTTTTTTCAATCTATTTTTTTTTATCTGTAACACCTATAAAAACACGTTAAATACATCAATTGACATGAAAAAATAAAATCAACATGGAACTAAAAATCTAAGCAAACTCAAAAAATATTGGGATACTAGAACTGTGCAACTTGTGTTATTTTTAAATCTCAAGAACCAGAGTATATATTTTTCTAAATTCTCAGAGCACCACTTGTGTTTTGATAGTTTTTTTTTAATATGATCCTGTTCTTCTAATTTATTCATTGACCATACAAAAAATATTTCACTTTCGATTATAATTAAATTGATCGCGAATAAATTTGGAAGAATAAAATAAATTTATTAAAAAATATACAATAAATTCAAAGTGTTTTGTACGTGTATGGATCGTGCCGGCTCTATAGTTAAAACTTAAAACTTAAAACCCCACATATATACTTAACGAGGGAAACAAGGCGCACTGGCAATGGACCAGCATGGCCCGTTGACTTTCGTGCGCTTAAATGACTGGATTACGTTCATCAGACTCCTCCATGCCACGACTAGCACCGCCAGGTAACCCACCTATCCGCTTTATAGCAACTCCAATATAAATGCTAAAAAAAAACTAAAGGGAAACACAATTTTTTTATATATTTTTAAAATATAGTCTTAAGAATAGAACTAAATCGAAGAGGTAGAATAACATTTCGAAGTTAAAGAGTTATATATATATATATATATATTTGATCAAAATAGTTAAAAAATATTTAATATATTTTTTATAAAAAAATCTATTATGATTGTACTTATATTGGTTATTTATTATTCATAAATAATTATATCAATATTACATATATTAAAATAGAATTAGTTTCTATAAATGATTTTTCTTATATTAGAGTGTAAATATAAAAAATATTATTATATTATTTAAAAATTTATATTATTAATTTGAATTTTTTTTAAAAATATTTTTCTCTGGTAGATGCTCCTGCTCACCCTTTATGCTCATCTCCCTCCATTTTTAAAAAAAAATAAAAAAAAATAACTAGTTGTTGGAGATTTGTCTTCATTAATTTATTATACGGTCACATGATTTGGGTTTGACCATTCATTGCATCGTAAGAAGAACGCTATCAATCGCGCGGTTTTCACTTTTCAATAATATTTTTCTGCTCGGACATAATGGCCATGATGGATGGACAGGATTATTTCACGAGATGATTAGAAGATCCTCAAATATTTTATATTGTCAAACGAATCACTCACTTTCCCACGATTGATGATTGTGATATCGCAGAACTATAAGGTCCAAAAAAGAAGTTGCATGGATTTCAAAACCATGGCCCTGACAATCTCATAGCTCCTTTCTTTGATCAAACTTTTCAAGTCTAACCTCTGTGATTCTGCCAATCCAGCAAATGAATCCCTGTAAAAACAATTTAGTCTATCCATACAGGGTAAATTCATTTTGGTGTAATTAAAATCCGGTCCAATTTGCTTGAATTGATGAAATATGACAAGATTGATGATTTGTTTATTGAAGGGCTTGATCTGCTAAAGGGAAACAAGTACAGGGACTAAACCGTGTTTTTTCAATTTGTAATCTTATTTATATCCACTCATTTATAGTTTGTGTACGGTAGACAAGTGAAATTATACTGGCTAGAGACTGTTCTCTGAGAATGTGGTCCACGCGCACAGCAAGGGGCTGAGAAGGCACGCGGAATGGACAGCCACTAGCGTGAATGAGTGGAAAATGGTGCATCAACCAGCATGGCCCGTTGACTGTATTGCGATAAAACGAATGGATTACGTTCATCAGACTCGTCCATGCCGTGAATAGCATTGCCAAGTAACCCCCGTCTTCCCGGTGCTTAGTACGTTTTTGGGAGTAGTATGTTTTTGAGAGTATATATAATATTGTTTTTTTTGGTTAAAAAATATATTAAAATATATTTTTTTAAAAAATTATTTTTAACATCCACAAATCAAAATAATATAAAAAACAATAAAAAACTTAATTTTAAAATGAAAAATAAAAAAATATATTTTTAAAAAATATATTTTTAAAACGCAGTGTGAAAGAGAAACCGACTTCTTAGCTTATCTCTGTCGAGTTTTTTTCAAATTTATCATTTAAAAAAAATATTGAGAGGATATCATAATTTATATAAAAAAAATAAAAGAACACAATTTATTTAGAGAGTAGAGCTTACTCTCCTGGATTATAAAATGATCTTGCATAATTTACGATAATAATAATGATAAAAAAAAAGAACAACAAATATTAGCAGCCTACATCCTCATTTGAACACCAATAGTAGAAATATCAAATAAGATATGGTTGGCGACAAATACTTTTAAAGAGTAATAATTATTTATGTAAAATAGATAAAGAAAATTTCAACCGATTAATAATTATATCTGATAGTTTCTATAAGTACTTGGTTGCTGAATTTGTGCAGGTGGAATAATAATTTTTTTTATTTTATTTTGTTTAACAACTATGAATATGTTAGCCTATATATAGCCTTCTTGGTTTTGCCACGAGTATGTGTGATGAAAGAATCGGTTCAAGTATAATTAAATACTCAATTTTCTTGTAACAATTATATTATTTCTCTTATAAAAGTCATACTAAAATCGATGTGTATACATACATCATGACCTAAAATTGTCTGCACAGGCTTGTGCAGCGGTGTCTTCTACTCTTCTGCGAAGTGGACACTTAACCAACAGCGAGCTTCAAGGTGCGGGAGAAAAGTAAACGGAAATAACTTTGACCATGGATTGTTATATTATAGCATCGCTGCGTCCGCAAACCCCTCCATTGTTGGTAGGGGGTGAATAAATTAACATGATCTATTTCTTGCGGGAAAAGTACTATTTAACATGCCTAATTATGATTTTACTTTTCTTCTTAAAAAACAAGTTACCATGTACCGAAGAAAAAAAGCTAAATGGTGTCCAACAATCACTGTAATTATATAATTATAGATATAATTTATTGTGAATTGAAACAGTATAATTGTTATTGTGAACTTCAATTTACAAAATTTAATCACTAGTTTTGAAGGTGTTTATATTTTTTTCCTTTTTTTTTTAACCATTTAAACTATGGTTTTGCTCCTGGTTTAAGTAAAAAAAAAACATTAGCTTATCAAGGGTTTTGTAGATATTTTGTTTTTTAGTGAACAATAAAATAACTCTTTTGCCCTTGTATAATACAAGAAATTAGAGTTGCTGAAAAGGGTATTTTTGATTTTTCAATTTTATAAACAGTGAAAACACTGTCTTTGCCCTTGAAAAAAAAACAAAAATCAAAGAGATGCCTCGAGGATATTCTGATATTTTTATGTGCATTTTTTTTTGTTATTATGATGGACTTGGGAGAGTATTTTAGCAATTACATGCTTTTTAATTCTTTACAGGGAGAAGATGTTGGTGCGTCTGCTTGACCGTTTTCTTTCGTCCAAGCCATACATGCGGCCTTGTGTGGCGTCATGCGATAACTAAAAATGTTCAATCACCATATCACTAGATGCGCCGCCATGGTCTCTTTACAATGAGGGTAAGCATGTCGGCTCTTATTAGGTGGAGACTTGTTGATCTCGTTGTTTTTCTTTATCTCTCTCTTATGACAAAAAAATACATGTAAATTCTCTTTGTTTATGATTTGTGCATTTCTAATATAAAAGTTTTGATTTATTTTAATATAATTCAATTAAAATTGATTATATGTTTTGTTTTTGACTTTGACTCCTATTCTTTTAATTTTTAATATGGTTTGAAGATACAGTTTTCCAGTTTTTTAAGTATGCGATTACGCAAGGCATGAAGTAGTTTAATTCTATAATTCACAACTGAATTTTCGTGAGCTATAGTGTTTATCCTAACATATCTCTCTCTGGATAGGCAACCTGTTTTATTGCCTTGGTAAGTAAGCAACGATATTGTAAAGGACAACTATTATTTATACTGACGTGTTAAATATATAATGAAACAAATGGCATGCAGTACCTATCCTGTACATGCTAGACATAATCAATGAACAATGACATAATCGATAGCTAGTGTTTTATCATTTATTTATTTTTTTTTTTTTTATTTTTATTCAATTTAGTACTGAAAAAATTTATTTGTGTTGTTAATCATTTTAAAATTGATTTTTTTCTATTTTTCTCTCAAATTAAATGGTTTTTCTATGCTAGTAATATTTATTTTGGTTTTGTCATTTAAAAAAAATGGTTGCTCTTTTATTAAAGTTTTCAAGGTTTTTATTTTATTTTTCAGAATAATTTTATGATTTTCATTGTTCACGCAATAATAATTTTAATGATTTATCATTATTATTTTATTGCTTGCTCTTTTGTTAAAATCTTTGGGTTTTTTTTGTTTTTATTCTTCAAGATAATTTAATATTTTTTATTGTTCAAACATTGATAATAATAGTGATTTTAGTTGTTGCTATCATTATAATAATAATGACGCTACTAATGATAATAATATCAATAATTATTTTAATGATATTAATAACAGTACTTGTCAGTAGTTATAATAGCTATTGCAATGATGATGGTAGTGATACTAACAATAATGATGATGACAAGTCAATGATAGTTAGAATATGAATTATTTATAGTGATAGTAATATTGGGATGTAACAATCATAGTAATGACAATGAAAGTAATGATTAAAATAATAGTAATAGTGCACCCTTTATTTTCATGGGACGTGACGTGATGACAAAAAACCTGAGATTTGCACAGTAAATTTTAAATTCAAGTTGGGATGTCCACCCCTTTATAAAATCCTAAAATAATCAGAATTTTATTTGTTTATCTAGATCCATAAAATATACTCTATAGAGAATAACTTTCATCGCATAAGAGCAAGTCCAATGATAAAAGATATTTTGGATAGTTTTTTTGTCCATGTCTACTCCAATAGTAAAAGCCATTTAGAAGAGCCATTTTCTATATATCATTTTAAATACAGTGCAATTATTTTGTATACAATTTAATTATACAATTAACTATACAATTAATAGGAGTAAGTTATATAATAAAATAACTGCTTTTAAAAAACCCTCCAACAATATAATTATTAATTTTTTAATTATATTTAAATTAAAAAATTTGAACGTCTCTCCCAGGAATAAAAATTAAATTCATTTGCACTTCGACAAAATTTATCTGCAAGTTATCAGTGCTCAATTCCAAACTAAATTCATTATATGAACTTCTCTCCAGGGAAAAAAAAAGTTTTTTTCTGTGGCTATTGAAATGGTAACAAGTAATATTAAGTAGTAGCAAAAGCATTTGGAAGCCAGCTTGTGATTCAAGAAAGGCTCGTTATGAAAATGATTTTGAAGAACTTAAAAAACTCAACCTTGTGTTTCAATAAGCCGGGTACACCCACCTAGACCTGCTTCCTAAACCTCACCACTTTAATTTATTAATTTACCAGAGCTCTGTAACCTCTTTTTTGCTCATGGGCTACAATTTCGCCTTTCTTATACTTGAGCCCTTTTACTTTAATCTAAACCAAAGGCCCAAAGTACGAAACCCAATAATGTATAACAATGTCATAATACACCAACAAAACAAATCTTAACGGTTAATTTATAGTTAATAAGGGCTATCCTATTTTATAGTTCATGCAATTTAAACTTTAAGGCCGGTATTTATGAAAAATTAAGATTGTTTATAAAAATAAACCTTCACCTTTATCGAAATTAAAATACAACCCAGAATACCTTTATTACACACACACAATTGTAAGCAAAGCCCATCCTGACCCACCCCTCAACTTTCCTGGACCAAAAGCCCGATCCACATCCATTCCCAGACTGCACGACAAACACCCTTTTTTTTTTTAATATATATATAATCCAGTGCGTAACCGAAGAAACATAGATTAGCTTCCCACCAAAAAGCCGAACCTACCATTCAATCCAGCACTCCACTTCTACCACGTGTCCTTCTGCTATTGCCCATCCATTGACCTTTCTCCCTAAGCAAACTCAAAAGGCAAAACCCACCGTCACGCCTGTTAGCTTTAAGCACCGCCCATCTCTCTCTACGTATATCAGTACTATCGTATTTATACCACATGATATGGAACCAAAATCATCTATGGTCCTTAAAGTTTCAATATTTGGTAGTTTATTTAGGAATCCACTTTCATGGCTTTTGATGGATTTTTTCCCCCCAAAATTAAGTTACTTCCGATTGAGATAATTTGATTGTTGACATATTCACAATGAGAGGGTGAAAAATCAAGTCTTGATTCTTCTAAGAAAATAAAAGATTTTTGTTTGGAATATTAAATTAAATTAAATTAAATTGAACACAGACGTGTGCCGGGGGACTCACCCGTCATAAAATTAAAAAGTAGAGGGTCGGATTTGATACAATCTAAAGAAGACACACGGATTGGACTAGATATATAATGAATCCACGTAATCTGTCTTACAATACGATACGGATTCGTACATTATACGTATACCAATAATTCGCAAACCAGTATCCTTTTTCTATATAAACCTCTGTTTTGCCAAGGCATCGCCATTACCTAATTTTCAACCCAACAATGTCTCTCAATCTCTCTCTCATCCTCTTTTTCCTCTTTATCTCCGCTATTTCTGCGGAGACATTCAACGGTGATGATTCTCTGATCAGACAAGTAGTCGACGGTCAAGATGAATCATCATCAAACCTGTTGACCGCAGAGCAGCATCACTTCTCGCTATTCAAGAGAAAATTCAAGAAATCATACCTTTCACAAGAAGAGCATGATTACCGGTTTTCCGTATTCAAGTCTAATCTGAGACGCGCGGCGCGTCATCAGAAATTGGACCCAACAGCGAGTCATGGTGTGACTCAGTTCTCCGATTTGACTTCGGCTGAGTTTAGAAAGCAGGTCTTTAGGTTTAAGGAGGCTGAGGTTGCCTAAGGATGCGAATAAAGCCCCGGTTTTGCCTACTGAGGATTTGCCTGAGGATTTTGATTGGAGAGAGAAAGGAGCTGTTGGCCCTGTTAAAAACCAGGTATTTTATGATTCGATTTTTTTTTGTCTTGTGATTGTTTGTATGCGGAAAGTGGCCTTCTTTTGTTTTCTCTTGGTCGGGCCGGATCTTTGAAACGCCATCCACGGGATGGTGTGGAAAATTCTCTCAAAATATTTCACTATTTTTGTCCATATTTTTTCAAGGATATATTTGAGGCGGGGAAGTTACGTGTTGGCCTTGATTAAATTTTTAGAATTTCAGCCGTGGTTTTTCGGGGTTAAGGTTTTTGATGATGTTGATTTTTTGTTTTGTTGCGGGTCAGGGTTCATGTGGGTCATGCTGGAGTTTTAGCACTACAGGAGCTTTGGAAGGTGCACATTTCCTTGCTACTGGAGAGCTTGTTAGCCTCAGCGAGCAGCAGCTTGTGGATTGCGATCATGAGGTATTTGACCATAAGTTTTTTTTTCTCGCAAATTAATTCAAGTTTTTTTTCAAATCATAAATATGTCCGGGTAGAGATAACATTTGACTTAAAAGTTTTTTTAGAAGATCGAGTCAAATTTTTAGGAGAATTAGCTCAATATTTCATTATACTTGAAGATAATTTTATGATAATTTTTAGGTAGAGATTACCTCCAATAAATATTTATGATTGGCTGCAATCTTTTTATGTTGATAAGTTCATTCAATAACCAGGCATGCAGATTCAATATTTTCTAAAATTCGCGCAGTTCCCTGTTGTTGGTTTCAATGTACGGAGAGACTGGTTACTTTGTTGGCATGATATCTGGGAAGAATTTCCTTCTGATGAGAAATAAAGAAATGGACTGACTGTTTAGATAGCATGATTTGGCACACAAGTTGTTTAGATATTTGTTGGTTATTCTCTAAAGTAAGCTTGCGCCCGTGTGCAGTGTGATCCAGAAGAACCACGATCGTGCGACTCTGGGTGCAATGGGGGGCTGATGAACAGTGCCTTTGAGTATACACTCAAAGCTGGTGGTCTCATGCGTGAGGAAGACTATCCTTACACCGGTACCGATCGTAGTACTTGCAAATTTGACAAGAACAAGGTTGCTTCTAGAGTGGCCAACTTTAGCGTGGTGTCCCTTGATGAAGATCAAATCGCTGCAAATCTTGTGAAAAACGGTCCCCTCGCAGGTAATTGACTTGATTTTCACTGATTGAGTGACCGGTTTTCTTTTGATGTCCACAATATTAGTGTATAGTTGTGGCTAACTCCTGCTGTGTTCAAATTCAGTGGCCATCAATGCTGTGTTCATGCAAACATACGTCGGGGGAGTTTCATGCCCATACATTTGCTCAAAGAGGTTGGATCATGGAGTTTTGCTGGTGGGATATGGTTCAGCTGGCTATTCTCCCGTCAGGATGAAGGAGAAGCCATACTGGATTATCAAGAACTCATGGGGAGAAAGCTGGGGGGAGAGTGGATTCTACAAAATCTGCAGGGGTCGCAATGTTTGCGGAGTAGACTCCATGGTCTCCACTGTTGCTGCCGTGCAGACCCCCTCCCAGTAGGGACACCCTAACCATGCTACGCCGTCGCTTTGTTTGTAAATAAGGATGTAACATTACAAGCTATGTATGGCCCCACCTGAACTATCTGCCTATCATCATATTCAACCAGAGCATGGGAATGAAGTTTCTTTGAAAGTTCCCATGTCTTGGGTTTGCAAGAACAAGCTACACTATATTATTTATGTCTTCTGTTTCAACCACCTTTATAAAGACTCGCAATGTTTATCCTGTTTCATTTATTTTGCTGTGATAACATGCGATATATCATGTCACCAAATCGCTCGCGAACGATTTCTACACGCGACGGCATCCTCGCGTCACCCAGTGGTACATGTATTATAGCCCAAATTTGAACAACACTCGATTTTCCCTTGAAAACTAGCAAAAAATCGCCAACTGCTACCAAACAATTGATTCATCATATTCGAATATTTGATATTACCTGGCACGCGCTTCCTGTCATGTGATGGACGCGTGACGAGGGGAGTTTTAGTTCAACAGACGCTATAAATATATAAACCCTCCAAATGGCTATTACATTACGGTGGAAGCAAACATGATTATTAGATTGTTTTTGAAAGTTATTTTTATTTTAAAATAATATATATTTCAAAAAAAAATTAAAATTATTTTTAATATCAATAAAAATAATCTTCAAACATAACAAATATTTAATTTAAAGTAAAAATTAATTATTTTTTTTAAATACTTTTGAAACAAACACAATCAATATCAAAACAGAAAATCGAAACTATTTGAAATCGATCTACTTTTTAAACCTTAGGTCTGGTTCGGTTCTATTACTAAAATAAACAGCAGCGATGGGATTGTTGTGAACTCCAGCAGTAAAATGATGATAAATAAATATTTGTAAAATTCAGACGTTCCATTAAATACAAGCTCTGGTTTTCCGCATACAACTTTATTGTTTCTATCTTTCCACATACTAATAATAATAACGGGAGTTTAAATAAATCAAATAACCTTATTATTACACCTGGCCATAGCTGCCATGACATACATACATACATAAAAGCAACTTTCCTCTAGGAAGCTGCCTGGTCCTTTCAATAACAAATAAAGGATTGGACAAGCGAGGCAATGCTCCAAAAATAGAAGCTTCGTCAAACTCCCCAAAAGATACACATACCATTCACCTCTCATGTTCGAATGAAAAAAACCAAACAAATCCATGCTCATACACCATGGATTCCCAATTTGGCAGCAGCTATGATTTTATATCAGTGCATCATTCATTCATTCATCCTCGTAATTTACTGATCCAAATGAAAAGGGATAAAACTTGTAACCATCTCCCTCGTAGAATTTGTTCTGGAATTCCACCCAGTGCAGACGCAAGGCATGCAAGAAAGCACTAAGAGTTTCCATCACCAGCAACACACCGACAGTCACGAAAATGAAGACAATGGCACCGACAAGAAGGATAAGAATATTGTTGTAACTGTGGCACATGTAAAGCACAATGTTAGCTAGGAATCCAATTTGAGTATGGATGTGGGTGTACCACATAGCATTTATAGTTCAAGCAACGCCATCATAAGGATTAACATACCCCCAAGCAAGGAGAAGGACCTTCTCGAAGAATACACTAGACAACTCCGAGTGTGCGAGGCTGCAAAACATAAAGCATCCAATTAACTCCCATCACGGGGATTGAATACTTGTCATATTAAAAGAAAATGACCTTTAAGGAAATATAGAGAAACGACTACAGTGAAACATGTCGACCATATCTAAGGGTGCGATTTGATGTCATTGAAGGATACGAAGGGAAACCTCCGTTTATGCAGCTTTTATCAAGAGAATATATAAATCATGCATACAGAATTACACAAATTCTGAAATGTACCGGTTACATGCAAGATTGAATTCTACATTTGAACTCAAATGATGCATAGTTTCATTTTCTAATGACAAACCTGAGGGCCCATAAACGAAGATAGGAAGCTGTGTTTGAGACTGCTCCAAGTACAAACTCAATGGTATGTATCATCTGATGCACAAAAACTTCACTGAATTCAAATTCCTCATGACCATGTGAATCATGGTTTGTCTCCACCTGAAGTGACTCCTCAGTGCTCTGAAGTGGTGTGTACGATTCGCCTTGGTGCCTCTGGAAGAAACTTTACAATCAGAACTCATGGAAAGAGAGAACGAAGTGCAATGCTCTTGTTTATTATTTGCACATGTGCGTGCATACATGCATACAAGAGAACAGAGTATAATGCTCTTGTTTATTATTTGCATGCACACATATATATAAACTTTAATCATATTAAGAAACTTGGGAGTTGAGAACAGTTTCATACAGCTTTGTGTTGCATCTTCAAAAGGAAAGGCTTTGGGAGCAGCATCCATGGTACCGACACAAGGGCCAGTAGTAATAGCACAAGCTGAAAACCGAATATACAAAATGAATTAGTAGAATGGCTACATCTCATTTAAATGAAAGATAAAGTAAAAGGCAGCAAAAAATAGGAGTCAACCTGCACAGTTTTTTGCCTAGGAAAAAGCTGATTTTCTCCCAACTCGTCTGTTGGACTCAGGAACATGTATATCATTACATGGTACAAGTCTGCTTGTGAACCAGTGGACCACTTCACAATTATAAGGAGTGATAAATAGCCAAACAAACTGTTTAAAAATATCAATTGGGGGATAAATTGGAACCTGAAAAATGCATGACAGAGGTCACCTTTAGATATCCCATCTTTAGAATTCCAGCAAAAAAATGAAATAAATATTAAGATGCTGAAGCAGCCAGTATCCTAGTTTACCAAAGCTTACCAGATATTCAAGCTGTTTTTAAAGTATATTGCATTGAAATAACTCAATATGATTCCAAGGTTCATCTGAGCAACCCCAATAAGGATTGACATTTTCATCTTCAGAGAGTTGAGAAAAGGCAGCTCACTGCGACTGCCATGCCATACAGGATCTACACCAAATGGGTAAGTGGGGAGCACTTTTATCAAACCCGCTGTGGTAGCATCCCTGAAAAACAAGCATGCCCAGGACTGTCATGTGAAAATTGAAAGAGCACACTAAATGAAGACTTTTGTAGCAGGTTTATAAAAGGTTTAAAGCAAACACCTGCAAGAAAGATCACGGCAGGCATATGCTGATGGAGCAAATAGTTCGAAGGGGACTGAGAAGAATTCATTATAAATAACACCAGTGTAAATTGAGAAGAGTGCCATCATCAGGATAACATAACGACCACCAAAGGTCATTTCAGTGATATCTCCAAGTTTCTGATGCACAAAAGACATAATTATATTAGACGCTAACTACAGGGAAGCACATAAGCTAACAAAAATAAAAGCACACTAAATGGTAATCTTTAGCAAAAAGTAAAATCCTGATAGTCAGAGAAGTCAACATTCAATAACTTCAATGCTACAAAATAATGCAATAATCAAGCTAGACATCAAAGTATAAAATGTCTGTCAACCATCAAAGTTACCCAGAGATTACCTGCCCAGAAAGTTTCTTTTCCCTGATTATGAAGATTAATGCCGCGAGCAACAAGCAAATTCCATGTCCCCAGTCACCAAACATGATAGCAAAAAGAAAAGGGAATGTAACTATAGTGAACACTCCGGGATTTGCTTCTTGATACTTTGCCACCCTGCCATCATGTAAAGCCAAAGCATCTTATTTGTATTAATTGATTTCTATGCATGAACACATACATCTGTGAATCCATACATGCAAGCAAATGATATATTTAACGGCAAACTATACAAGATTTGTACAGAAAATAGGGAGGCATCTTACCACATCATCTAACCAAATCTAATTATAAGTAAAGCTGAACCTATTATATACATTAGGATTGTGCAGTATGCAGCTAGTTTAGATCATTTTACGTGACGTGGGACAAACACATAGGATGCCATTATCAATTTGCATGAAGTAAACAGTTGTAAGATGTACATTACTCCTACCAAAGTTGTTTATGGACTGGATTTTAGACCTAAACTCAGTTGATCTGACCCAGTTTAGGGTTTATAAACCCTAAATTTCATGTCATTTAATTACTTTCAATCAGTTATTTCCAATGCATTCTTTATAGTTAGGAACGTATGAGAAATTTCTATATTATTCAAGAGTCTACCATGAGGAGAGAGACATACATGAAGATGAAAGAATGTGACATGAATATTTCCATCTCGGCTCAAAAATATATGGAAATATAATTCTCTCCCATTCCTCTCTTCTTGTGTTTATCTTTTGTGATTAATATAAAATTTCTCAGTAACATGTAGCTAAATGTCATGATTTGAAAACAAATTTAAGAAGAGAAATGGAAAAAAAAATCAAAACTAATTAGGCTACTTAAAGGGTAACAATGCTGGCAGTGATCTAGCATATTAATTGAGAAAAGTAAAATCAGATAGAATAGTCTTATAGTGAACTCACCCATATGCATCGACAATATCTTGAAAAGCAGAAGTGAACTTGTTTGTGCAAAAATATGTAGGTGGCAACTCTGTTGTATGCAGAACCTGGAAAATTGTTCCTACTTGTGAGTTGGAATCAAATGCAGCTCGCTGCAATGCATCCTGGATCTGTAGACATCAAGTTGAAACTTGTTTTATATGCAATCCAATGCAAGAGTTTCATAGCACGTATTAGTTCAGAAATAGGATTCAAGGTCACCCAAAACATTCCCCATTAACATTTAATGTCAGGATTTACCTGCTTTGAACCAAAAACAGGACTCCACCCCTCAGCAACAAGACACTTCTTGGTCACATCAAGGCTGAGCATGTTCAATGTGTGGTAGATGGATTTCTCATTCCTCACCTTCATGAGTTTGAGAAGATTGTTAATGACAGAATACGATATAAACAGGAAATTATCATATATGTACAATCAAAATGAGTTATTATAACTTTGAACAGACCAAAGTATTCCACTGCACAAATTGATCACCAATAGTCTGCAACAAATGACTCCTGTGAAACAATCCTGCATCTATAGCAGCCTTCATCTCAGAGATTCTTCCTGAAACCTGAAATTTGAAATGATTAACAAATCATACTCAATCAGAAAAAAAGGCAAAACTTTTAATGGCAAATGCATAGAGCAATTGAAACAAGTCTGATCATAACATTCTAGATATATGGGACAAAATGGAAGTTCATGATGTTCAGAGGGAAATGAAAATATCAAGACTTGGAAAGAAGCAAGCAGCAGCTTCCTGGATGAACAAAAAATCAGAAAAGAAACAAGCAAGCAGAAGTGTGCCAGGACTTGAAAATAACAAAACTTGCAACTTGTCATATAAAAACGAGAATGAAACATCTGACAAAAGCACAACACGTACTTCGGAGATCATTAGAATTTGTTTTCCAAAATCTTCAGTGAAAGGGTAGCGATTTGCACCAAAAGCTTCACATATTTTTAGTATTTTTGTCTTTGCCTTTTCACCCGAATAAAAGACAACGAATACATTCTTCTCAACCTGTAGACATTCACAAGTAAGAAACAAACATTTTAATGCTGTAGAAAAAAATTGGGTGACAGTTAAAATTGTTTTCTCCAAGAAGTCCACAATTCATGCACTAAACAATGAATAAAGCATAATATTAGTGAATTTAAGATAACTCAAATATAGCCCTTTGCATTTTAAGTAGAAATCTAACAAAACATTCACTACTGGATTCAAACGGACAAGTGATTCATATACTAAAAATCAGGCAACTAGCAAGGTAAAGTCATTAATTGATTTGATTTGATATTGATACTTTAAGCAATTTACATGAAGAAATATCATGTCATCATAAAGCCAAAGCATTCAGTGAGCCTCTTCAATAGCATCCTTCTAACAATGAGGACTGTATAAGTGTTTATACATCATTAAAGGGAACACCGAACAAACTTCTGATATATCATAAATGGCTGCCTATTATATGATAGCACGGGCTTGAGCAGTGCACATGAGTTGTAAAAATGGGTGGAGAAGTTGTGTAACATTACATTTAAAAAATTAAAATTGATAATTACAATTGAGCTAGAGTAAGAGATATGAAATGATTACATGATGTGCAACTGCAGTTACTATATTACCTTTTGTTTCTGTGTCATAGAAACGTGAGTGTATGTGTAAGCAGCTTATCATCATGCTTAAAGCTAAACAAAAGTGACAAGAAGAATACAATGATTAACTTAAATGCAACCAAACCAACCTTCTCTCCAGAAACAGGATCAACAACAGGTTCCTCAACAGCAGCCAGCTTGATGTACACATTTCCCCTGGTAGCACGAAATATAATTCTTTCAAATGGCATGGACTTTTCTTTGGGAACAAGGCCAGTGATAAACCCCAACTTTACTTGTTTTGATGGGTCATTCAATATTTCCTACAGGGTAGCAAATCAATTATGATTGTTACAGATACAAATATGAGGATAAAGTAACATTGGTATACTAAAAAGAGGATAAAAAGACATTGATACACTAACAAGTAGTTGGAACTCCTACTCTGTCCAGTAATAAAGGAGTATCTAGCGATTCTTCGCCAGTTTGTTGGGATTCCAATTCCTTTTGCAGAGCAGTTGCATTTCTAAGGGCGGAAGAGAAAAACTCACCAGCCTACAGGAAAAAAATCATCATCTTGATTATTACCCGTACATAATTGAAGTTCTGATGAGAAAAGGTTCAAAGTAGGGCCATGCATGATTATGAAAGAACTTCAAATTACATAACTGCAGAACAGGAAGTCCTTGAGACATAAAATTCTAAGAATGGATGACTGGTACATAACATTGCAGGACTTAATAAATGAAAAGCGTAGAAGGCATAAAATTTTAAAAATGGATGCCTGTTACATAACATTGCATGACTTAATAAATGATGATTGTATTAATAGCATGTTGAATTAAAATTCTATAACACCTGAGTAACACACATCACAGGATCTACACAAAGAAATACCAGTAACTATGAAACTGGATTTTACAGAACAATTGAGTTTCTCAATCATTGCAAACAAGGCTGGTTAGTTAATGAAATCCATGACATGCAGAAAAAGTTGTTTGGTGGATTTTTTTTATCCACTGCATATCCATTAAGCCAGTTATATGATTTCTTTGTCTGTCATGAGAAATGTATTTTTCTCCCCTTTTCAAGTCTAAATTGTTTTTTCCCTTCAAATACATGAAACTCCCTCAAAACCAACCATGACATATCTAAAAACTATAAGAAGTCCCAGCTTCTCCACTATGCTAACAGTAGAATGATTATCACTGGGCCACAACAGGAAAGAGAGCCACACCTTGTTGAGGACAAGCTTATATTCCACAAGCTCATTATAAGAGCGCTGTAATTTTTCATTATTTGCATTCATTTCAACCAGCTCTGCCTCAAGTTCCCCAAGTTTTACCTATGGCACCAAAAACAAAGCAAAACAGTATGAGCCCTGATCCATCTTAATCATTTCTGGCAGTATAATCAACTTTGTAGCATACCTCTAGGTCATCCACATCAATATCACTTTTTGCACCAGGCTTAGTCAAAGGTGTAATACCTGCCTTCACCATTTGCTCCCTGAAAAACCGTAGCTTCCGTGCCATCTCTCCAAATTTTTTGATCTTGCAAGAAGAAAAAAAACAAAATTTCCACAGCTAAGTCTCACTTCATTTCCAGGCATAAAATGGATTCATAAAACTAATATCTAAGGTAAGGTACTGAAGTCCAGCAAAAAAAAAAAAAAAAAACAAATCTACACTAGAAAATGCAATCAGATACTCATGGTAGTGATTAACAGGATGATATGCATTTAAAATTCTTCATAAAATCAAAATACTCGAGCACAAAATGAACACGGAGCATAAAACACACCTGAGCAGCATAAGTTCTCTGAAATGGGCTCTTATCTGCATTGAGCTGCATACAGAAAATAAGAGCAAAATCAAAGCTGGATATCAATTATCAAGTCAATCACAACATATTCTTTCACTAGCAATCCCCAAATAAACAGTCTTTTATCTAAAAAAACCAATAACCCTAACAAGAACAAAATATAGGATCAGAGTTCACAAAATCACATTTCGAATTTCGATTTAGTTACGATTAAATTACAAATAAAAAACATTATCGTCTGCACTAAAAACAACAGAAAATAATAAGAAATCGAATTCATTAAATTAACAAAAAAAAATCAACAACAAATAGAAGAAGATAAGGAGAGGTAGACAAAATTAGAGAGAAAAGAGGGAGAGATGTGTACGGACGTCTTTGAATTGGATAAGACCGAGGTCGCCGAGATTAGAGACGGTTTGATGAGCAGATTCGATAGGGATAATAAGCTGCACTAATTGCATCGCTTCTGACCTGAACAGATCCATCGGCGGACAGCATCCTCCTGCTCTTGCCTCCGCCATTTCCTCTCCTCTTCTTGATTCGATTTCTCTCTCTGTATCTCGCAGCACACAGAATTGGTTGAGATTTTATTTTTTTGTTGAATTTACGGGCTTAGTGATTCAATCAGGTGATTTGTTTTTTAGACGTGAGAGGACAGAACACAGAGGGAGGTGAGGGATGTCGTTTCCCCTCCCCTTCTATTTGCTTCTACCCAAGCTGCCACGTCACCTTCCTTACATGATATGGTTTGTTTGCTATTCTGTCCTTTACTCTTTTTATTTTCTATTTATTTATTTGCTGCAAAATAGTCAAAATGTAAACTTTAGAAAAATAAATTGTTTTTTTATATTTAATAGTATCATGTAAGATAAATTAAAAATATATTTTTATGTGTTATTATATCATAAAAAAATAATTTTAAAAATAACTTCTTATTATTTTAATTATTTTTTTCAAGTTTATTAAAAATATTGAGATAAAATCTGACATATAAAAAATATAAAAAAAAATATAATTTTATAAAAAAAATTAAATAAAAAATAGGAATTAAAACAATAAATATCAAATTTTACAGATAAATGTGTTTGAAAAAATAAAGAGAATATTTTGTAAATTATTTTAAAGAAAATAAATAGCAATTAAAATATTGAGGATCGAATGCAATAAATAAATAAATAAAATTAAACAAGAACAATAAAAAATAAAAAAAATAAAATAAAATAAAAAAGACTTTTCATTAGTCAATTAAAAAAATCAATTAAAAAGACTTTTTATTAGTCAATTTTGTTAAATAAAAAAATAAAGGTTACGATAAATTTCTCTTAGCAGTTTTTTTTTTCAAAACAAAACAATTTATTTTGGAAAGTATTTTTTAATAATCATTTTTTTCAATAAGAAAAAATGAAAAATTTTGAAAAGTAATTTTCTATAAATCACTTTCTATAAAATAAAGTACCCATAGTAGGATATTTCCTTGCAGTTTCCTCCCTAAACGACACATGCATTTCATATATTTTTTCATCACTGGACATATGTGGATTTCAAAATGATTTTTAAAACAATACTAACTATTCATATGCGAAACACAAAATCGTTAATATGTGTAATTTTTAAAACAAATATACTTTTAGTGTGGGTTTGATATGTGATATTTTTTATAATTGTAATTTAAAAAAAAACTAGAAATTATAATTTTTTTCATGAAAACAAAGTTTTTAAAGGAGACCCATATAAATTTATTAGATATTAATTAATCAAATATTGTTATCTGAGCAAAATACTGTATCGACCACACCTATAACATCACCAAACCAGCCCTTAACATAGCTCTGGTAAGTCTAGCCATGAAAATGTTATCTGAGAAAATACATCTCAAGTTTTTACTCTGCATCTTTATTTTATTTTTTCTTTTGCATTTTTATTATAAGATCTATTATTTGTCCGGGACAGGACGGGACAATACCAGAAACCTTGCCACACAGGCTGCTCTCAAACCCGAATCTGGAGGAGAAAAGGGAATGGATTGCACAGAGCTATACTATAAGCTTTCATCGCCATCTTTTCTGCCCGGATTTCTGTTTTTTTTTTTTTTACGACCGTCGCATTATTATTATCATCATCTTAAAAATAATAAAGCTGCACCGTCGTGCTATTTAATTCGAGAAAGGACAGCGATTGGCTCCATTCATAGGGTCAAGTGGACAACAACTCGTTAAATCTAGTGTTTACTAGTTTTTTTTTCTTAATTATTAAAATTTAAAATTGGATCAAGATCAAGCTGTCTGGCGCAGACATCAATTCCATTTCTTAATTCTAACAGGAAGATTGAGCATTTATTGCAGCAAGATGAGGATTATGCCAGCTATTAAATTTAGACAGTGAGAAACGGGCCACACAGCCCAAAAAATAAGAAACCCTTCGAAAAACATCATGAAGATCAGAAAACAGAGCAATGGAGTCCATCGAATTAACAGACCTGAAGAATCAATATATCATTTAAGATGGTGTCATAAACTACATGATTGACTAACCACTCAATAGTCAAAATTAGCACAAGCATCTACAAGCATCCTGCATTCTACTTCCCTAGTGATGCTGACAACATTGTAATATACACCACGACTGGCCAAATATGTGGGGATAATCCCATCAATAATAAAGCTGCTAAACCTGATTCTCTTTCTCAGAGTTTTAGCTTGTATCATTTAGCTGTAGTAGTCAGATGTAGCCTATTCCAGGACTTGGTTCCTCCAGTCGCACTATACTCTCCTCACACTGTCACCACGGAGAACCACAAATCCCTCACTTGCCAGTTCCGCAACTGCATTTTTCAGCTGAAAATACAAGGGAAAAACACATGGGAGGGTCAGAAATTTTCATTTTCACAGGGCTGGGGGGAGAGAGAGATTCTTACATCATGAAGGTGAACTTCAGCAAAAGAGCTCTGCTTCTTTAGCTCATCCAGCAACTGGATTATTGATTGTGGGTATGTAAGTGTTAGTTATGGTTAAAATTAAATAAAAATTTAAAGAAATTGCATATAGCATATTTGCATACCTCTGGTAAGCGCATTGAGGGTCCTTCTAGCTGCATCTTCTCTGTAATTAAGTTGCGAGCAGCTGATGCAAGATTCTCTCTTCTCATCCTTTCGCTAGCTGAAACTCCAGTAGTAATGAGATCCATGTCGATAGTTCCTGTAGAAAAGAGAAGACATCATTAGAATATGTTTCTCTGGCTAGGAAAATGAAGTTAGGATTAAGGGGTAGAGCTAGTAGAGAATTACCAGTGGAGTGATCTGTTGCTGATTGTTGCATTGCAACTTCCAGGAGCCGAAAGGCCTCTGTCACATCATGCTTCTCCACCTGCAAGTAGACAAGTTCATAAATTCTATTCATGACGAAAACCACTTTTCCAGTGACAGTCAAAGGAAATACTAACCAATTCTGAGAAACGAATCCGAGCCAGGGCTTCACTAAGGCGAATCAGACTTTCCATCTGCCTAGGTGTTGCTGTTATGACCTGTTAGCATTTAAAATCGAGGAACATACAGAAAGAATATAAGAGAGATGGATAAGTTAGAGACAACGGTGTCATTTAGAAAAACAAAACATTTTTGTTGAAAAAATTATCAAAACTGTATGAGAAGTGGTTAAAGAGGAAGAAAATTTTGACCAAATTCAAAAGGAACATTATAAATGCAGTAATAAAAGGATCGAGAAATCTGGCTTAGTTAGAAATCTACAGAACTCTGTTCTCCAGGAAAGATTTTAATGCTATTTGAGTCAATCGATAATGTGTAGCGACCTACTTGTAAGAAATCAGAGCACTTGGAGAATATCATATTACAAGGAACAAGGTAGCATTAACGTCCATTTCAGTCACACAAATTATGGCAAAAGTTAGCTGAAAGATTAGAGGACACGAGTCTAAGAGCAGACCTTTTTACTACTGCCAGGGAAATTTCCTCTCCTCCTCATCTCAACATATCCTCGAGTCAACTCTTCAGCAGCTTCATCGGATAACTGTGGGTGGATATGATTTCGAGCATAGCTCACATATGCAGTTAATGTAGCAATGTCTAACACATCATGCAATGTACTCTGCAAGCAGAACAAATTTTCAGAGAATTGAGGACAGCATCAGGTAACAAGGGTTGCTAGAAGTCACCATACCTCAGGATTCTCGAAGTGCAAAGAAACTATATGCTTGGCAAGGTGCCTGTCTGTCTGTTCATCAGCCTTGTCAAGAATTAAGTATATCAAATCAAACCTGAGAAAGCATCCACAATCAGTCATTCTAGCAAGAAAGAACTAAACAGCCACAAAAATCTTTCAGCAATTAGTACTTTAACATGGGCAGTGCCGGCATATATAAGCTAAAATTCAGACATTTGGTAAAAAAAATGTTTAATAATAATATTATATCAAATTCTATTGTGCAAAAGCAAGTCCACAGTCACATAATCACAAAACTGCCAAGTATGAACTGCCTCAGTTGCATGGCATCTGGATCGTTTTTTCCTTACCTAGACAACAACGTGGGAGGAAGGTGTATGTTGTCAATCACAGACAGTCGAGGATTATAGCGTGAACCAATAGGATTTGCACAAGCCAATACTGAAGTTCTGGCATTGAGGGAAGCAATAATTCCAGCCTTAGCAATGGAGACAGTTTGCTGTTCCATCACCTGCAATAATTGAAACAAAATTAGAAACTTTCATCATAAAATTCGGAGTAGATAATATGCTAGAAAGTCCAATGCAAAGTGGACTATGTTTAAGTGATACTTTTCTATTCTATTCTTCTGCCAAAAGAAAATTCAACAATTACTTGGATATTTAATGGACTTGGATATTTAATGGAGATAGGAAATCTCTCTCCCAAGCACAAGTGAAAACTGATACATAATTAGCCTAAAAAATATGAGACAAAAATAAAATTGTACTAGTTTTTTGTTCCCAGTTACCAACATTTTTGCAGAGGTCTGTGTTTGCTATTTAACAGCAAACTTCTTTTATGTGGCTAAAAAAATCTGGAGAAAGGAAAACAAGACCAACCTCATGTAACATGCTTCTTGCATTTTCAGACATCTTGTCAAATTCATCAACACAGCAGATGCCTCTGTCACTTAAAACAAGTGCTCCACTCTCCAGAACCTACAAGATTGCATCATCAATATTGACATGATGCACATACATTCTAGAGCTAACTGGTTGATTAGTAAATAGAAGGATTATATAAGCGTTTCATACTGTTTCCCCTGTTTCAGGATCTTTGCTGACATAGGCAGTCAAACCAACAGCAGAGCTTCCCCTCCCACTGGTGTAGATGCCACGGGGAGAAAGCTTGTGTATGTATTGAAGCAGCTGAGACTTGCTTGTTCCAGGATCACCAACAAGCAGGATATTTATATCACCACGGAAGCTAGCACCAGATACCAACTTCAAGGCATTCCCTCCAAAAAGCTGCATTTTGAGCAATAAACTAAAAATTGTTATTGATGTGGACATAATTAAAAGAACTCCGAAAATTTTACAACATCCATACCAGTAGTGGTGTAGAAGTGCATCAAGTCAAATTTATTTGAGTACCTGGCAAAGAAGACCTCTCTTCACATCATCAAGCTCCCATATATTTGGTGCCAAGGACCTGGTCAGTCTGTCATATATATCAGGCTGTTTTGACAGCTCTTTCAACTGCTGTATCTGCAATTGCAAACAAGAACGTGATCCTAGCTGGAAAAAAAAACATAAGACTTTTTTCCCTAGCAAGGAAAAACACAACGTTAACACACCTTCGCTTCATCAAATTGGAAATCTTCCTCAATTCTACGTGAACCATTACAACTATCTAACTTCCATGGGATCCTCTGCCGACATCCTTGACGTGTCAGTTTTCTTTATATGAAGACAGTCTACATAAGTCTGCAATGAAAAAGAAATAGCTTATTGCATTAGGATCTCACCATCCCTAGAGAACTTGGAGAGGCCTCAGACTTATTTAATGGACAAAAGGAAAAAGAAAGCACATGCCTTGAATAACGATTTAACAGTTCGCTGTGTTGGCCCAACTCTCACACTCATGGCCCTAAAAATCCCAGTAACCTATTCAAAGAAGGAAAAGTGTCAGAAACACAGAAGTTTCAGGAATTTCTTTCCTCCTAGTCAGACAACATCACGCGTTTTGATCTCACCTCAATTCTATCACCTGGCTTTCCAGCATCCACCAACTTGTCATGCATCAACAAGCTCACTGTGTGCGGTGTTCCTCCATCAGGGATCTCATCAGGTGTCTCCTGGAGTCTCACAATCTGCTTATCAGCGAACCTGGTGTTTGAAGTAAGAAATGTTATTTAAAACACGACAATTTATGTGAAACAATAGTTCTCACTCCTTATTCAAAAAAAATAGTTCAAATACCATGGCTTAATCTAATAACTAATGATAATGTGCGTTAATCCTTGAAAGTAAAGCAAGTTTCAAACTCTCAGATAAGCAAAACAACTAAAATAAAATTACCTGCACCGGTTGTGAACTAGTGACATGGAGTTCTTAGCAAGACACTCTTGCTTTAAACATGATGTAGGTTCACCTATACGTCCTGATAACATTCGGAAACAGTCAACAAACAATCGAAAACTCATTGAAAACAACAAATATATTACACAACTGATAGCAACAGCTCACTAAGATTACCTCTATCCACAACAACTGGGTCAGAGAAGTACCCGCACACAGTGCATTTAAATACCGCTTCCCTAATCTCAGGTATTATTGAACTGCATCGAATAATCATTCCCTTCAACGACACCATTTTCTCAATATCTAACCAAGAATTACACCAAAACTCAATTAAAAGTCCTCAAGAAAAAACCTCGTTAATCAAAATCAAACAAAAAACGCGAGAAAAAGAGATAAATTACCAGAAGGGTTGAGACTTCGCATGGTTGTGGAACTCTTGAGATTAAAAATCCTAACTTGCACATGTTTTTCAAACAATGGCTGAATCAAACTAACAATATCCATTAATACAATATCGAAAATAGCCAAAACTTCGAGGGGATACCGAACCATTTTCCCATACAATTCAACATCATAATCAAACACATCGCGTGCATCCACATCGAGCCACTCTCCTTCCATCTCCAACACCTTATGTATCCCTTTCATATACTTTCCTTCCTCATAAATCTCACTCCCTTGACTCTGCCCGTCTCTGAAATGCTTCAAAAACATCTGAATTGCAGCCTTCACATCCTGCACGCTGATATTCGTCCCCCACACAAACGTCGGTGTAGCCTCATCGATGTCATCTCCGGCATCGGACGAGGGTGGGGGGCCGCCATCGGAGGATGGGGTTGAAACGTGATGACGCGTGCGGTGGGGAGTTGTGGTTGGGGTTGATTCTGAAGTGGCGAAGCGTGATTGGTTGGTTGGTGGAGTGTTGTAAGGGAGAGGTGTGGTGGATCGGCGTCTGCGCCGAGTTCTTGTGGCCGGAGAAGAGTATGTGTTGCCAATTGGGCTCGATGCAAACTCGTCGGGTGATGAGGGGCCCGTTGTTGTTGCGGCCTGGAGAGGAGTCGGAAGCCATTGATGCAGAGAGAGGGTTTTTTTCTGTCGAGGAAATGGGTTTGAAAGGGAAGATTTGGGGGTTTCTTTTTGTGAGGGAGGGAGGGGTTGATTTGGCGGGAGAGGGGTACCGTCTTCGCGCCAGATTTATCGTGGGCTTGATGGGTTTTATTAAGGGTAAAGCTGGGAGGCCCAATTATGAGCGATGGCCAGTTTTTTTGGGGTTTGTTTCTGTCTATTGGGCCTCCGCTTGAAATAAGAGGTCTAGGTTAGGAATTGCAGTCGATTTTACGAAATTGCCACCTGTTTCTCTTTATATATATCGCATCTTTAAAACCATTAATTTATTCATTTGCATAATTAATAATACCCTGGTAAAAAGCAACTTAGCAAAATTCATCGATTACCATGTTGGTGCTTAGGTAAAAATTAGCAGCCTCAATACTTGACCGTTAACAATTAACATGCATTGAACTGGGACTTGGAAGGGGTTGACTTGATGATTAGGAAAGTATGTTCTTTCCTTGATCATCAAAATCCAAATTAGGTTTGGGTAATAAAAAAATAAAATTCGTATTTGTATCTTCTAAAGGAAAAAAAACTTCGGTATCTGGTGAAGATTTCTGGTATATTTTCAGACCAATTAACATCGAGCACTGTGTATAGAGAAAGAAAGACAAACTAACAGAGTCGTGTTGATTTGAGAGACATTGACACTGAAATGTATAAAATAAGGTTTGACCAAATGAGCTTGTCCTTAATTACCACCTGACGTGCTTGAACACAGGATACTGATGGGAAGGTGCCAAATAATCGCTGTTCATTTCCATCTAGAAACATCGGCAGGCATGCTAATTGATGCCAGCATTTTTCTTTTTCTTAATTTCCTTGCCTTTCCGCTCTTTCTTTTTTCTTTATATAGAAAACAAAAAGTTGCTGGTTTAATGAATATAAACTGAACATAACCATACAAGTTGGCTAGCAGCTCATCGGATAATAAATTAACCAGCTATTTATTCAGAAGATGGCTCTGTCACATAATTGGATTAAGAGACAACTAGAATCTGCTTCCCCATTTAAGTTAGCAGACTAATCTCTATACCCAAAATATACGATGGTTGATACAGAATTGAAGATCACCGACTATGAAATGTATGCTAAGGAGTCATCTTATCTAAGAGACGTGTAATATGATTTATATTATTTTCTAGCATGCATTCTCAAGTGAAAGACTTTTGGGCTTGAAATTTGTACCGACCTATACTATGCTTGTTTTTTCGTCAAATAAAACAAGAGTGGATAAATTCGAACTCGTGACCGCTAATTCAATAAGATTCTAATATCATGTTAAGTAACCAACATCTTAAGCTTTTAGGTGAGATGGTTATAGACTATTACGTTAAAATTTATATCCAGATATCAATGAGCCAATTTTACCATGAAATGTGCACTGGTAGAACTTGCATGGTCTTCGAAATACCAAGAAGAAGAAGAAGAAGAAAACTTCAAAAAAAATAATATTTAAATTTAGTTTTACTAGTTTAATTAATATATTGTTACATATTGGATTCATAGGTATAGCAATTAGATGAGGGGGGTTCTTATGATGCTTAAAAATACAATAAATCAATATTTTAATTTAGTTTAATTAATTTTACTAGTTTATTGTCTGTTGGTGTAGCTATATACAATCAAGATCTTGGTATTTCATGCGTATATGCAAATGGTTTTTTATATCACGTGCATTATGTTCTACAAAGATCGTTAATTAGATTTGATCAAGCCGAAGCATCAAAGCATACCCTTTTTCTTTTCCTATGAATACTTCCTCTCTTTTTTATATATATAATAAACATCACTTTTCGAAAGACTTGATAAATCATAGAAAGAGTATAATGTGAACAAAGTAAGACTTATGATTGTTCCCTTTGTATCCAATGATGAACATGCACCAATAGTTTGAGTTTAGTGTCTTCGGAAAAACAATTACCAGAATGATATCATAATAAATTTTGATATATGAAAAAGAAAACAACCTTAACTACTGTTGAATATAAATATCAGGAATTACAGCATTTAAAGATAAGCATTGTAGTTTGTTGCGTTTTTTTTTATAATCGAGGTGTTCGAGTCAGTTTATACGCATCACAATTAACCTCCGGATCTATTGACTATCCTGCAAGCCTAGTGGACAGACAAGATACCGTAAGGATAACAAACATATACAGAAAGCTAGAACCTGGACGCAGAGAAAAGGAACAAGTCCCTGCCCCTACTAGGCCAAGACCTCAAGTGTGTCTTGCGTTTTTTTTTATCATTAGTGATGGAATTTCAGAACAAAATTGCAATGATCCTGTCTCATGTTTCTGGTGATCATATTCTTAAACCATGAACCTGTTTTGAGAGTTTCTCCTAAGGATATTGCCCATCGAAGCCCTGATATTGCAGCTCATAAAATTAAGCTCTCTAGCTTTGTCTTTACAAGGGAATGTTTATTTTTATGCTGGATGTGTTTTTTAAAATATTTTGTTAGTTTTTTTTATATATAATTTGAATGTGCCGATGTTTAAAAAAAAAAAAAATATCCTGTACCGCAGGACACATCCCAGATGATGCCTAGCAAAAAAAGAGGTTCTTTATATCTTTTGCAGCACAATATTAGTAATAAAAAAAGATGTCCCATCTTCTGCTTCTTAATTTATAAAATAAAAGGCCGGTGCATAATATTTTGAGCTGAACATCACGAATAAGATCTCTTATTTGAGAAAAAAGAAAAAGGGATAAAGAACAACATTCTCCTCGGGGATGCTTATGATATTTCTCAAGGCATTCATCAGGTCCTGATAAAGGTTGTCGTTACCATAATCTAATGCGATAAAAACATCATTGGATCGAACCAACTCATATGTCTTTAATTTGTCCCGTGTGCAGATTACTAGATATCTTCTACGTGAAGTCAGTTCCTTACATGCAGAAGATTTTAAAAAATTTCCTTTCCTACGACTATGTTGGCCAGAAAAACCATTTACAGGCCCTTTCTGGGTGAGAATCCTGTTATGAACTTATGATTTCTTAGAGAAGTTTATTCCAGGCGCAACATATATTTACATTGTTTGTTTGTTTGTTTGTTAGAGAATCATGTTATGATCATAATAGTTATTTTTTCAAGTATTTCTTATTTAAAAATACATTAAATTATTATTATTATTATTATTTTAAATATCAACGTATCAAAAGAATTTAAAAATATTAGATAATTAATTTAAAATAAATAAAAAAATGTCTTTTATAAAAAAAATACTTTAAAAATACAAAAACCAACATGAGCAAAGGATATATTCTGAGAACTCGATCGGTGTGTCACTGAGAGCATCGAGCTTTTTCTATTTTTAAGTATGATTGTCTCTTCAGCATCAGAAAACCTATAGCTAGCTAACCATGAGCTTATGTATTGCTTTCTGATAAAAGTAATCATCTCCAAAATCTCCAAAAGATGCCTACCTAATCGTTTTTTGGTTTAATAAGTATCAAACCTTAGGGTTTAGCTTATGCTTTAGTGATCATCATAGTGTGATTCTGATTCCTTCTCCTCCAAAAACATAGAGGATAAAATAACATTTCAATAAATATATATACTAGAAAGCACTTTTTTAACTCGAATTCTATATAGAGCACCGTACAAAGACAATACTTTGTGAAGAGATATCTGAATTACCAACGAGAAAACAAACTATATATCAATCAGACTACAAACAAAAGAAAGACACGGTAACCATGCCAATGAAATAAGCATTTTTTCCTTTTTTCTGCTATCTGTAATTGTTGTTCAAGAAAACAAAGAAGAGCAGATGACAAGCACTATTGTGATTTATTTTGCTTACTTTATGTTTCAAGTGGATATGTGTGTTTTCCTGAATATTTTGGGTCTGATGCCCATGCATTGGGGACACAACTACAGTGTGTTTATATATATATATATATATATATATATAAACCTGTAGAGCTTATCTTCTTTGTAGCCTCTCTAAACATACAAAGAAACAGGTATAGTCCAGCTTGAGGCCGGCAAAGAAACGGATAAACTGGAAAAAGTAGCTTCGAAGTTCATAAACAACTGAAGGAGATCGAAGACATAATTAGACCTGGACTGATCAGGATAATAAAATAATAAAGAAATGAACAATAAGGAGACAAACTGAAAAACCAATTTGCAGTAGCATGCCAGATTTAAAATATTTAAGACGACCATATAATTGAACATTATTATTTTATATATATATGTATATTAAGATTACAAAAAAAGAAGAAAGATCTCCAGTTATTCATTTCTATTTCAATGGATAATCACAAGAACAATTGAAGATTGACAAAAGGCTGGGCTCGTTTAACATTTCCACTGTTTTTTTTTTCTTCATCTTTTTGATAGCTACACAAATTAAACTGACGAGCCCTAAGATTTTGGGTGTAGGAAAAGTTGCGTACCGGACATAAAAGCATTAAGGGGAAATGAATAGGAAGGAGGAGCAAGAGATTCTGCAGCGCCCGAGGTTGAAGCTAAAGCAGGAGTTAGGGCACCTGCATTTGTGAGATTAGGCTCTTGATGAAGTTCTCTGCAAGAAGTTTCACCAAAGTCATAACGATTTTGATCAGGGCCTTGATCATACAGAATACCCTTGAAAACATGACCTCCTATATTCACACTTGTTTGATAAGCAAGCTGATCAACTGCTTCATCAATGGAGCTCACTCGAAAGCAACGAAATGTGGCAGTAGAGTCCACTTCAGCCGGAAAATTCTCGATTTCTAAACCTAAAAGAGATAATATATTCCATGAAAAACTCTCAAAATAAGCAAATCATGATGAAAACAAAAATAAACTTCGTGATGAAAGATAGAGAGAATGATCTATATGGATATGCTCATCACAATTACACCCTTGACAGTATAAAGAGTACTGCTACTTAGATGCTAGCTAGGGTTACTGTGTTCATCTCATTCGTATCAAGCAAGAGATATGGTTTTAGATCTACAAGTAAAGGAGGTGCAACAGTACCTGTGGAGGGATTTTCTCTGAGCCTTTTACTTTTAGGGTTTTGTCCTAGAAGCTGCTGCTGTTGAACAGGAGAAACAGTTTGAGCTCTCTGTCGCCGTCTATAAGCAGGAACCCAAGTGCTTTTGACGTGCGTTTGGCACTGAAAACCTTTACTCTTGCAACAGGTTCGGCATCTCATGTAAAAACAGTCTTTCTTAGATTGGTTTCCACAGTCCTGACACCTTGAGCCCCCCAAACTTCCAGCTGGTCTCATCATTTCTCATCACAAACAAAAGGCCACGATTCCTCACTGTTGATTTCCCTACTTTTATCAGGTTCCCACTTGTTCTTGTTCAACCTTTCTATTGTGGCCAGTCGAGTACTTCAGCAAAGGGTTTTCTTAAGAAAGAAAGGTGGTTTTCGATGGTGGTATGACGGATGAGTTGTTTTTAGTTTCTGGTTGGTGGGGTCAAATCGTTTGGCTTCTTATTTTCATCAGTTCAGAATCATGATTCATGGGAATAGTTGGATTCTCCAGCTTTTGCAGGTATATATATAAACTACTTTAGCCAATACTCCATGAGAATTGTTCTTGTTTTTGTAAATGAAGGACTCGTCGATGAAAGAGTTACCAATAGAGAACGCTAGCCACCATAAAACCTCGATCACCTGTGCTTCTTCAAGTAATCAATGCTTCATTTTACCGGCCCAGTGAGCTAGCACTAGAAATTAAGCAAATAATTAAAGAATAGATGTAGTACCACAACTATCTGAATAAAGAAACATTCAAGCAAACAATAAATTAAAATAATTAACAAGAAAAGAAAGAAAGAACTCGACCTCATCAATATTATTTCAACACCTGGGGTTAGCTATACCTGAATTGATTGCTAATACTTCCGAAGTGTGGGGCGTGCTTGTTTGAATGTGAAGATGTTTTCTACCCTAGCTAGCTAGATATAATTCATCTTCACATGACCTCACCATTTTTGAAATTTCTTTATGGCCATGATCGGGAACGAATGGCCCTTATTTGGCACTTCTTCTTTGGAATGGAAATAGACACAGGCATGATCTCGATCATTATGTAAAGCAGCAGCTAGGGATTTGATGATTCAATGCTTGGGTATCTCCAGAGCAGACGTTCAAATTCTTGATCATATATATCTCCTCGTTGTTTAGACATTGAGTGCTCGCCATTTTAAATTAATATATTGATAAATTGTTTTTTTCTTTTTCTTGGAAGGCCTTTTTATTTGTTTGTTTTTAATTAATGATAGATTATACTTTTTGGTAGACAACACGTTGTTGTCTATCATCTCTTTTTTTCAGTCGGTGGATAGGGCTAATGACAGAAAAATTGAGGTCCAATTTTAGGATACCAAAAACCTATATTTCAGCTATTTTTTTATTAAAAAACATGAAAAAGAAATATTTTGTTAATCTTTATAGCCCCTTATATATATATATATATATATATATATATAACATTCTATTAGATTCAAAAACTCAAAATCAAATAAAATAAATTTGAGTTTTGATCTACATTTCCCGACTTCAATGAAATTTGGAACTATCTTAACTGAGTTTTTTTTTTCTTAAAGATTGAATCCATATATATCAAAAATCAAAGCATCTCGTGGCTAGAATCTGACCATTGAAAACTCTCTTTTAATTTTTTTGACGACTTTCTCTCTCATCACTTAAATTTAGGGGTTGAAACATGACACAAATAAAGATTGAGACTGAAATAAAAATATCAAAAAATAAAAGGGATAAAATATAAAATAAAATAAAAATCAAGGGATCAAAGTTTTGATTCACACACCTATTGACCAGTAAACATGAAAAAGGAAAGGTTATATATAGAGCATGTGATTTCATTAACTCCATGCAAAGCCGACATGTCACTAAGCTCCAAAAGAATTCTCAAACACACGAGCTTCTGAGAACTAAATTGAAAGAATTTACAGGTTTAAAAAGAACAGAGACCAGAAGGAAATTCGTACAGTACTGTTCATGGATAGTTATTTCTGAGGTGAAGAGGAAATTAAACAACAAATCACCGTACTCTTTTTTTTTTCTTTTCTTTCTTGCTAATGTCTTGTCATAACAAAGAAATAAAAACAATCTATTTAAAGATAAAAAAGGAGGTTAATTGGAGGCCAGGAACAATATTTATGATGGTATATTTGGTTCTCGTCATGTGTTTTCCAGTAATTTTATGAAATTGAATTAGTAATTAGGAGTTAGACATTGTTTGTATATATTGCAGCAAGAAAACACGACAAGTGGGCTCTAAAAGCTCCAAAGTCAGTGCTACCAAACAAAATTTGACAGGTATCCAGTCAATAGACGAAGCTAGCTGGAGGAGGGCACTTCCATTTTGCTGTACTTACATAAACTTTTTCATGGGATTACTGTTGTGATTGGGGTTGAAAAAAACAGTTTTATGAAAAATGTTTTTAGTTGTGGTTTATAAATAAAATTAAAGTGTTTGGTTAAAACTGTGGTTAAATTTGAGGTTTATGAAAAACAATTTCGTATGTTTGGTTACCATATTTTTCATATTGCTGTCAACATGTGAAATTACTTTAAAGAACACACACATTTTTTTAAAAAAATATTGTAAATTTAATAATCATAATAATAAAATATAATTAATAATTCAAATAAATTAGATATTTGTTTTTATTCTCCCATCAAACTACTTGCAAATTCATCATGAACTAAATCCATACGTGAAGGTCTATGCGACCCCTTGTTATTTGATATTGGAACAACATCTAAAAAACTATCATCAGGAACTACATGTTGTGGAAATATAATTTCAAGGTCAGATCCAGTTGCAAGTTTCTGATTTACAATCAATCGAAAAGCAACAGGGGTGTAGAGTGAAACGAAGTTACGAGTATTTCCATTTCATCAGGCTAATCTTTATCTATCTACATATTTTTTTTATTTTTTTTCAAATATGATTTTTTTAAATAAAAAATCGGGCTGGGTTTGACCCAACCAAATGGGCCACCCCAGCCCAGTTGGGCCCAAAGGCCTAACTCTAGTGGAATTGGGCTGGGACGAGAGCTGGTCCAGCCTAGAAATTTATGCTGAAACAGTGCGTTGAGTACATCGTGAATTATAATTCATGTTACTGTTCACGTAACACGTGAACAGTAACATGGGCAATTGTGACAGTAGGGTCACCGGCCGATACCAACGAGTAAAGGAGGCTTATGTGATTTTTTTGTGGTGGCAACGTCGTGAAAGGTGCCCTGTGGTGGTCGGGAGGAGCGTCGGGAGGTTGCAACTGCTGGTTCTACTTACGTAGGGGCTGTCGTGACTGTGGAGAGAGAGAGAGAGAGAGAGGCAGTGGCCGTGGCCGTGGAGAGAGAGAAAGACCGTCAGTGACGATAATGAGAGGAAGACAACGGCTAGTCCTTACACGATGAACATGGCAGTAGAATTATAATTCTCTTCAGAATTATATGAACACAGTGTAAAGGATGATGATGAATATCGTGTTCATCAACGTCTACGTTAGGGCGAAAAGCATCAAAAAGACGCTTTTCAAAAACTGCAGTTAAACCACAATTTTTGATAAAACCCACAGTGCAAAATTGTGGTACGAAAATTTGCCAAACCATTTGGCTATGCGGTGAGCCTCAACTGCAGAAGTAACCACGTAGCTAAACACCCCAAAGGTCGCGTTCCTAATACCCTAGTAACTTGAGTGAAACTAAACTACAGAATCAAGAATGTCACTCGGAGCTTTAGCCCCTCTGAACTCAAAGGACAGCCGTCACGAACCGGGTAAACAGAGGATGGAGGGTTAAAAAAAGACTATGTATTCGTAACCCCCACTGTTCTTTCTTCCTTCTAGCCCCCCCCCAGATGATAACTTGGAAACAGAACTTACGGCAACAAGAAAACTCACATGACTTTATCTTTCCGAAAATTTGGAAACGATAAGCTCAAAAAGTGCTAGAATAAAAGTTCAATCACGGGATAAAGCCTTGAATTATCAAGGTAAGGATTTTTATCACATGCATGGAGCAGAATATCACTCTCAGAATAGAATATAATATTATAAAATTAGGATCACTTACACGTCTCACGGTGGGTGCCCTTCTAGGCAGAGCTAGGTCTGGACTCCAATCCTAGTGGCAACAGGCAGGGAAAAAAGAGAGAAGAATTTGATAAGGGTTCAAAAAAGATCGGAAAAGAAGCTTTTCTTCTCCATTGATGAAAGGCAAGGACGTCGATATTTGGAAATGATTCAGCTGGCAAAAAGAAATGGAAAGCTACATTCTATAAAACAAGGATCAAGGCATATATCCCACTTTGAACAGGCCCCCCTACTCATCGTTGAACTCGGCATTTTCAAAAAGCAGAGCTCACTCTCAACGAGGTAGACAGCCAAAGGGACAAAATGCGACATTGGTGGAACGGGGGCTGAGACGCAAAAGGAAAGGCATGTCACTCGATGCCAGATGATACATCTTGTTTCGGTTGTGATGGAGATGGTGTATTTTGTTTCGATTGTGATAGAAACGGTAGTGGAGCGTGGTGAAGAGGAGAGACGGTGCGTTTGATCAGGATAATGACAGAGATGGTCGTGGTTGATCAAGGATGAGGGGCCAGTGGAAAAAAACGCGTTAGAGCTCAGAACTTCAAAAGAGAGGAGAGTGCAAAAGTGCTTCTGCGAGGATTAATTAACAGATACCATAGCAGATATCAACCAGTAAAACAACTGAACTAATCTTTCAACCTTCTTGATGAATTTGTAGAAGCAGAAGTATATTACGGGCCAACGTGAATTTCATCAGGCCAGTTGACCTCTGTTAGAGAATAATATAAATTATATTCTGGGACCTTACTTACAAGTTTAAGCTTTTAGGTGAGATGATTCCTTAACATAGTATCAGAGCCTTGTTGACCCAGCGGTCACGAGTTCGAATCTCACCACCCCCATTCTATTTGATAAAAATCAAGCACAAGGTGATGTGAATCTATGCAAGTTTCAAGCCCAAAGGGCTTTCACTTGAAAGGGTGTGTTAGAGAATAATATAAATCATATTCTGGAACCTCACTTACAAGCTTAAGCTTTTAGGTGAGATGGTTCCTTAACAACCTCCCCCTTCAGATTGCTTTGTTTTTTACCTGAAAAAATATTAATTGATGTTTTTTTATGTATTTTTTTTTATTGGAAAACACTTTTTAAAACCACTACAATGCCAAACATCCAAATAACCTTTCATTTAAACCTCAACTTCAAAATATCTCACTATCATTTCATCACAATTTTCCATCCATTGATACAACTAACCATGCGAAATACAACACATATCAGCCTGAGTTATTAGAACAAAACAAAAACTAACCATATAGATTAACCTAAAAATAAATGACAAGGCATCCTTAGTTTGACTGAGGTATCAGATCCTTTCAAGAAATCCCTTCAAAAACCTAGAGAATTAAACCTTCAACGGCATGTCTGATCATCAGGAAAAAGGTTGCCATCAGGACACCCAGGATCCACACACACGCATAACGATTAAGAGGATATCTCTCAAGTGCTCCACTTCGCTACAACACTCACACCCTTATCTCCCCAATTCCCGAATTCCAACCACACACACACACACACGCCCACACACAGAGAGAGAGAGAGAGAGAAAATCATTACACTAAAAGAAAAACATCAAACAACATTAAGGTGGTAATAGCAACCACTAGTTCTTTCCAGTCAGCAGAACAGGAGAAATTCAAATTGACCAGATAAATCACACCTTAGAGACGACGCTCACCATGCTAAAAGCTTACCCAAAAGCATGCAGTAGACACCCAAAACCAATCAATCATACCAAGCCACAACACAGCACGCACCACCACAATTAGTGACCACGCAATAGAGTATAGACATCTAAAAGCAATTAAAAGAAAAAAGGAAAGAAAAAAGAAGGTAAAGAGCTGCTAATAATGCTAGTTCAAATGAGATCAACTTGAAAACAAATCGCCAACATCCACAATTCAACTACAGAAATAAACCTGAACTGACCCATTACAAGATCCAACCTTTTCATGCAATTTCTCCGATTAAACCTCCACTACCAGCAATTTCAGAAATGTTTATTTTAAGATCATTTTTAACATCAACAAATATAAAAATATCTATAAACACTATAAAAATATTATTTTTTTAATAAAAACGCAATTTCAAACATAATTATAGAAAATATCAATAGAAAATAAATTGATAATAACATCCACACAAGTCATTTCCAATCACCATGACCTATAGGTTAAATGAAAAGCCAATAACCCTAGTCCAAAGTACAATAATTACATCTAACTAACCACCCCAAAGTTCAATTCTTTACACAGCATCAAATTAAAAGATCCCAGCTTTTTTTCTACCCCCGCCACTTATTTACCTTCAACCTCTTCCTCTGCTAAGCCTTCAATCCCAATCCATGCTTTCCATTAACACAACCTGGCTTCACATGAAGAAAAGGACTCCTCTTTGAACTACTCATCTTAGGAAATATCCTTTTGCCTAATTTCCTCATCCTTTGCCTCCCTAACTTTCCACTCACATTCCATGGCACTAACTCACCATTTAACCCATAACCGTCGTCGTCGTCGTCGTCCTCCTCTTCATCATCAACATCCTCAATCCCATCTTCGTACTGAACCCTCGCAGCAGGAAACAGTACAGGCATCATGCGATAAACACAACAGTTATCGTCGTCGTCGTCGTAATCTTCATGAAGATGTGAATTGACATGAAAGACGACATCTTGGTCTTGTTGGGTGTCTTGGGCTACTATTTCCTGGCTTGTTTTCCGTGATCTTGATGAAGACCAATAAACAAAGCCATTTTCAAGACTATGTAAAGAATCAGAGTCTGAATCTTCAGCATCAGATTCATTAATGAGTTCCCAGTTAGAGAAACCATTACCTTCTTCATAGAAAACAACATCTTGTTCTTGAAAGAGTGGTTTCATGGTGATTGATTTCTTTTCCATCTTTCTCTCCGATTGTGTTTCTTCTTTTCCACCGATATTTGTTTGTGTTTCGTGTGGCGTTCTCTTCAAGGATTTAAGTTTGGATCCTTGAAGCTAGTTACACGTGGTAGTGGATCATGTGACAACAGTTGTGGTGTTGATAGCACGAATTTATAACCAATAGGTGTGTGACATGTGGAGGGAATACAACTGAGCTCCTCGGCTGGTTTGATAGAACTACTACTTAAGATTTAAGAAAGGGTTTCTTCCCCCTTTTTTTTTGTTCCTTTTCCTTTTTGATGGAAAGAAAAGGTTGCTTTTGAGGTGTCTGGCTATGATCCTGTTAAATAGAGGTTTTGCAGAAAAAAATGATAATTTAAAAACAATTTGATCTCTTGAATTATATATGTGTGCGCGCGTGTGACATTGATTTAACAAAAAATACATATTTTTTTATAAAAGAAAACTTGCTATAACTGTATTTAAGTACTTTTTAAAAAACTTAATTATTTTAAAATCACAATTAAAAATATTTTTTAAAAACCACAACTATGAAAGCCACAACAATACCGAATTCACACTAACCTGGTAGCAATAATAAGAGAAAAAATGAATGCACAACAAAAGTGCATATCCCTGCTGCCTCATTCCACGCCGGAGTGATTGACAGAAAATGCCACCACGAACTAATGTGGCGTGACAGAATGTTCTCGAACTTGGATTCATTCCCAAGTTATTATTTGTTAAATTTATTAACAAATAATTACTTATACAAATAATCATCAAGTGTCATGGAGTTAGGTCTGCGATCTCCTGCTAACAAGATAGCTGACAAAATTGCCCTATTGTCACATTCTTCCGAGAAGTCCCAGCGAGAACGATCATAAGCACTGGTCCAAGAATTCCTTGCGGGAAGGATCGTAAGCAACAACTAAGCGCAGATATTTGACAGCCTCAGCATTGCGATCTTCCTTACTCAAAGCACTGGAACATAAAATTAATTAGTGCCTAGCAAATATGAAGTGAAAGAACAGTGATGGAAAGGCAAACAGACCAACAAGTTCAGTTTTAACAAGCAAAGGATCAATAAGTTCCACATTTTTTTGTTTTTCGATGAGTTCATCTTTTGATTTATTTTTTTTCAAAACAGTTTAACATTACAGTTCTTAAAATACCCTCTCAGATATAAGAGAATCGATCCACCCAGTTATTCACAATCATAGCCATCGAATTTGTATCTTCTTTAAGCAAAAGTAGGTATTGTCTTCTCTACGGCAGAGACGTATTTTTCATAAAAAAAGAAAAACACAGGTGTTGTTCTTTTCTTTTTCTTTAATTGGTATCACTTTAACAACCAGGATTATCACGGTTAATTATAAGGATGGACTTCACAAATGACGGTAACTGTAGATAATTATGTTTTATAATTGTCCCTCAAAGCATCATAGGCATTTGCAATACCTTTCCCGTTATTTCTTTTTCTAGCACAAGAACTTGACTATAAATATGTAAATAGTGAAAAACATGTTATTATTTGCTAGTAATCATACCTCGCAAGTAATAATAAACCATCAAAATAGTGCGCTTTGCTATTTGGGTCCTCTGGTTCTTCCAGACTTGTGATTCTTTCTAGGTGCATAATTCCTTCTGCATTCTTCCCCTACGCCAAAAAGAATAAAATAATGAAAGCATGAGACACGCCATTTTTTTTTTACACTTATATATTTTTTACGGAAATACATCAATCAAATTCGAAAGGCTGTCAAAAAATCAATCCAAATAGTTGGAGTCACTCACTAATGACTATGCCCAGTATACTGCTGCTCCTTTTATCACATTTAAGTGGGGACAAGGGTAGGTATTACAAGATAATTTTAGATTAATCTGAGATGACTAATCACTACAGAGTGTAGTTAGCAGTGCCCAGAGGACAAATAAGGAGAAAAATAGTTCCCTTCAGAAACACATGAAAGACAAATAGTGACAGAACATCCCTATTAACAAAATCTGTAATGTAAGGCAGCATTTTACTCTACAACAATAACAGAACTGTTCATGGTTTTCACCTGACGAATATAGGCAACACCTGCCCATTGTGATGCAAGAATTAGATGATCCACATCCTCCGCTGTTGGATGGCCAGTAAGAATGAGCTGAAGGGAAGTTAGAAAAAATAGTTTTAGATTTATGTGGAGTAAAGCATATGCAATTTAGACAAAAATTATTTACAAAACTCAGAAAGAAGATATATTTAGTGTCAGAAATTAACAGAAACTAGTATCAAAAGATTGCAACTGATGATGCCATGATCATAAATGAAAGAATGTCTACAAGGTGCAGATGCATCCAGAAAATTGCAGCATGTAAAAGGAGGTGTCTAACTTTCTATAGCAAGTGACTGGAGATGACAGCAGCCCTCTTCAAAATTGTGTGATAATCATTGACCATTCAAAAGAAAGCCCTGGAGTAAGATAGTGATTGACAAGATGCCAATAAAGAGGCGTAGGTTACATTGGAAATAGCACGCTCTAAATGATCAGTCGCCTCTGCACAGAGTCCTTCTTGCAGTCGAGCCTGCCCCATAACAATTAAAGCCCTTATGTAGCCAGGGTCCTTCTCAAGTGCCATTCTGTAACAAAAACAAATCATGCAATGCAACAAGGTATAAGCTGGTTACTGGTTTATAAATGTAAGAAAAAATAAATAAATAAATAAAGATAAAGAAAGGAATAAGTTGGTCATCTGGACAGAAGAAGAAGAAGGCAACAGCAATTTACTGCAACAAAGGAATAGCTCTGGCTCTATGCCCACTGGATAAGAGTTTAACTGAAAGCTGTCAACAGTGATAATATGAAAATGTGAGAGAACTTGTAACATCTCCACAATGCAAATACTTTATTTACTTGTACGGCACCACTCACTACTAGTAGTTCATGAGGAGTTAAATTTTCCGGAGAAACTTTGTGCAGTTCATGTGTAACCATTTCTGCAGAAAGTGCAGGTGCTTTTGGAAAATCCTTGTCCAGTAACCCTAATTTTGCACGAACAACAGGATGTTTGAGAGATACTTGCTGCAAGATTGATTGTATCATGTCAGACAATGAAGCTCGTTCTTATCATTCTTGTTTAGGAGTCAAGACAATGAACTTCGGGATAAAAGATGAATTTGTAAAGTAGATCCTAAGAACACAAGAGGAGGCCAAGGCAAATAGGCTAGGATTATTTTTATCTGCAATAGTACACTACACAAGGTGCCAAAAGATGGCATCGCCCATTGTACACTGGCAAGGACAGTTGAAAGGTTTAAGAATGGAAATGACAATCTGAAGAAAAAACTCCCACCAAACTATCTCTACCCAATTAGAGCATCAGAAAGCCAGACTTATTATTCTCACTTCTCAGAATCCACAAAGGTTTGGAAGAAGTAATAAATCCAAAAGTATCAGAAATCAGGCGCAACTGTAAAGTGCTTTGCACACGAGTGATTAACAAATGATGTTCGCAATGTCAGGTGTGAAGGTCAGCATGCCAATGCTTTCCTATGATAATGTCACAAAAAATTGGCATCCCCTAAGCCAGCTAATAAACCCTGTCAAAGGACTTCAAACAACACATTTCACAAATAGTTATTTCTTTTGTCTGCCAGTTCATTTAGTTCCCCTTATACCATAAAATGCAATTATAGAGTTAGAAAGCAAGAAAGCAGCCAACCACAACTAGATGATTCTGTGTAATGTTTAATAGTAAAACTCCTTTTTCCATTTATCCGACCACATTGAAAGCTTTTGTACCTTCCTTACCTTTTGTTAAGTTTTTAAAGAGAAACTACGCCACCAAATATAATTCTGGTTGTTCAAGGATAAACTCCCCAAGGAAATTCACCTTTTCAAATGAACTCTTTCCTTGGACAGATAAAAACATACAAGAAAATAATATCACAGGTATAACCAAGAAAAAACTCTGCAAGGTATAGATAGGTATCAGATAAATCCTGAAACCATGAAGTGTGATAATAACCTGTATTGCAGTCAATGAACTGTTGGTAACCCAGTAAACTAGACTTCCCTGGAAAACAAAACAGACAAAGAAAATGTGAATCTGCACATGGAAGGGTGTACAGAGAAGCTCAATATCAAAATAAAGGGGTTATCTATCCAGATCAAAGGTACTGCAAGTGAAATCCTTTTACCGTATCTTTATAATCCCTTACTAAACAAGCTGGAAAAATCATAATGCAATGACTTTATAAGTGCATTGTCATTGGACTTTGCTTAGTGTTTTTCCTGCATTGTATGAGGATGAAATGATGGTGATATCACCAATGCAGTGACAAGAGGAATGGATCAAAGGGTGTGTAAGGTCATTGAATGCATGAAGGCCTTGTGGGTTGAAATGTGGAGTGTAAGAGAGAACATAGCAAAACCAGTCCTCAGACTTCGACTCAATAATTCAATAGCTATCAACTACATGACATAAAATATCCTTTTTATTGGTGTAATTGATTTTACCCCACTTACCAAAATTGTACAATATTTAGAAGGAAAAAATGGTACCGAAAATATATGAAAACATGAATTTTATCAAAACAGAAGGTCTGTATTATTTTAGCAAGGAAAAATAAGCAAATATATACATACACACACGCACACAATTAGAAGAGATGTTGCAATATAGAAAACCTACATGAAAGACTAATAATCATTTATAAAAAAAATAACTATCTTTTAAAGCAAATGAATGCAAAGAAAATTATTATTGGTTTGTCAATTGGTACATAAAAAATCCATTTCAAAAGATTGCATTTTCCAAATCATATGGAGTTTCCACATTACATCTTTCTACGTTGTTCATAAAAAAAAATTATAACTATTATTCATAAAGCTTAATTAAATATAATCAATTTCAATGGTTGAATAATGCAAACGTCAATAATCACCAGTTTCAATTTTCAAGGCAGTAAGCTAAGAACAAACCAGAGTGATCATATACCAGGCTAAATTCCTAGAAACATGAAGTCATGTTATGTTACCTGTGGAATGCAGTAACCAATGAAAAACAAAGGCAGCATCATAAAATTCAGATATTTCTTGTAGTACTGCAATAACAGAGACATTTTCAATCACTTGCACGAACCAAAATGATACTGCACATATGAGAAGGAGAATCCAATCATTACACATGAATAAACAACCAATGAACTTGTAGTGCTCACTTCTGATAATAAGCCCAATAGGCCACTTGTGTTTTGAGCAGATGATCTGCCAAAAGAGAGCTGAAAAAAAAAAATATAACAGACAAGGGTCAGTGAACAATCCAAACCATTGCCATGTATAGCTAATCAAACCTTTGCTACCAAACCTAACATTTTTAGACACTGAAACCATTTCCAGTAAAAAAATGAAGAATTGTCACTAGGCAAAGATATGTTAAGAGCTGTTATTCTACTAATACAGCATATTGTCAAAGGTATGGGAATAACCAAGTGTAAATCTAACATTTTTGAAACAGATATCTTTTGTACCTTGTCCTTCAATTCCTCTATTAACACAATCACATCTCAATCACCAGAAGGAAAAAAAAAACAGAGAGAGTGAGAAAGACAGTATAGGGCCCAATACATGAACATTAACACCATGCAAACCAGCAATAAGAAATGGAAAGATCGGGCCTAAAAAACCATGTGGAAGTTCAGTCAAATTCTGAAACCATAGAGTGCCGCCCTGTAAATAATACAGAAAAAAAAATCACAATTAATTTAGTAATTGGCCAGGCAATTCAAATGCAATGCAATGCATGATTATGATTTCTCTACTGTATCAAAATAACTGAAAACGAAGATTAAAAAAAGGAGTTATTATGCTTTATAAAACCAATACTCCAACAATAACCTCATAGTTGAACTAACAAACTACAGTCAGCGCCTGAAAATGTAAGGAAAATACAATTCCAAAAAAAGTCTGACAACTTAGCTATAATAATAAAAATAATCCCATCATTTCCTTACACAATCAAACCCAGGATGATTATCAAGACACATTCGTCGAATACTAGTCATCCACACGAGAAAGCACGGTATCTGCAAATAAATTGTAGAGAAAAGGCGAGATTAATAACTAGATTAAATCTCCAGTTTTTGTAACAGGAGAAAAGGGATAGATAGATTCAGTTAACCTGTACGGAGAGGAAAGCAAGAAACCATAAAAAAGAAGGGCAGCCAATTGCTCTTCTTTCCTTTCTAAGAAGAGATATCTGCTCGATATAGCTTCTTCCTGATAGAGGTGGTGGGAATAGAGGAGGCACTATGAGAAATAGACGCAAAAAATAAAAATAAAAATTATTGTAGCTTAAACTTGTAATCCTACAAAATAAATACTTGGGGTGGAAATAGAAATAAAACAAAACAAATCCTTACATTTAGAAAGACTGAGAAATTTTCTTAATCTTGTGCATTTGCAGAACATATAAAGGAAAGAGCGTTAATCTCATTGCCAGTGTTGATGAAGCAACGATTATCCACCTACATAATTTAATTTAATTCTTAAAATAAAACAATTCAACCACAATTGAGCAGAGAGAGTGAAGTAAATTGTCTGACCATGGGAGACCAGTGAGATCATGATATGAATCAAGCAACCAAATCATTGAGTCTACCGGAAGAATACTGTTAACAACTCCATCCTCGGTCTCGGTGGAGACAGGACCGGCAAGTTCTTCTAAATTGATAGATTCTGACTCGGTGCGAGTCGACAAGGTTCGACAGGAAGGGAAATTAAAAGAAGCAAGTGAGTTGCGAGACGATATCGCATTTGAAGGTTGTGAATTGAGAGAGCTAGGGCTAGAGTTCGTGAGGAGACGAGAGAGCGTGGAGAGAGGCCGAGAACGACGGAGGGTTGAGAGTAAAAGACTGCGACTTGCCATTACTACTTCTGCCTGGACAGAATAGAGAATACCGTAGTCTTTATTCTTTGTAATTATTCTTCAGACCTTAGAAACTCATTATTTCCAATTCTTTATCTCAAAATTAGTTTTCTTAACTTTTCAAATAATTTCGAGATTTTTTACTAAATTACAATTTTTACTAATGCAGTTAGTGATGCGTTTATAGTATTTTGATATCTGTTTATTTTTAAAGTATTTTTAATTTTAAAATATTTTTTTTAAAAAAAAATAGCATGAAAACAAAACAATTTACAAAAATATAAAAATATTAAAAAAAAAAACAGTTTGATCAGAAATAGCTGTATAATCACTATTTTTTAATCAAGTAAACGGGATATATTTTTGTTAATCGGGTTATTTTAGTAATTCACCGATTAATCACTTTTAACAAAGAAGTTGAAAAAAAAAAAACATCTCTAATATTCAGGTGAGGACAGGTAATTGTTCTAGTAAATATAAAATTCTTAAATATAAAAACAAGAAAAATAATATAAACATGACACTAGGTTTAGATTTAGGATTTCTTCGCTCCAAATGCTATGTTCTTCAATTCTTTTTTCTCGGACTATTTTTCAAACATTACATCGGAATTTTTTTTATCCTTTTCAAGTATTAATTTTTTTTTGTTGAAAAAGACTATAAATACGAAAATAATAATAATTAATGAGATGGTTCTAGTATATATACTGCCATCACATTACACACACACACATGCATTGGTTGAAACCTATTTTACATGCAAGCATGATTTTTGATTTTTAATATAGCCAACACAGTTTTTGAGTGGCCCTTTTGGTGATGACTGCATTATGAGTATGGTATGGTAGGGTTATTTCAAGATGCAAATGGAAGGGTGCTTGTAATGGGCCGTGCTTCTTGTAATGGGCCGTGCTTCTTGTAATGGGCCGTGCTTGTGAGAAATCAGACACTTTCTACTCTATTTTATCGATCCATTTCTCTCTTGGTTATTAACATTGGGCTTCGTGAGTAGTGGGCCAGTCTTGGATCACAGGTACTGTATCGAGATACAAGCCCGCCACCTGACAGGAAGAAACTTAATTTTGACGCGTCTACGAATATTTAAACATCAAAAACTAATTTTGGTTGAGCCTTTAGCAATTTAATTGGACAAAAATATCTTCCCAGCCAATTCAACCGCTGGACGATGATACTCGCCACCCAATATTGGCCGAGCACGTGGCAATTTAATTGGACACTACGGTGTGCTGCTCACGCGGGTTAAGAGATTATTATTTTTTGCGTACAAAACGTGCTAGGCTAAAAAAACGTACACGCTCCGTGGTAGAAGATTTATAGGGTATTTAAAAATGTGATCGATAATGTTTTTAAAAATATTTTTTATTTATAAATATATTAAAATGATTTTTTTAAAAAAAATAAATTATTTTTAATATAAATTTAAAAACACCAAAAATATTTAATTGAAAATTAAAATTAAAAATCAATTGAATTCTATTTTGAAACACAATAATAATAAAAAACAGTATCTTAGTGTTTTTTTAATGTATATCTTACTAACCCTCGTCTCTCCGCTGAGATTGATTTATTTTTTCTAGAAAAAAAGAGTTTGTTTGGAGGCTATATCAAAGGACATGGAAGCTTCAAGAGCTGCCTCGTGATTCACAAAAGGTTTTAGTGATACACAAATAAAACTCGAGAGGAGAAGAAGATTTCTCATGACCACACGGTCAAACCTAGATAAATCGTGTAAAACTTGATCTGGTCTTCCGATCAAGTCCAAGAAAGCGTTTTAAACACATGATGATTTTTGAATTATATATCTATTTTTTAATTTTATTCCTTACATCGAACATATAAAAATAATATGAGAATTAAAAAAACTAAATTTAAATAAGTATATAGTCAATAAACAACATTACATGCATTCAAAAGATGACTCACTCGTTAAAATCTTGGGACTAAAAAATAAAAAAAATATTATTTTAATATATTTCTGAATAAAAAATAATTTAAAAAACAACTGTAACTATACTTTTAAACAGACACTGAAAAATTTTGCTTCTATTTTGACCTCAGATTCATGTTATTTAATTGTTAATATGATAATTATCATTGAAAACTTATATTATTGTTAACTTTAAAGGATTCGTGAAATTAGTCAAAATAACCACAAGTTAACGACAACTGCATTAATAAATATGAAATAATTGTTCCACATGATTCTCGTAAAACTTTTCGCAGGGACCCGAAACCCATTTGTTTATAGCAGTGCAGAAGTGATTACCATGTGAGAAGTATCGGAAGCATTAGGGATACAATAATTGAAAGGTGTAGTGTTTATCTCCATACCCTTTGAAGATCTCCGCTTTCAAAGATTCTCAAAAGATCATCCATGGCCCCTGAAAAAAAGCGTCGCTCGTCCTCGATTGCTGCGGACTCCATGAATTGGCGAGTATTATACTATATCGTTATGTTCTCTGGTTTCCCACTTCACCAGAAAGTGCATCTGGTCAATGAGCGATCCTGCTAGAACACTGAAAAGGTAAACCTCGTGATTAAAAGGATGGGTTTCCTTTTTCCCTGCTGCAAATCTTCTGGCCCAGGATAGCTTGCACTGGAAGCGAAAACGTGAGTTGCTATCAAAATGAAAACAGCGATGATGCAAGCAATGACCGCATACTCCCATTAAAGAACGGGGATCATAGCTAATCAGCACGGATTAGTCATGGATTGCTCGAATAATCTAAGGGCTTAAGTGAACCGTACGTATGAAAAGAAGAAAAGAGGGACAGCCTTTTCTCTGATAAGCAAAACCTAACATTGATAATTCGTGGTAGATTGATTTGTTATCTTACACGGTAAGCATGACTTTTCGCCATCAATGGAGGTCAATGAGCGGCACCAATTGTTTTGGAAGTCGTAACGCGATTCTTGTTCTTGCAAATAGCGTTGTTTAGAATCACTCCAGTACAGTTTCTGCCTTTATGTGTGTGTGTAAACGTGCTAAATTTGAAAGGGGGATTGGGCTGGCTTCACTCTCAAAAACATCAAGAACAAGGATGGTAAAATTGCCTTCATTGACGTTTTCGATTTTTTTTACCAGCAATGTACCATGTGGGATTGGGGGCTTCTTGATAGCTTTTGGTTAAAAATATTAATTTTTTTTTTTGAATCGAGATTTCTCAGGCGAATATATTACTTCTATTTGGATTCGAGGAAACCATCAGTATATTTTATCGGTTCAGATAAACGAGTAAAACTACAATTATTTCAAACTCTTATAAGAGATGCACTCTTAACTTGAACTCAAAACTTCCTGTACAGATTCGGGGGCAGCCGAATATATTACGCTTCAACTTGTAAGCTAAATTTTATCAAGTGTTACGCTTTAATCTTCCCGATAAAATTGAACAACATAATTCTTGTCTGTTCGATTCCTTCTCTGTTAAGAAGACTGGTCAAGGTGTTTCTGCGTTTGCAAGAATTTGAAACCAATCTTGATAGGTCCAACCATTTGGATATGGTTTCGCCCTCTATCCTGCCCTCTCCACTTTCTTTCCATCCATCATTCAAATTTTGTCAGGTTAAACAATAATTTCAATGCAACTTGTAGCTGGCTCCAAGGAGAAACAAATTGTTAATAGGAGATGGAAAGTGAGAAACTCTGCAAAAACACGAGATTGAAAAGTCAAATCAACAAAACCATCATCTGTTTTTCCCCTCTCTTCAATTCTTTGCCTTCCATTTTATTAGGCAGTGATGAGAAATTCTTCAATGGTCCATGCAGCCCGATGAAAACAAGCTAGCTGGTGGTGATGGCGTTGACAATGACGCATATGTCGTGAATGGCACGAGAGAGCTTAGAAGTTCAAGATAATACTGATATTTCTTGTACAGTTCATCAAATGAAAACACAAGGAATTCAATGGGAAGCAGACTGTGAAGTTACACGTCAAACTAATCAGAACAGAGTGATTTCTCCATTCAAGAAAAAGTGTCAAAATCAAATCGAGGAAAAGATCTGAATAAAATAAAATATTGACAACAACTCTGGTCTCCCACGAGCTGACACTGCTCCCTCATCCCCCTCCCTCCCTGTTGGTGTAAATTAATAAATAATACCCCACTAAATTAATACGAAGAGAAGCTTGGGTCGATAAATAGGAGGGTACCTGCAAATTGGTTGCCATTCCTTCAACTTCAGACAGTACTGGGAAAGAGAGTGAAGCTTTAGGTTGCTTTGCTATAACTTCATAACCCAAAACTACATGGCATCTATCCAGAGCTTTCTCTAAAAAAGTCAGATAAACATTCAAGATCCCTGAGCTCAGCTGTTCATCTTTTTCCATCTCAGCCCCCAGATTTCCAATTTTCCAGCGTCACAATCTCTTGTACTTGGACCAAACCCTAACCAGGAATATTAGAGCTGGCATAATAAGAAAATGAAGATCAGGTGTGACGTGTGTGACAAAGTAGAGGCCACAGTTTTTTGCTGTGCAGATGAAGCTGCTCTCTGTGATGGATGTGATCACAGAGTTCACCATGCAAACATGTTAGCAAGCAAACACTCAAGGTTCTCTCTAGTCCATCCTTCCTTCAAAGAATCCCCACTTTGTGATATCTGCCAGGTAGCAGCAGCTAGATTCTTCTCCGACTTTTCTCTCAATTTTTTTATGGTCAAATTTTTTATGGTCTTTGCCGTTGTTTTTTCCTCAGGTTAGGAGAGCCGTTCTGTTTTGTCAAGAAGATAGAGCAATTCTATGCAGAGAATGTGACCTTCCGATTCACAAAGTTAGCGAGCATACTCAGAAACACAACAGGTTTCTTCTCACAGGTGTAAATCTCTCCGGTCATTCTCAAAACACAGCATCCTCCTCCACCGGTAACTGTGACGCGAACATTGGCACTACCAGCAATAGAAACCATCAGCCATACCTGAAGAAACCGAGTTCAGCTTCCAATGAAATCTTCAGCTCTTCTTCAGTTGAGACAGCGTCGCCACCGGCAGCATTTAGCTATGTCGATAATCACGTTAGTGGCGACGGTTCAATTTCAACAAGTAGCATATCGGAGTATTTAGAGACAGTACCAGGCTGGAACGTCGATGATTTTCTTGATCCTTCATTCAGTGGAAATAATAGTTTCGGCAAGGGCTGGAATGCACCCAATTTCTAAAGAGAGTGCCTCTTGTGTTTTTTTAGGGTGCAATTTTTTTTTAAAGACTCATCTACACTCTTCTCTGACATTACCCAATTTGACGTAAGCTTGTGACCATTGCTGGATCAAGATCTTGAAAGTTATGGGAGTTCTTTTTTCACCAGAAGATATATACTTCTGGGTCCCTCAGTTATTTTCCAGACTGATTTGCCTAATGGATTAAACGAGTCCCGAACAAGCAAGCAAAATGAAAGCATACTGTTTGGATTGGTCAGCACGTTAATTAGCAGATAATATCAAGATTCTCGGAAATGAAAAGGAGAATACACAAGTGGATGAGCCAATGAACCAGCGTTGATCAGATATCCGGAGAAAAACACTTCTCATGGAAGCATATGTTGTTTCTATACATGGTGATATAAATCACAACATTCTGCTGCATGTTCAAAAATAAGGCAACATCCTAATTTTGATGCTTTGGAATGTACTGATTCTTTGTTTACCTTTGATTAATCTTATTTTACAGCCCCTAAGGGAAGGGAGAGAGAGAGATCCAGATACAATATATCGATATACCTTTTTCACAATTACATACAGTAAACTAATAAAAGAATTGCACCACTGTTCCAGTGAATGTAGCGAACAGGAAAACATCGGCAAAGCCCTGCAATTATTGAAGTGGATAGGGAAAGGGGGGGAAAACAGAGAGAATGTCAGTTTATCTTCTGATGGAAGACACTCTAATTTTCACATAAATGACACAGCAGTTTGGGAGACAGTTCCTCTTTCTTTCTATATTGCTAAGGAGATTTTTATTGCATCAGCCAGACTCGTGAGTCCATGGACACGGGATCAGAAGATCCATTCCATGTAGTTTATTTTGATAATTCAATTTTCCTTTTAAACTATGTACATGTTAACGGTTCTAATCTACTTGTCCAGTATTATGACAAGGCATTAAGGAAGCTAAATTTGTCCAAAAGGTTGACCTATCAGCATATCAGAAAAAAAAATGAGCAGAGCTGGTATACATGACCTTTATTTGAGGGTAAAAGCACAATGTCAAGTGAATGCAAAAAGCCTATCTGCAATCTTTGTGCGACAAATCGGGCACTCGGAACAAGCAAGCGAACAAGATTTACACACTGCAAAAGCATAAACCAGCAGTAGTCATGATTAGAGATGATGTGCAGAATCGATAGGCACAGTTCAAATGAAAGAAACTTAAATGACTTACAGCAAAAATGTCGACAGGGGAGAAGAATTGCTGCTGTTGGCGATTCAAAACATACTTTGCACACATGGGAATTGGCATCTCCATTTCCCATGGATTTGAGCTCTTTTTCCTTCATCTCTTGCATTCGCGCCTGCAAGCAGCAAAATACAATCTAGAATCAGGAACAGGAATGACAGAATAATAAAGAGAATTTCTGAAAATATTTCACTGCCCCTCACCAAGGGAATTACAATATATATACATCAAGAATGATCAAATCCCTTAATCCTGACCTATTATAGGAAGGAACTATAGGAAGGAACATAGCAGTAAATACAGCAAGAATATATATAATAATAATGAATATCTTAGAGAGGTAATCCAAAGGGATATAAAATTAAATGAGGAAAGAAGAATATAATAACAAGGAGAAGGTACAAACAGCTACAGATGCTTGTCAACTAGCCCCTTAGGTTCAGTTGAAAGGAATGAAGAATGATTGCAGCAGATGAGCACAGCAGAGCAAAGAAAGAAACAAAGAAAAGAAAAGGGAATGAAGAATGATGGCAGCAGATGCTTGTCAACTAGCCCCTTAGGTTCAGTTGAAGGGAATGAAGAATGATTGCAGCAGATGAGCACAGCAGAGCAAAGAAAGAAACAAAGAAAAGAAAAGGGATTCGAATAATTAAGGTTTACCTTCAACCGAACTACTAGGGGCTCTTCCTTAGGAGTTCCATCAACTTGTTGTGATGCATCCAAAATTTTGTCTCTCCTTTACAGCATTATTTTGATCAACCTCGACCCCATTAGCTTTGGGATCCCTAGTATGATCTATACCATCGCCAAGCCTTCCATCAGCATTCACCCCAGGGACACTCCCATCCTTCTTTAACTTGGCAACAAGCACCCACATATTTGCTAAGTCATTTTCCAGAGCCTCCTCCCTTTTCTTGGCCTCTTCACACCTTTTCCTGTATTCATCTTCTATGAATTCCTTTTCAGCCAAGGATGCCTCAAGTGCTGCTTCACGTTGTTTTCTTGCCTGAAGTTCCATTTTCAAATCATCTGGATCCAGATTCCACGACTCAAAGTCATCAGAATGCATTCCTGAAATCTCATTTCCTCTGCCAGAGAACCGCCCCTTCCTCCCTGGTCTTGTGGCATCATGGTGCTTGCGGTTAACTCCATTAACTGCTTGCATGCCAGAACCTCTAGAATGCAAAGATTCCCGTGAAGCCAGCAATTCTTGTTCCAATTTTGCATTCTGTATCGAGAGCTTGGTCACTTCACCAGCTAAATTCTTGAGCTCAACTGCAGCAGCAGAGGCCAGTTCCTTTGCATAAGAAGCTTCTTCAGACAATTTCTGATTTTGGACCCGTAATCCACTGTTCTCCTCAGAAAGCTGGACCTGTTCTATCTTTAGCTTTTCATTCTCAATCTCCTGTTAGATAAAAACAAAAATATGTTTGATAGCTATAAGAAAAAAATTGGAATCCCTTTGTTATATGTTAGAACTACTAGCTGGGATCAACATTTTGCTTATATTTTACAATTTATGGCAATAATAATAACTATTGTTTCATAGGAGAAGTTCAAACCAAAACCCTTATTTCAATTAGAAACAAAAACAATGACTTCATCCCAAAATAGAGATATTTTTAACAAGTCCATCAAATCTTGGTAAATTTTAGCACAGCAGTTATCACCTGGCACTGGACTTTCTTTTTCAATTCATCCGCATATTCTCCAGCTGCATTGTGTTCGGAGTTTAGTGGTGCTTTGTCAACAGAGAATGAAGCCAACCGCTGCTCCAGGAGAGTTACCTTTTCTTGCAATTCTTTGTTTTCAGAGTACTGCCAATAATAGCCATATGCAGAAATAACAGCTTGAAACATAAGCAAAACAGGGAACAAGAAAGAAACAATAGCATTCCAGGCTGATGAATAGGACCAAGAAGCGTGCTGAGCATCAAATATAATGGCAGAAGGAAATAGAAGGAATGGAAGAAAAACAATCAATTAAGAGGACAACTAAGATGGAGATCGGTGGTTAAACCTTATTCTGAAGCTGTTCTTGGAGGATACGGTTGTCGGCTGATTTTATCTGCAAAAAAGTCAATCATTTCATTTGAGGTGGGCAGGAAATTTAAAATCTATGCAAGTTCATTCACCATTCCAACTACCAGAGACCACTGAAACCAAGATATGACCGGTGATGGACTTCATGACCTGGTTCCCTGGGATATTTAATAGTCTTAAGACTCATATCATATGGGACTTTTATTATGAAAGGATTTACCTCTCGCAGAAAAAGGAAAAGGAAAGAGAAAAAAAACATTATGATACAGATTCTAGAGCTGCGAGATAATAAGAAAGAGATTATGGAGCTGAATTTATCTCCTCGGCAGTTATAATTAGTGAACTTAATGGGATACTTGCTAAGGAACCAATTATTGTTCACCAATGATATAGAAGCGCCTGCCTCCATTGTGTTTTTCATGTGATGCTACAACAATAAGTGAACAGACAGGCTGTGAAAAGAATTTCAGTAATATGATGATATGCAGTGCTCACCTCCAGTTCAAAAGCCTTCTCATTACATTGGGTCATCAATCTCATTACTGTCTGTAGCCACACAAATGAAATTGAAAAAATTAAGCTACTATTATCGGTAAAAGGAATAAACAAATGAAAGAATACGAGGAAGACAAATGGAAACGCAGAAGAAAGTGAAACTACCTGCTGCATATCAACTACGGAGGCATTGGCAATTGAAGCCTCACCACTCTCGATAATACGTTGTTCCAAGACTCCCATTTGCCTCTTCTTTTCCATGATCTCTCGTTCCAAGTTCTGGATCTGTGGTTGGCAAGATTATACACTCGTCTTCATCAGAGCTTTAGAGAAAATTATGGATACTAAGTTGTATATTACCGCCACATTTTATATGTTGGGTAATTAAAAATATAGCATTGAAAAATGGAACTTCTGATTCCTAATCTGTTAAATAATATTATCAGTTGAGTACTCTTCGTGATAAAAGGAGGTGTAGGAAAAGGGTATCTTTGCTAGCTACTAAATTCTATAACATGCAAAAGAATAAACATGAATCAATATGGAGAACGTGATAAGCATCAAATGCATACTCAAGAGTTCAATAAAATCTAAAATCCTATCAACCACATAAACTCAAATTGGCTCAAGCACGACTGAGAGACCAGTAATCTATTCAAAATGTTGACTCGAGCATGATCAAAGCTTTGCATCTAATTTTGAACTTATATTTTAAACACAAACAGACATAGCTTTGCACGAAAAGAGAACTGTACTTGGATTTTTGAGCTGTCAGGATCATTTACAGACTGCTCTACCAGGCGCTTCAGGGTACTAGTACTGAATGCAATCTCTCCAGCAAGCATTTTAACCTGCTCCCCAAGAAGGTCCATCTGGTCTTGTGTCATCCCACCCTAAAAAATACCCCAGAACATGTCAGTTCAACAATTTCTTCAAAAAAACAGTGACCAAAAATAAATGAAAAGTTTTGGGCTGGTCACCCATAGGAAAAATTGTTGCTAGAACATATGAGACACAAATATATCAAAATGACATGGCATTTGTGGTATGAGAGTGCTAGACTTCGGTGGAAATGGGATTTGAGTTTTCCTGATTCAATAATTGAAGGTCGTAGAAGCAAATGAAAAGGAATCTGATGAAACCAAAACCAGAGGGCTCAATATGAGAAGAAAAGAGAGAGGTGAACTTTGGATTCTCTGGAAGGGGAAATTTACTTGGAATTATATACCGGGGAGTGAGATGCCAAAAAAAATCAGCAAAACTTACTGGTGCCAGTTTAGAAGCACTCATACGGTTGCCTGCTTGAGTAGTTTCAGTAACCGTACTGCTAGCTGTTGAGAGTTCTTCATTCCACTTGCTGGAAGATCTTCTATGTTTAAATTCACAAGTTAGATCTGATGCAATCAAAGAAGAAGAAGATGATGGAGAGTCCTTCTGATTCTCATTTTCTGCATGTGAAGCACCTTCTCGCAAAATATCCAATTTCTGACAGAAAAAGGAAATACAACTTAAATATCACACTTCAGTATTCCGAATGGAAAACTAAGATTTAAGATAAGAAAGCAGGGAGAGAGAAATCATACAAGTAAACAAGGGTAGATGTTACGTGCAGAAACTATTTCAAAAGCAACAAAACTAACTGACAATCAGTAGTGAAGAGTATAAAAAAATAATTTGCAGCTTCTTTGAGAGGTTGAGCATTTACAGAATAACAGGGAGAAGAACGACAGTGAAAGCTATTAAGAAAGCAAGAGCCATTTTACAAATTTTTGGGTCAGATGTTACTCTAAGCTTATAAAGATTCACAATATAACTGTTGCACTTTTGCACCAACAGAACCATAGGTGCCCAAAAACTATTAGAGAATGCTTTTAGCTCAAACCACAATAATTGTAATTTAACGTATTTCCTGGAAAAGACATCATTCATATTTAAATCTTCAATTTCATCAACAGATAGAAATTAGGTAATGAAAAAATTTACAGAACAGGTGGGGGGGAGAACTCACATCATCTGAATGACTCCTCTGATGACCTGGAACATCAGGCAATCCAGGAATCGTATTCTTTGTTGAGACAAGTATGAGTTTGGTTAGCCTCTGGATCCTACTCATGAGAGCTGCCTTGGCTTCTTCTTCTTCCTCCAATCTTGACTGCATCTTCACTTGACCTTCCTCCAACTGAAAAAGGAAATACAATTGATTTGTCTCGGGTAAAGGAAAAAAAAAACATACAATGAAAACTGCACAGCAATATTCAAAAGAAGAAAACAAGATAATTTTAAAACCTTTTGCCTTAAGCTCACAATCTCTTCATGACTGACACCAACAAGCATTCCCTGTCTTACGTGATCAAGTTCCTGTTTGAGGATTGAGATTTCTTTTTGATACTTCTTGATCAAAGATTTCTCATCAATTATCTGAAAGTTGAGTTATATCCAAAATCAGGTTAAAATTAGCTTTTAGATTAATTAATCTATGTTGTTGTTGAAAAAGCATATCATAAGCTAAGTTCAAACTGCACCTTATTGCGTGAGGCATAGATTTCAACCCGCTTTGCCCTGCTAGCAAACTTCAATGTATTATGAGTTTCTTCCATGTTACTTGATGCAGGAGTAACGGTACAAATAAGCTGAAGAGCAGTATAGCCAAGAAAGAACACATTAGCTGGCATTGGAATTTGGCTCAGGAAAAGCGATTGAATGTGTACATTCAGTCTCTTGTAGGGTTTTTACTTCCCAGTAAAAAAGTCAGCAGGGAATGAGAAAGTGAAAACTAAACATTTCTGGAAGATAACAAGGGCCATGATAATTCAATAGGCAGCAGCACAGTTAATGATTCAGTAAACTTGTATGTACAGGTGAATTACATGATCTTCAACAACAAAGTAAAATTACAATGAAATGTTGCCCATGAAATAGCATGAAAATGTTATATCTTAAACTCACCGAAACATGCCCGTGACCACTCAACGAGGACTGCAAAAGGCGAGTAAGTTTGGAATCTCGATATGGAACATGAGATGCCCTTCCTTCGCTCAGTTTTCCAATAACCTTTACATTGGAACAACACAGTCAATTACAGACATCAAAATGAAAGGGGCATGTACAATTCAACTCAACTTGCACACAGACTTGGCACACCAAGGAGCACAATGTGTTTATTCATTGACTGGTGTTTGAGATAAACTTCATTAAGTCTCAAACCACTTTTCACTATCCTTAGGTTGGTCTCATAAATTATTATATAATCAACCATTGGTTATTCAGTTATTACATGTATCTGAAGGCTTTGAGTTTTTGCGGGAGCAGTTTGTGATCAATATAAATATGAAAAAAATGAAAAAATGGTAGATGATTGCACTTACAGTTCCAAGAGTTAGAAGGCTTTTGTTTATGTAAGATCCTTCCTTTCTCCTTACTCCAGTTGTTTCAGTTTTTGAACTCTCGGATCCAGCTAGATCGATCAGATTCTACCAAAAGAGAAATACAAGAGAATAGCATGAGCCATGCAGCTAAGAAAACTAAAGGGTTTTTTTCCTGACAATGACAATTCAATGCAACATACGAGTTGAGAGAAAATCACTCCATCATATTCGTCGCCATGATCACTACTCTCGATCATCTGCCAATGCATAGGTATATCAGTGAATAATAAGGAAACAATTCATGAGTGAAAGAGTGTACAGCATTCACAGTAAATATGCCAGACTCTATGCAACAAAAAAAGCAGAGAATGGCAAGAGTGTGACGTAGATGATGCAATAATTGAGATGGAGAAGGGTATGATTTAGCTATTTCTGAACAATATTTATTACATCGACTCCACAAAAATGTATGAATGGAATAGATCATTGTTTTATAATAATAAATATCATCTGCATAGACCATTTACCAGAGTAAATATGGTGTGACTTCGGCTGCTGAACAGATTAAAATTATTTGAACCAACATGGCGATGCTCTGGAAACATCAAACAACAATGAAAAGCTTAGGAGTAAAATTGCATGAAACATAGAGGAAAAGACGAGCTTAGGTCTACATATACAATTTACCTTCTCCAGCAGCAATGAAAGAAAGTGCATGCCCAGGAGACAAAACCACTTCTTCCTTTATACCCTCAACATAGGTGCCCTGGAAAACATAGTACAAGCATTTATAAACCAACATATATGGCATCCCGTAAATAAAAGATTTTATCATGGGAAGAAGGGTCACAATAAGAAGTATTTAAGAGCATTCATAAAAGCATAACACCTGTGCATCTTCTCTGACACGCAAATTTTGACCTGTTGGATCAAGCAAGTCATTTATCACCTGATATCAGAAGCATACATGGAAGTATAAATCAGACAACTTTTACTACAATGACAATAAAGTAGTTCAACTTGTAACCTGTACATTTAAGTTCTGACATTCAAATTGATAGTAAAGTGAAACTGACCTCGTTGTAAATTTCAAGATAGGACACACGTAGTAGGAACTCTCTTCCTGGAGTCTGAAGTGAGAAAGCATATGTCACCCATACTTGATCAACAAGTAGATAATAAAAAAGATAAAGAGTACAGGAAAAAACAACAATAACAAATGAATTAGGTTACATTACCAACAAACTATGCAAGTGTAATGTCAATATTAGCCACACACATCAAGCACACAAATGCATACTTGGGTGATAAAAGCCAAGGGGATACGCAATGAACCAGATTATAGAGAATATACTGAGGGAACTATTTTCTGAACACTTACCTCTTGGATAATACTGAAAACATCCTTTATGGCCAGTGGTATGATACCAGGTGAATTTTGGTCTCCCTGCACACATTGTTATGAGAAACAAGTAAAACAGAGCTGTAAATTTTTGAACTATAAGGAACTGAAACAAGAACGGTTAGCAGCAATAAAAAGGAGAAGAGCATATAAATAGACGTGTTTATACATGTGCCAAGTAAACATAACATAAGAATCAAATCTAGTGATAAGTTACATAGCAGGACCAAACTGCCATGTCACTTGAAATACTTCAGTTATGTTATCCAAAGTCGAAACTGTAAAAAGACAGAAACATGGTTGAGCATCATATGCATTTCATAGATATGGCTGCAAAAAGAAAGAGGGAAACCATGCATTTATAGATATGGCTCAAAGTAATTTGTATTTTGTGCAAAAGGGGACTTCAAAATGACCAAGACCTTCGGTTTCTTCTGTAAAACTCCTCAACAGATCATCACATTGTTGTACTTTGAGCGTTTTATATGGTTATAGCCTATGCAAATAACAAGCATGAAAAGATCCAGTGGAATTCCAGGGTGTGGGTGCAAATGAGTAGTTATTGAAAATCGGAATCTCCATTGACACTAAATGTTTCTTCCCGTGCAAATAAATAGACTCAAAGCAATTTGCCCAGAATCCATAAATAACTTCTGTAACTTCCAAATTGAAAAACACGCACCACGCCATTTTCAATGATTTGCAACAAGAAATTATAATCAGATTTTACAATAATTGAACGTTTGTTAGTATATCCTAACAAAAAAACCTACACAAATGATACAGTTTATAGATAAGGACTAATCTTACATGCATAGTATGCGTCTTTCCACTACTAGTAACACCATACGCAAAAACAGTTCCTGCATTGTCAAGAATAAACCCGAATTAATCAACCACGACTACTAAATCAATCGATGCTAGTTAATCATCAATAAAAAAATCCTAATCTCGATGGATACCATACCATTGACACCTTCCATTGCAGCCTTGACTACAGGCTTTGCAGCAACCTCATACACCGCTTGAGATGCCGTGTGTGGTCCAAACACCTTATCTACCAATACAAATCATTTGCGTTTACATTTTAAATTTCCATTAACTCAGTTAATAAACAAAAATGAAATTTAAATACAATAACTAATTACCGAATGCATAAGCGGTAGCTGGATTATACTCGTTCCTGACAATCTTATCCCCATCCGCGTACCATGCTATCTCATCCCCTCTCTGGAACTCCCTTTCACTGTATCCAAACACATCCCGATAAAAAAAAACTCAACCCTGAAAATTCAAATTACAAAACCACATCAAGATCTGATCTAGTACCCTCAGATCTGCCATTACCTCAACGGCCTAAACCGAATAGTAACCGAAATACTATCGCCACCACCCCTCGGTTGATCAACCGGTTCAGCAATTAACTCCTCCGACTCGAACCCGACCGGGGTATGACCACCACCACGTGGACCGGCGTATTGCATTGAATCAGACCGAGCTCGATTTGGCGTAACGGATCGCGAACCGAAAAATTGCGAAGCAGAAGTCGAGCAAGAGCGAGGCATCAACCTGTTGTTATGAGAAGTGGTTGTTGAAGAGGTTGAAGAGTATGAACTTGAAGGTTTCCGATGCGAGAATGGAGACCTGCTTCTCGCTCTGGAAGATGACGCCATTCCGGGGGGGATTCAGATGTTCAGCGGAACAGGTTTGAATCGAGTCGACTCAGTGAGCTGGTGAAGGGGAGCTGACTCGGCGGAAGAAGGTTGAGGAGAGAGGAATTAGAGAGGTTGAGTCGGTGAAGTCACATGGTTTCTGCGACAGAAAAAGTAAGTGACATTGTGCGTGGGTTTTTTTTTAAGTATTTGATACTTTAAGTAAGTGAAGAAGGTAGATAGAGGGGGGTAAAAGGAGAGAAGAAACAGGAGGAGATTGTTTCTTCTACTTGAAGACAAAGAGTTGCAGAAGAGAGAGAGGGAGTAGCTGATTTTGATTTCTATAATAGACACCAGAGAAAGAGAGAGAGAGCTATCGGCTCTCGTATTTCCAATTTTTTTAAAATATCTTCTTTTTTTGCGTGTCTGGTTTTTTAGGGTTTGATGAATTTTTTTTCTTTATTTATTTCATTTTAAACTTGTATTTAAGAATTATGCAATCAAGTCCTTTTAAAAATAAATCAAGTTGTAAAACGAGTTTTTTTTAGCTTGGAAATCATCGCACTCGTGCCAAAGTATTAATAAGATTTTTTAATCTTTTATTAAAATTCAAACATGAGAATTGTAAGGTAAGATATAGCCTACTTATCAAATGTGTCGGCATCTTAGCTATAAATTTTAAATTTGTTTAGTGCACTTATTAATGTTTGGTTCTTTAATTATATTTAACATACATTGATTTTAAACTTTAATTATTTGGTTTACATGATTCTGTACATTAAAATACATGAACTATTTACTTTTTATGATGTTATCAGTAGCTTAATTCTATTGTAAGGTACTAATTGGTTTTTTTAATTGTTTAAATTACTATAAAAGTTAGGTGAATGATAAAAGTATATCATTAAGCTGTAGGGGTAAAAGTTAAAAATATCAATTTTAAAAATATTTTTAGAAATAAATAGCTATTTTAGATGGTATAGCATGGAAAAATAATATTAAAGTATTGTTTTATCTTATTAATGATAGATTAATCTGCAAAGAAGTTGAATTCAAGGTGTCATCTTATTTTATATAAAAAAAATATTTGACTGTAATTTTATTATTAATTTTTGACTTCCTTGTGCTTTTTTTTTGACGAACCACTCAGTATTATAAAGTAAACGTATTGTCTCTTCGGTTTAATTTTAAATACTATCAGCACTATTGGATCGATAGAGAAATTAGAGCGGAAGGGGAGATGTCGTTGGGGAAATTGAAGACCAGGGGCTTAATTGCATACTTTTGTGGTCTAAGGTCGAACATGACAGGAAAGGTATATAACAGGTGTGAAACGGTGCGACCAGGCCGTGTTTTCGAAGGGGTGAAAAATATTTACTATGGAGGATGACGTGGGGAGGAGGGAGCGTGGAAGTTTAAACTGGAAGATGGACCCGCGAAGTAGGGGGGTTTGAAATGAAGGAGATAAAATGAGCGGGAATAATGGTGAGATGATGATTGGGAATAAGAGTAGGAAGAAAGGACAAGCAATGGCTGATCAGAGATTAATTAATGAAAGAAACAAAATAATTAACTTTAAATATTTTTTAGAAGGATTGTCATTGTAGTGATTGGATAGTTGCCTATAAACTGTCGAGAGAAGGATTGATCAACTCTATTTCTTCTAGATACGACTTTATTTTTTAATCTGTATTTTGTTTATTTATTTTCTCCTGCTGGCTTCATGCCTTCATGGAGTTCACGTCTTTTCGCTTTTTTTTTTTTTTTTACTTGGGTGTTATATAGGTTACCTGTAATTTAACACTTAACCTTTTTATATTTGTTAATTCACAACTGTTTGGTATTGAGTTTTTATTTATATTTGAGTGTCTTTTAAAAGTATATATTTGTGTTATTTAAAAAATTCAAAATAATATTCTTTTTAATATTTTATAATAATTTTAATGTGCTGATATTAAAAATAAAAATATAATTATACTTTAAAATAAATTATTTAAAAAAAAACATTCTTGATGGTGGTATCAAATATGTAGTTAATTAATAATTAAGTATTTTAGCTATCATATTTGTTAATTTGAGAGGTTATATAGTATGACGATGAATTGTCAACTTGGGTTGTGGATATATAGTATTGTGATGACATGCAATAAGAACTAAGAAAATTGAACTATTATTTTCTAGCAGGTGTCTCAGTGATAAAAAAAAACTTGATATTAAGATGTTTATTTTTTTTGTGTTTTTGAAATTCGAGTTATGTGATTGCTAATATGATGATCACTAAAAATTTATATGATCGTTAATTTTAGAGTCTATAAAATTAATCAAGTCACATGTAAATTGACCTAAACATTCATATCAATAAATAAAAATTGAACTTTGAAAGGAGTTTAGAAGAAGAAGAAAAAAAAAGGCCATTGAAATATTAGACTTGGAAGATGAGGCAAGGAAGAGAGTTACGGCCTTGTGCCTGGCATTTTCAAATATATATGCTATCCACGGTACTAGATTGGTATTTTATGATAAAATAAATAGATATAATTATATAAAATAAATTTATTTATGATTTTAAATTATTTTTTATGTTGAAAACAAATTATACCCTATCTCGTATTTTTTTTTATACAACCCTTCACTCATCCTCTCTCTTTCGCGCTTAGATTTTTTTTATAAATAAAAAAGGTCAAATGCGGAGTTTTGTAATTTCTTTTGTCCGGCGTGATAATGACATCCCAAAAAACACTGCATATGCGACGTAGTACGGTAGTAGTGATTCCGAACAGGTGAGTGATATTATTAGGTTGTTTTTAAATAATATTTTTATTTTATTTTTAAAAAATGATTTTTTTTACAGCATGAAAATATATATAAACTCATAAAAAAAACAATTACTTTAAAATAAATAATAATAATATTTTTTTCTTCAAAAAATACAATGCCAAAACTTCATCCCCTTCGTCTTTTCGAATCACATTTTTATTACCGTGTAGTAGATGAAAATGTTTAATAATTCATGATCTAAAAGCATTAAAACTATAATTTATCGAATAACCATATAAATTGCCTGTAAACAATTTTTTCAACAGCATGTTACTGTGAATGCCATGTTGAATTAAATATCACGTGTGTGCAGTAACGTGGTGCGTATTTTTATAAAAATACTATAAAAAAAATTAGGATAATATTTTTAAAAATATATATTTTTAATACCAACCTATTAAAATAGTTATATATATATATATATATATTCAAAAGTGGCGGCACACGGGGTTGCCAGGCAGGTTTTTTGCTGATGAATTTAACATTTTCATTCGAGTTTGGTCTTCTCCTGGATAAACTCCTCGAACTCTGTCCACCAACGGCAACAAATTATTCCTGACTCGGTATATAAAAATACACTTGCGACGATTTATTAAACTATCTATGCATGAATAGTTTTTTTCTAGAATGTTTTATTTGCTCAGGAACAAAAACATTCAGCAACAACGTTGCCAAATTTGATCAGATGTTGGTCAAATCATCCAACTTTTTGTTAACAAGTGGCCCACATTCAGCCATTGGATGCTGGTCAAATTCGACGTGTCAGGGAAGTAGATCCAGTCAGAATTTTACAGAACGAGACGAGAAATTACCTGCGAAATCGGATGTGAGAAAAAAAAAATAGTTTTCAATTTGGATCAGGTTTTGGTTTGGAAAAGGGAAGGGTGATCCAATTTTCTGAGTTAGAATATGATACTGGAGTACAGAATACTTCATGATCTCTGATTTTGGGAATTTAACTTGCCAAGATTTTTGGACACGTGGCTCATCTGTTCGTTGTATGCCAGCACGCGTTACCATATGTAGACATACTAGCATGTGGAGGGACATGAACAGTCATTTTTATTGGGCGCGTAACAATAATGTACCCGGATTTTACTGTAATCGAGATAGGTAACATAAGAAACCATAATCTAGAGAAAATTATAACTTGGTCCTTGTATTTTTCACAAAATAAACAATTTAATTTCTTGTTTGTTTTGTATTTTAAATGTTTTTTTTTCAAATAAATAAATTATTTGCTTCAAATTAGTATTTTTCTTGATGTTTTAATATGATTTTTATATGTTGAAATTAAAAATAAAATTTTAAAAAAAAATATTATTTTAATATATTTCTAGAAAAAAATAAAAAGCAATTATTACTACAATACCAAACTTGTAGAATAAACAATGAAGTGCGAGAGGGCTTGCAACTGCCAAAATCCTTGATATCCAATTTGAAAAATTGAAGGAGAGAATAAAAAATAAGTCTTACAACTCTTCTCTATTTTTTCTCTACTAGCCTTTGGTTTTATTATTTAATTCCAGGTGCATTATTTCTATTGAAAGGATAAATAAAGATACATGCGACTTATAAATTGTTTAGTATTGTGATAGTATACGATTTATAAATTGTTTCTTGATTGAAAATATATTTAAATACTATTTTTTATTTTAAAATTAACATTAACACATTAAAAAATATAAAACACTAAAAACATAATTTGAAATAAAAACAAAAAATTAAAATAAACAAGCTGTTAATTTAGTTAGGTGGGAAGGCGAGTTCAAATTTTAAACATCACCTTGAAACATTTTACCGTCCATTGGGACTCTTTTACGAGAACCAATGAATAAACATTGTTAGTTTTACGACACCGATTTTTTTCGAGATACGAACCACTTATCCATGAAACTTAGTATAGTATTTCGTTTTAAAAATATTTTAAATTTTTATTATATTTTAAATTAAAAAATTTGATGCTTTTCATTAAATTATTTTCATATGTTAATATCAAAAATAATTTTTAAAAATATAAAAACATATTTTGATATATTTTTAACAAAAAATATTTTAAAAAATAATATTAACCACGTCGGGGAATTCTTTCCCGTGTCCTGCTGGTTGAAAACGAGATTTTTTTTGTATGCAATTTAAATTTAATTTCTGTAAAGTGTATTTTGTGGTTTAGATAAGCAAGTAAAATCTTGATTGTTTCAGACTTTTATAACAGATATATGTTTTAATTCAAACTTGAGATCTACTATGCAAATCATAAATCATTTATCATCACATGGGCTTGAAAACTATAAGGTTTTGCAATAACATTAATCACTGATATCAACCTCGCACAGCTGAGCATGATATACCAGTAATATAAATGGACATGGTCGCCTTCAGACTAGCATGCATCCCTACCGGGAGCTAGATACAGTCCAGCAAAGCAAAAATGGAATCATGGGAAATACTAAGCAGTAGATTCTGGCCACCACGTGTCTCCACTTCTCAATGACCAACATTGATGGAAGGACGTGTTTGAGATGTTAAAGAAATCGTGGAGCGATCCTGATATCGAACCGTGCTTGTTTCGCAGTGCAGGGTGGCGAGGAGATCACAGTAGCATGTGGCTAACTGGTGCGAGAAAACCAGCACTCGTTTTTTTTTAATAATAAAAACACAGTTATTAATGCCAATGAATTATAATTTAATTTGTCGATGTCTCCCCCTTTTCCAGGAAATTTTGAGTTCAAACTTCTCTCTTGAAATTAAAATAAAGATAAAAATGAATAGCCATGTTGTCAATTCAATGCACATTTCTAAAGCAACAAGAAACGTAGCCCCGTGTACAGAAACTAGACCGTATGTTCATTGTTTAAAAATCTAGTAAAACATAAAATTCAATCTTTGTGGCTAGGAAGTTTTATTTTTTAATTCAAACATCGATGTCAATTATATCTACTTTTCACTATTAAATACTTTTTAAATTCACCAGACCAGTGCGCTGGAACAATAGGATCCAATGTGAAGAAAAAAACTACATGTTTATTGCTTAATGTTACAAGCAATGAATATAAAATTCAACCCGATAATCATTTAGTAGATAATCTAGTGATAAGAATTTGAAATTAAAAAGTATATTCTCTTTATGATCTAAAATTCGAGCCATGTAATTGCTAATATAATAATTATTAAAAATTTACACAATCATTAATTTCAGAATCTATAAAATTAATCGAGACACATAAATTCAGATATCTATATTAATAAAAACAAATACAATCCCGATGAGTACGAAAAGTTGCAACTTTTTCTTACTTTAAAAATTCAATTACTAGGGTCGGCACCAAAGATAGTTTATTGAACTTGAAAATTCCTTTTAAAAATTACTGGAGGAGAGAATTAGCTGTCGATTGATGTACAGTAAGTATGACTAGATAATACGCTTACCATGAAAAAGAAAAACAATAAAAAAACATAAAATCACATGACAAATCAATTATCGTGTTATTTTGTCTGGACCCTGGGCATGCGCAGGCTTGTCCACCTGTCCGTCAATACATTGTCACTTAGCCGTCCAGTCTATTCCGAGCATGATAGTTATTTTAACCATTTACTCAATCCATGTTGTCAGGCAGACAAGCAAGATTATAGATGAAGTCATGTTTTTATGTCATATACACACACACACACTTTGCAAGGCGACAACAGCCTGTGTTAGTATTTTATTAATAATTGTTTTTAAGATTTTTTTTTGAAAATATATCAAAATAATACATTAAAACAATCTGAAAATATAATAAAAATAATAATTTGAAATATCAGAATATTTTTAAATACAAAAACAATCGAGCTATGACTGAAACAAACACAATTTTTTTGAGAAATTTGCTATTTTTTAGCACACAGCACCTTGAAAAGTTCATAGGTCAGCAGCCAATCAAGATGAAACTATACTCTTACGTTACACGCGCTGCAAGGCAATCTGAGCCCGTTTAGTATTATTTTAGACATTAATTTTTTAAGTATTTTTTGATTTAAAAATAAATTAAAATATTATTTTTGATACTAATATATCAAAATAGTATGCAAATACAAAAACAATTTGAAACAAGAAAATAAAATAAAAGGTCTATTTTTTCTTAAAAATGCCATTGAGAAGGAAAAACAAACATACTCTAAACTACTTAATCACAACTTTTTGAGAGATTTGCTACTTTTAGCACCCGGCACCTTGGAGAGTACACATTTCAAAACCTTTTTTTTTTTTTAAATCAAACGGGTAGATGTGTCTTCAAAGGAAAGATCGATGGCCTAGGGTTTATCAAGAGAAAAGGGACGTGGCTCCTTTTTCTCTAGGCCTTTTATATGCGAGAATGAAATCCAAAGCCATCCAATGAATAGCCTGAAACCAGAAAGAAAAGAGGTGAGATGTGACTGGATGGTCCAATAGCACCACGTCGTTTTCTAAAGATGGAGTCGTTTAAACTAGCCAACGACCACTAGCAGAAAAACCTACACCCTATACTTTAATTGATATCACCAAATATGTCAAGAAGATCAAAGAAATGTTTTCCTTTATGATATGTTTGGTAATGTTTTTAGTTTAAAAATAAATTAACATAATATATATATAAAAAAACTATAATATCAACACATGAACATAGTATAAAAACATTCTAAAAAACTTAATTTAGTATAAAAAATAAAAATAAATTAATTGAGATGAGATGGCTCTTCTCTCAACTCACACTTCTACTTGAACTTAAAAAGTAGCGGTAAAGATGGATGCCACTCGTTGGCAATTGACATGTTTTTCTAGGGCACATGCAAGCTTTAATGTGGTCTCCTACGTTACCAGCTAGGTAGTGAAGGAGTATATGATTGGGAATTCTCTTTATCATGTAATGTCTGAGCTGTGACTGAGAGATGAAGCCACTGAGCTGTCCTTCGTCTCCACTTTGTCTGTCCCGTACAAGTGGCTCACGTGCTCCCATGGTATCTATCCATTGACATGTGGGGCAGAAATTTCAGCACTAACTTTAAAGTTTTAAACCCATGTATTCCCAGCAGAGCGTTGCTTAGAATCTGGCGAGGTTCACTGAGCTCGGGTGCTGTTTTTGGTTTGTTTGGTCTCACTTTCCTTTCCTGCTTTACAGCCATGCAAAACCCATCTGACCATTCAATCGAAAGTGGAAGTGAGAGTTATACCTGTCGTGTCTCTTAGCTAGCTCGAGTTTGGTCGAGTTGTCCAACTCCACTTCCTCCTAATTAGGTGGCCCGAAATCGAGATTTGGTGGGGATTTCCCCGTGAAATGAAAAAAAAGGAAGAATAGGCTGTTTGAGAGTGTGGTTACGGTAGCTTTTCAAAGTGCTTTATCATGCCGAAACACATCAAAATAATATTTTTTTAAAAAAAATTATTTTTAAAATCAGCACATCAAAATGATATAAGACACACAAAAACATATTAATTTAATTTTTTTTTTTTCAAATTTCGGCCAAAAGCCAGTAGGATCGCAATGCCAAACAGTCACAAAGTTTATTTGAATGGAAAGCAATCTTACTAACTCGGACCGCATTTTCTTTAGACATATAATTGTGGGTTTTACGGCCCTGAAATTCTTGTCGTGAGCGGTCGTTCGAACCTTTGCCTGTTTTGAAAACTTTCGATATCAATTTAAAACAATTGCGAAAAAAAGAGGTCCTCAAGGGTCAAGATGCAGGAGGATAACGCTGTGGAATCCGGTGTTTTCTATTTGGAAATGTCAAGTATAACCTCTGGTAATTTTCTAAAGAGTTTCTTGATGGAAAACATTTTTTTTTTCTTCACATTTTAACTTTATCATATCAAAATAATAATAAAAAACATTTTAAAAAAAAACAAATTCACTTCCCCGCGAGGCTCAAATCTGAGTCGAACCTCAGAGCTCCAAGTTTATCCTCTGTTCCCAGCAAGACTGGTTTACAATGTTACAGGCCCTGTCTTAATGGGCTTGCAGCCTTGAGAGCCAACTCATCTTTTTGCATGCAAAGATGGCTCGAAAGCCTTTTGCGAACTTTAGATTGATCACGTTTATTTTATTTTTTATCCTTTTAACTTTGATGTTTTTTTTTCCAATTGGATTCACTATAATCAAGTTGCAGGTTTAATCATCTGAATCATTTTTTTTTTAAAATATAATGTTGTTTATGAATGAAGCTTTGTAATTTGTTTTTGGTGAACTTATTTCGATCTGGTAAATTTATATTTTTTCCAATCTCAACCTTATAAACATTAGATATTTTTTAAATAAAGTTTTTTATTTTTTAATTATTTTTATGAAATTATTCTAACCCTATGAGTCATGCCTATTTTCTTAATCAATTGTTTTATTTGATTTTATCTTTCATTATTGAAATAATTGAAAAATTATTTTTTTATTATTTCAATCCCATGACCCTGAGTTCAGATTTCGCAAATTAACCCGGTTGAATAGAGCAATTTTTTTTTATCACATCTCAAAATTTAATATATATTTTTTAATTTTATTGTTAAATACGAGGTTAATTAGAAATTAATTTTATAATTTATTTGATTTATTTTTCATAAAATTATTATGATCTTATAATTCAAAGCTATATATTTGATAAACTAGCTCAAGTTAATCTAATATAATATCATCTTAGTATTTCTAAAAATATATTTTCTAATACATCACTATTTTAAAAAGATTTGTCTGGTAAACATTACATTTTAAATTTATAATTATTATATTATTTTTTTTTACTACAAAACACAATATTCATATCTAGATAAATTCTATATTTTTTTTAAAAAAAAAGTTGTTCTACTATAAAATAGTTATAAGAATTTTATATTTTATAACAGCGGTGGTGTGAAAAAAACTTTGATGGTGGATGCTCTCTTTCTCACCTGTCCGAGAAGGGTGCATGCTAGCCAATCATATCCTGATCTCCGTTACCGCTCGTTGTTTCTGTTAGAAGTTTACACACGACATGTCGTCTCCCAATGCAAACGACACGTTTTAAAACGCACAAGCCAGTGTCGTGGTTTTTTAACACAAGATTCTCCGCCTTGATCCCAACACGAGGGCACCACCATGATTGCCTTGGGTCACCACCCAACATTCTCCGTCCTCTTTCCGTTCTCACAGTCTCAACTACATGGTACTCCTCTTCCCTGTCCCTCTACTAGGCTGAGCTAGTTCCATGCTCTTACATTCTGTAATCTTTACACGTGTTTCTTTTATCCGATGAACTTGAATGGTGTCTTTTTAATCACCTCCATTAAATTTCAGGGCATTGTAGTTCAAGAAAGTTACTGGCACCAAGAAAAGATCAGCTGTATAAAAGTGTAAGCAAACCAAGACTGATGATGGCTCTTGCAAGCAATGAAGAAGGTAGCATTCGAATCGGAGAAAGGCTCTATTTAGGTATGGATTTTGGGACTTCTGGAGCTAGATATGCTCTTATCGACAAGCAAGGGACAATCCACTCCGAAGGAAAGAGAGAATACCCAGTTCTTATGGTAAGATTATTCATTTATCGCTACTCTCAAATCGTGCATCTTAGAAAATCACACGCACACCTGCAACAATTATAGAAAAGTTGATGCATTCAGTTTTTCTAGGCAGTTGTCGACGCTACATATAGTAAAAAGAAAAAAAAAGGAAGGAACAGAATCACAAATCCTGAAATTATATATAATCATAGAGAATTCTGATTCGATAAACTCCTAAATACCAACGATTCTTAACTGTTTTGAAAAACAAATAGTAGCTAAACCGATTTAATTAATAAAATCCAAATCAAATAAAATTTTGATATCCAATCAAGAAAGCAATATGAAAATAACCAGGAAAATAAAGAAAATTCCGAAACAACAACTTTCGGGACTAATTTGAGAACGATCCCAATTCCCAACCTTGACTGGCGCTATCCGACCAACCCCATTGGGAAAAGGGCCTGTAGAAAGTCATAGTTAAATTTTCAGTTTGATCGACAGTCATATCAAAAGACAAAAGTTATGCCTGTTTTTTTCAGTCTAATTCATCAAAACTTTCTCTTGGGCCTCCGAACTGGTCCATGATCATATCTGCTATGAAGACGTTTCACGTCATTATTTGCTTTAAGATTTTAAATGACAGTGGAGCATTTTGGTGTATAGTTGTTAATTCAACCTGGTACTAGTTCGGGTTGAATTCAACCTACCACAGATATACTGGTTATAGGATTTTGGTGACGATGCGCTTACTTGGGATACTCTTCTGGAAATTGTTCTCAATTCTGATTTATCAAAAATGGCACAACTCAACTCCTTGTCAATTAGAGTTTTTTTTCTGTCTTAAAATCAATTTTGCTACTCTTTTTGTTCATGATGCTTTCTTAGTTTCTCGAGAGTTACTACTGAATTTGGAAGAAAAGCTTGCTGGTGTAATTCCTGTGAAATTTAATTGCCCAAATTAACTGAGAATCTTATTACTTTTGTCTAGGAAGAACGACGAAAAAATGGATTGGGTGCGGTCATGGAGGGCAGCGCTTTTCTCACTGCTAGAGGATATTCCAATTCATCTCCGCCCACTTGTTGCTTCTATCTCAATAGATGGCACTTCTGCGACCACACTCATCGTAGACAGGTGGATGTCTCAGCAATTTTGTGGCTATCCTACCATTATTTTATTTCCACATCAAGCTTCTGGAGTTTTTTTTCTTTTCTTCCTGCAGCAATACAGGAGAACCATTATGGAGACCATTCCTTTACAATGAGAGTTGCCCTGATGCTTTGCCAACGGTAAAATCTGTTGCTCCTGCAAACCATACTGTTTGCTCTGGATCATCTACACTGTGCAAGCTTGTTTCATGGTGGAACATAGAGGGGTCAAATAAAAAATCAGCATTGTTATTGCACCAAGCAGATTGGCTGTTGTGGCTTCTTCATGGAAAACTCGGAGTGTCTGATTACAATAATGCTCTGAAGGTATATTAATCATTAAATTTTTTCTCCTGGATTTTCTTTTCATGTTTCCATAATTGTCCGTGTTGGAGGAACTATATGACAGGTGTTTCATGTCTTGCAGGTTGGTTATGATCCTGCGTCGGGATTCTTATCCATCATGGCTGCGTTCTCAGCCATACTCTCAACTTCTACCTTCTGTTATAGCTCCGGGAACTTCAATTGGCAATTTAAAGGAGGAAATTAGAACACAATTTGGTATGTTCCATTGTTAGGTAGCTTAATAATTAAAGGATAAACAGAGTCAAGTCCTGTTATTTTTATCACACTGTTTGTTGATTTGAAGTTTTTTCCTCTGCAATTTTCAAAACTGCATTTGACGACTTATAAAATACATCTCTGCAGGTTTTCAAGAGGATTGTATTGTGTGTGCAGGAACAACAGATAGTATAGCCGCCTTCCTTGCAGCACGTGCAACACAACCTGGAAAAGCTGTAATTTTTTTTTGAACTCAAACCTTCTAATCTTGTGAACCAATTGAATTCTGATCTTTACACTTGAAATTAGGTCACTTCTTTGGGCTCAACTCTTGCTATTAAGTTACTGAGCACTACTAGGATTGACGATGCACGATTTGGAGTGTATAGTCATCGTCTTGATGATAAATGGCTGGTTGGAGGTGCTTCAAACACTGGTGGAGCTGTTCTTAAACAGTTTTTCACTGATGAGCAACTGCAGAAATTGAGCGAACAGATAAATCCTATGGAAGCTTCTCCTCTAGACTACTACCCTTTAAAAGCAGTGGGTGAGAGATTTCCCGTGGCAGATCCAAATCTGGTTCCCAGGTATTCAATTCTTGCTGCATTTGTTGTCGGAACCCAGAAGTGCCTAGCCCTTGTAAACTTTATTCAACCAAAAGCCATACCCCCCTGCTCTACATTTGCAGAGTATCTTACTAATTTGCTTATCAAGACACCGAACATTGTGTTTATTACCTTTCCCAACATTGTGTTTATTACCTTTCCCCCTAAAAAACGACCAAAATTCCAAAAGAATAAGGTACTTTTAGATGAATTTCATGACTGCATAGAAGCTGTTGATTGTGGCATGAACTGTGATTCCATAGTTTTGATCAATTGTTTTTCTTCTCGCACAGGCTACATCCACGACCAGAAAGTGATGTTGAGTACTTGCATGGTATTTTGGAATCTATTGCACATATAGAGGTAATGATTCTCAGCTGGTCTGCCCATGTTCAAACTCTCATACACTATATAGGATATAGAGAACGAAAATGGTTTAGCTGACATGGAGACCTTATATGATTTTCAGGCAAAGGCATATAACTTGTTAAAGGTTCTGGGAGCAACCCAAGTTGAGGAAGTTCTTACAGCTGGAGGTGGTGCAAAAAACGAAAAATGGACAAAGATACGAGAGAGAGTACTCGGCTTGCCCGTGAGCCGGGCAAAGCAAACGGAGGCTGCCTATGGAGCTGCATTATTGGCATTGAAGGGAGCTCCACACGATAGTTAATGAGAGGTGGAAAGAAGCTAGAAAACGTTCCGCTGGCAAGTGTATGGTTGCTTCGTGGTTTGGAAGACGACAAAGAGAAGATCCAGAGCCAGTTTTTGTAAGAAAAATCTAAGAAAATTTGCAACATGAATCCGGACCGGTATAAATATGTGTCGTCTAATCAGTTTCCATTTTATTACCAGTAAAAATGACCAAGTACCTTAATTTTTCTAAATTAAAATCACATGGTGGATCGAGAAAATCTTGGCAAAAAAATGTGCGAAGGGACGGAATTTCAGCAGAGAAGATTCAGAAAAGAAATAGATGAAGGGCGTTTCCCATGCGCTTTTACTTTGAAAAAACAAACAAACATATATGCCGATTAATTTAATTTCCTTTCGTGTCTATTTCTGAAATATGGTTCTGTTGTTTTTTTGAAATTATTTTTTATTTAAAAATATATCAAAAATAATATTTTTTTATATTTTAAAAATTATTTTTAACATCAACATATGAAAATGATCTAAAAATATTATTTTTTTAAAATAAAAAATAAAATAAATTTCATTTAAAAAAAAAACGCTTTTGAAATGCAGTGTCAAACACCTGTGCCTGTTTAGAAGTGTGATTGAAGTTATTTTTGAAATTATTTTTTATGTAGAAATATATTAAAATAATATTTTTATATTTTTAAAAATTATTTTGATATCATAAAATAAAAATAATTTAAAAATATAATTTAATGTAAAATATAAAAATATTTTTTAAATATTTTAGGAGGCCTAATAAGTAATAACCCATGTGCTAGCCGATACAGAATGACCGACGAAGGTAAGAAAATACGTCTGTAAATTTGTAATTCAACTAGCATCGATACTGACCACACCCTTCTCTCAACACGTTTGTATATGAGTCGACCATTTTTTTTTTAAATGTGCAAGGATGTTAAAAGAACTCTCATACAAGCCGTGCAAGATAAAAAACCAATGGAAAGAAAAAGTAAATGAACCACAGAAAAAAATCTCTTAAAAACAATGGTGAGTAAAAAGGACCATGTTATTAATGGAAGATGAACAAGAAAAAATTAAAGAAAAAGTCCCATAAACCATTAAATACAATTTAATACATTGTGTCCACCAGTTAATCTAAGGCTTTACAGCTAGTTTGGCTACTGCTATAGTTCAGTTTCAGTTTCTTGTTCAGTTAGTTCTGTTGGGATTTGGTTTCTACCATCTGTGATTGGGTGTATTGCTCTAGGCCTTGGTAAGGCAAGGGTCAATGTTCTTCCTCAGAACATGTTAACTGTTGTGAACCTGGGCACCTGGTTCCGGAGACCTTGGAAGGGCTAATTTTGATTTCCAGTCGGTCAAGTAGAAGCTCTCATGCGCTGGCTTCTATAGAGTAATTTTTATTAAATTGTTATGCTTGGACCTCTTGTAATGGAATAGCAGGCTGATTTTTAATCATCTTCATTTGTCGAGAAATCCTCTTTTGTCTGCAAATCTCATCTTCTTGTCTTCAAAATCTTTAGAATTTTTCCTATATGAACTCCACAGGTTACTGAAAGTTCAAACTTACTTCCTGTCAACACCTTCAAAGGTTTGGCTTATGTGGTAACATTTTGAATTATATGAGAAAAAACTTCATATAAATACATCAATTTAGATATAGATAGCTCATCTAGATAAGGAAAACTTCGACCGATTTTCAAAAGTTTACATGAAAATTGTTGACATTAAATTAAAAAAATAGCTAATGTTCCATCTCTTACACCAATGATGGATATGGTGACGAAGAATTCGAGAGGGAAAAAAAATTATAGACTATGAAATCCATACTTTGGGAATGAGATGGAGAATGAAGGGAAAAGAATCATTGTGAAAAACTATCTACCATGATCATAAAACACTGTTCTCTTCAAACGAAATGAAGAGGAGAACAAAGGAAAATCTCTCTAACTAAGGCTAAATCCTTCCTTTTCTCTTATTGTCTTTCTAGAAGGTGGCCCTCTTGGCCCTGTCCCTTTCTCACTTCCCCATCAAAGGTAAGGATATGGTGACTAATTTCTAAATTTTTAGAGTAGTTTTTGATTTGTGAAGGGTTTTTTAACTTGGGTTTCAATGAGCGTTTTCTACGATGATTTTTTGCTCGGCAGCGTCTTAGAGAGGACGAATTCGAGATGATGGTTCTTTCAAGATAGAGGAGGGAGGTGTTGTTTACGTGTTAGAGATAAAGGTTTATGCTGGGTCCATGGTGGGGTCAGTTTGGGTAGTGTATTTACATGGTGAGTTGTATTTCATTTACCCCACTAAAAATCTAGCAGAAGCAGCAACAAAGAATTCACCGAAATTATGGCGGTGGCGATAACATCCTCATCGACAACCCCCCATGTCCTCCACCATCTTCTCCGTCCACCACCATCTCAACCACCACTTCTCTCCTACTTCTTAAGACCATTTTGCACAACCTCCACATCAACGAAAACCATTCTCTCAAAATCCCACAAAACCCAAAGTCAAAAAACTAACACTATCCTCTTCTCTTCACCCACTTCTCCCCCCACTTCCCCTCTCCTCTTCTCCCTTCGCTCTTTCTCTTTCTTTCAAAAAGCTCACAATCACTCTCTCACCTTACAGGAACTAGAAGAAGAAGACCAAAGAGAAGAAAAAAGTGAGGGCTTTATCGATGATGAAATTGAAAATGATGATAAAGAGGACGATATTCAGGGTGAAAGTGATAATTTGGTGTTGGAAGATAGCGTTGTTGATAATGCTGGTGAGGGCGAGGGTTCTACTAAAGAGGGTTTGAAGAGAAATGGGATAAAGGTACCGACTTTGACAGTGAAGGAAAAGAAGGAATTAGCATCTTATGCTCATGGATTGGGAAAGAAGCTGAAGTCTCAGTTGATTGGCAAGTCTGGTTTCACTGATAATGTTGCAACTTCATTTATTGAGACCCTTGAAGCCAATGAGCTTTTAAAGGTAAAACCATGAATTTTTTTAATGTTGGGTTTTGGTAGTTAATTTCTCCGTGATTGGCAGTTTATTATTAGGCTCTTTTAGTTGAATGAATAGTTGATTGGTCAAGGGTTTAGAGGTTATGCATAGTTTGGAATTAGGATAACGTGGGATGTCCAGTGTTCTTTATTTTTTCCTCAATACGGGTCTCTCTAAACTTTGTTTAGTTGCTTGGAAATGTTAGGGAAAGCTTTTGGATTAGGATTTGATTTCTCAGGTTGATGAAGATTTTAGCTTGTCAATGTTGTTGCCTGTCCGTGGAGTTTGGATTGAGGGTAAGAGTCAAATTACCGCCAGCCCTTTAGATTTGTACTATTTGGTTAGAACACTTTACACAGAAAGTTGCAATTAATAAAACTCCCTTGTTGTTCTTTCGTGTGGGTACTAGCTAGTTTTTTTTTTCTTGCGGGGGCAGGAGCAGTTGACTAGTGGATGATCATGTTTATTACATCAAGATTTGCTTCCGAAGGTTTGAGCGACATGTTTTACTGATCTCTGTTTGCATTAGCTTCTACCTGCTGTCTAGATAAATGTTGGGGTCGCTAGAGTTTTCCTCAACTTGTCATATAATATATGAGCTGCTCCTGTAGCTTGATAACCTTTAGCTTGTAGATGTACCCAGGTAAATCCCTGTTTTTATTTCTTGCCACACATTGTTATGCAAAATTGAGCTGACCTTAGATTAGATTCTGGAAATTGTGGGTGTAGTCAATCTCTTACTTTTACTAGCAATTTGTGGAAGTTGCTAATCATTGTTTCAGCTTTAGGATTTAGACAAGCATTCAAATGCAATCTTTTCATTAAAAAAGATTGCAGAATTTTTGGTGTGCTAATTAAATGCATAAATTCTGCGAACAGATTAAAATACACAGGACCTGTCCAGGGGAGCTAGAGGATGTGGTGCGACGATTGGAGGAAGCAACAGGTTCAGTGGTAGTAGGTCAAATTGGTCGGACTGTCATTATATATCGCCCTAGTCTCACTAAAATGAAGGCTGAGGAGAAAAAGCAACAGGCTCGTAGAGTTTATGTTAGGAAAGCACCAAAATTGGTGTCTCTGCCATTGGTAAGGAAAATTCCCTTTCTAGAGTTCCTATCTCACAATTCACAGCCATTTGCAGAAATGATTGTTGTTTGTTGTAGAATCTCACTGATATAGCCTTAATGAAAACCGCAGTCGAGAGGAGAACCAAGAAGATTTTCTGGGCATGGTCGTCGAGGAAGCAGCAGGGTATAAACCCTCATTTTCTGCTACTTTCTTGATGGAAAGTTAATATTAGCGTAAAATGGCCTTGAAGAATTCATGTCCAGACATAACAGAGGCTCTGAAATTGGACAACATGCAAGGATCTTTTTCATTTCCATAAATCACGAATTTTGTTTGACAGATGTAGAAAGGGCTTTAAGGAAAGTGAGATATCTTGAGTGTTTGCACCGAGATGGTGCTATTTGCATCGTGATCTATGAAATATTATTTGGCAAATTGTATGTCGCTGAGGTCTCCCCCTCCTTTTCTAATAAGTCGTGTAGGTTGAGCAGATCAGTCCCAGATACTGTTTTCCTCAACGTACTCGTGTGATCTTGTCAAATATAGGATGGAACTAGAAATAGATGTAGTTAACGCCCCTTTTATTGACGAACATGTTTACAGCTCGAGCCAGCAAAGCTTCTTATGAATCTTGGCCCAAATTGAGGCATTAAACAATAATGATACCTTTACAGCCGGTGGCATGGACAAAAAACCTCATGCAATTTCGTGGTAATTTGTTTATTTCGCTAGATGAGAAACACGAGATTTCGGTCCTCCTCGACGATATTATGACATTCGCCATACGTGGATAAGGTTGTGGATTCTGAAACTAAGCTGCTTTCAGTTCCTTCAGTTCAGGCTGCCTCAAATCTTCAGAAAAAAGTACGCCGTCGGGGGAAAGAAGGCGTTGGAGGGAGAGAAAAAATCGAGCCTGAAAAACAAGAAAAAATAAATAAATAAATTTCTCTTCAAATCAGTAAAGGATGAATCTTTCCATCATAGTTGCTAGAGATGCCAGTCTCTACCCATTGGAATCCTACAAGTGCAAACCAGTAGCCTGGCAGACCGTATCCTCTGCTGCTCACAAACTGGTGGAAACAAGACACCGAGATTAATGCATAGCAAAAATGACTTTCCAAATAGACAGTAGGAGATGAAGAAATGGATCTCTACCAACAGCAATAGTGCACCCATAGAAAAGCATCCACTCATTGCCAAGCTAATAAATTTAAGATCCCGTCCAGCCTGCATAAAGGTACTGATATTATGATCATTGAAACAGACTTCGAAATCGTTTTATCAATCCATGATCCAAAGGGACAAACATAAAACATGCTGGTCAAGCATATATGAAATTGTTTTGGAAGTCAAAGTTATTCAAATTGAGGTATAAGCAAACATACCAGCAATGTTCCCTCAAGGCTAAGAATGCAGGGAGTCACAGCTATCGCAAGAAAGAACGGTATGAGCACTTTGTGCATCTGCATGGACAGATGATTGGCATACAAAGAAGCGTCAGAAGCTGAAAACCTAAGCAGCCATTACGAAGGTGCATCATGTTCATGGTGTGTTAGCAATTTAATATGTCATTTTCCTTTTCCTTTAGCTCATGGTTTGCAGGTGATAACAAAAACCAACAATGTGAGCCGCTGACAGATGGAATAATCAATCCAAGAGGTATTGCTACAGTTGAAAACTATGTTTATGTTAATATAGATCTGAAACCAGGGACCATTTCAAATCCAAATGGTATCTAATCCCATGGATGGAATGAGTTGGCTGAATATGGAGCTCAAGGGATAAAAGTACTGGTATTTCAGCATAGAAGCAGTTTCACAATCCCAGTGAAGTGCATATGATTAGGTGCAAATCTTAGATAATAGCTGAAAGGACTCGTGGAATTCCATCTTTGCTCATGAATCATGATACATATAACTCGTGGATAAATTGCATGTGAAATTACTGAAAACAAGAACTAACCTCCTGTATGATCTTCTGATCATGTGTGAAGATGCTGGGGAACAACCAAGGAACAGATGTTCCAACAATCCCTAATGCCAATCCAAGGATTGTTCCAATGATCGCCAGTGATTTCAGCAGAGTTCGAGCCTGTCAAATGTCATAAACCTTGAACACATTCTAAGAAACAAAAAACCTACATAGATTCTTTGACACAAGTTATCTGCATAATCCATCCCATCTGTCTAAACTGGGGAAGTTGTGTTTTTGTGTATTTTGTAAATGCAAAAACAACAAAGAAACTATTTCCTGCCTGTCATTGGACCAGGAGGTGATAGAATCAACACATGTAAGTAGTAGGTTTAGCATCAATGAATAGCTAGTACAACTACCTTTTCCAAACTTCGATTGATCCCATACATCAACTCAGGCATAAATGATTGTGCAGTTTGAGAAAGAGGCTCACCCCAAACGGTGCACATGAAGAATGCTTGGATCATGACCTAAAGTAAATCACGAACATCAATTTTCAAGATGCTCACTGTAAGCTCCAAAAAAATATGAGAGGGAGCATAAGAAACCTGATGAGCGGCCAAGGTGAGGGTGTCCATGGATGTAACAAAATATACGATGAGGGAAAAGAAAGCCACCTAAAAAATAGCATGGTCAAATGCATATCAATAATCACAAGCACACAGCTAATGCTATAGAACCGAATAAACACATCATAAACCTTTGAAATCATCATAATAAATGCCGGAGCAGCAAGTCTAAATACAATCATAAGGTCATCAGTTGATGGAACAGATATTGCATATGCATTGTATCCTTTCTTGTTGAGTGAATCCATCATCATAAAAGCTGCAACAATCTGAAACGTGAACACTTCAGTGGCAATGCAAAAAGCAGTGGTGTGCTTAACGTGGTTCATGGTATGGAATCAATGAATATAGATTAATAGCAGAATGTTTATCAGCATACTTGTGATGCCATTGTAGCCCATGCTGCGCCAGCTATACCATATCCAAGAAATCTGCATAGTACTATATCACCAATGCCATTTACAGCACTAGCAACTGCCAACGCTTTCAATGGTCCCCATGAGTCTTTCATTCCAAGGCTGAGAATCAGAAGAACAATTCTTAAAGGAAATTAACCGAATAACTAATGAATAAATGAGACTCATAGCAAATCCATACAAGCACCACAACTCAACAACACTATAATGATCCTTGTAAATTGAATTGGGACCCGAGAAAAATCTGTCATATAATGACCACATTAAGGCTTAAGCAGCTGCCGACACATTCAATAGATAATGGATGGAAAAAAAGTAGGGTATTTCCACCTTGCACTTTGAGCTACCCATCCAATAAGAATTGCAGGCCATGCTAAACCTCGAATCTACCAACAGAAAACAACAAAAATAGTCATCAACATGTCATTTAAACAAAAATCATGTTAGAAATTGAACCGTAGGAAATGATTTTCTGACACGTCCAATTCTATCCAACCGTAATTGCTTATTATATAATATCACGTTTCAGGTTCATTAAAGTACAAATCAAGTTTTCATATAATATACTTGAACAACACAAAATATACGGGAAAGTGAAGTCCGGAGCTGCCTTAAAGATTTGAGGAAGGTTTGGTAAAGATATTAATTTTACTTCCCGATGATGAATAACAAAGTAGCCATAATCAATGGAGCGTGAAAAGCCTTCCACAATAAATACTCTCTCTTGGTATTGTGCTTCATCGATAACACAGAGAAAATACATATCCATCACTCAAAGTATAGGAGCACTATCGACTATTTAGATCAAGTAACAAATTAATTTATGGGAAGAGAGAATGCACCTGAACGTATGTGTTAGCTGCAGGTATTATATCTAAATTATTTGACCCTGCGAATGCTGAAAAGAAGACAATAGCAAGTTTGTCAGTCGTAGTCGGACCTCTGTAGATTCATGTGATCAATTATGGTTTGATACTAAACACCGTGACAGGATAACCTAATATAATAAGGCACTGCATCGGTCAATGTATGAAATAACCACAAAATTGCAGCAGTCTCAGTTACCTGTTAATGCTGATGGGCCAAAGAACTTTGTGAACAAAAACATCAGAGAGCCACAAGCCAACCCAATAAAGAGCAACATGGATAGTTGATGCTGCACTTCATTTTTGTCCTGCGCCAACGTTTAAAGATATTGAGAAACACTAAGACGTATGAATGGCCAATTTGTAAACTAGAAGTATAAGGAGCTACTGGCATTCCACGGAATAATTGAGCTAATAAACCATATATCGGCCATTAATGACCCCATTATTTCATATTACTATTGTATAATGGTGATTCTTAAATGTAAAATTTCATGTAGGATAGTGATATGGCGAGTTTTTGTGGATGTTTATGAACACTTGGGGCCTAATTTACTAGAAAAGAACAGCCCTATTAGTGAGATTAGAACTCTGCTTTACTTAATTTCATACACAACATAATGCATTTCAACAGTAACAAGAAACTAACCTGTTTAGCAAGGGAAGTGGCAACCATATTCGAAGTAGCAATTGAAAGGAACATGAATATATAACTCATACCATCACACAGAACTGTCCCAGGACCTGCATCCCAAAATTCACAGTCAAGACCTATCTAACCTGGACTCAAACTACTCCATTAATAAAGTTTCAAGGAAGTACCTAAAGCAGCTAGCTCAATAGAGCTTCCTTGACCAATAACTGCAGTGTCAATGAGACTCATCAATGGCCCACATATCCAAAGCCCAGTAGCAGGTCCTGTGAACATCACAATCTCCTTCATTTGCTCCCACATACTCTGATTCTCCAGTCCCTCTGTATTCACCTCTATTCCTGTTTCTTCTATAAATTCTGAAACCGAATCACTACTACTTTCATTTTCAGTCACAGAACTGTTGGCGTATTCGCGGGCAGGGATATTGCATGGTGCAAGAAGCCTGCTTCTTGGTTCAATAACGAGTGGACTTGGATGCAGAAGAGAGCTGCGTGAGTCAGGTGAAACTAAAGATAGAGGTCGTTTCTTGAAAGAGATTAAAGAACGAGAAACAAATCTAGGATGGTTATGGTTTTGAAGAGGAGTATGAGAACAGTGAAGAAGAGTATGGGCTCGCATTTTTCAGCAAGAAAGTTTTGAGTGAAAAAAGAAAAGATAGAGAACAATGGCCGAAGAGAACAGGAATTAGTTAGAGGTGAGATTTTAGGACAACTAACATCCGTTGAGTTGCCGTTCTGTTTGTTTTTGTGTTTTAAGAATATTTTTTGTAATTAATTAATTTTTATTTATAATTAATTTTTTAAATATTTTTAACGTGTAAGCATAAGCTGATTTGGGGGTAATTTCGGGTGGCTGTGAAAGAGCTTTCAAGGCCACAAGAAGGACTTGTGGACGTGGCGGCTTAGAATTTTCATGGCCACCAACCACGAACAAACAAAGGGCAACCCTTTTCGTTTTCTTGTTGATCTCCAACAAAAAGGGTATTTTAGCGACTGATGAGAGTAACATCTGAATATGTTACAGTTTTCGACTTGACTTGTTAGTCATTACATTTTAAAAATATTAAAAAAAAAACAAAATTATTTTTATTTTATTTTTTAATGATTTTTATATACTAATATTAAAAACAATTTTTTTTTATTGTAAAATACATCAGTATATGTTGAAAAAACAATTCCAATCGCAATCTATGTTGTCATTGCCTCATTGTGGGTAAAATACACGCACGTTCCTTTTTTTTTTTTCACTTTGAATTTAGGTGTGATTAACTATAATTTTTTTTTATCAAGATATCTTTTGCGGATTCCGGACTTTTTATTTTAAAAGTATAAAAATAAAAATTTATTGTAGAAATGGACGGACTTTTTTTATTTCTATAATGATTTCTTCAACAAACATGTCTCTATTTCCATGGTCTACCCTCCATTTCTTGCAAGCTAACAAGAAAAGAAAAGATAACATTGATCGGTGATTCATGGAAAATCCAAAGAATTTTGTTGGATAGGAAGAAGCGGACCAAGGAATAGAACTCTTCCATTAATGAACTCAACCCCAAAGCATCAAGCTAGTAAATTTAAGATCCCGTCCAGCCTGCATATAAACAGTAATCTCGAGACCATGATGCAATGTCGGATATGGCTGTCCAGGTTCTTGTGTCGAGCAAGAATCAATCATTAAAACCAGCTTTACTAATTTTTGGTCCGAAAAACAACCATGAGATGCCTGTTCATTGAGAAACCAAAGGGGCATGATTCATATCGAAACTGAAATCAAACCAAGCATACCAGCAATGCCCTTCAAGGTTATGAGTGCTGGGTGTCACGGATAACTCTATAAAGTAAGGTATCAGAACCTTGTGCATCTGCAAAGACACAAGATTAAGATATCCAGAAACACAACATGACTGAAAATGGGTTTTCCATCCGCAAGTTTTTTGCAATCCCTGGCATCCATTTCATGATTGATTTGTAGAAGATGCGTGATACTCACTACAAACAAAATAAAAACGATTATATCAAGGTGCTTGGTTGGGGATAAATTAAAGCTAGTTTGATTTTTAAAGTATTTTAGCTATCTATCAGTTATCAATACCACTTGCAGGTTAGAAGTACTGGACTGGAACACCTAATTCAATTTTTCAATCCGATTCTTAACATTATCTATTCGTAGTTTTACATTTGAAAGAATTGTAATTTCAACAACTCTCTGGAGACCATATTGATATCCTGAGACCTGTTTCTCTCGTGCACTTTGCTAATTAACTTTCAGCTTCTCCATTTCATAGCGGCTCAAGTCTTCGGAGAAAAGTACGCCATCAAGAGAAAGAAGTCGCCGGAGAGCAAGGAAAAATCGAGCCTGAAAAAACAGAATGTGTATTGAAACGTTTTCAAAACATGAGTTGTCAAATTCTACCAGTACTGTCCTGCAAATATTGTTGGTCTCACCCATTGAAATCCTACAAGTGCATACCAACAACCAGGCAAACCATATCCTCTGCTGCTAAAAAGCTGAAATGAGAAAAATAAGTGAAAACTACTAGGTCGTGGGAAACAGAGAGAAAACACTAGGAGACCAAGTAGTAGAATTCTACCATCAGTACAACAGCACCCAGAGAAAAGCATCCAGTCATTGAAAAGCTAAGGAATCTAAGATCCCGTCCAGCCTGCAAAAAACACACTTGATAAAGCAACTTGGACCAAGTTAGAGAGTATTTGTTAAGTTATTAGCAATTTTGCTTTGTTATATTTGCATATATCAATCACTTTTCCCCCAGTCAGAAAGTATTATATACTGCAAGAAGCAGTTTTACAAACAAATTAATCGCAGTCCCTTGACTTTCTGGTCACACAAAGGTTCCTGACATGTCAGTGAAGGGGCCAAGAGGCGCACTTGATTGACTCCTGGAGGAGAATCTGGCACCTAGAGAAGTGGGAAAAACTTGCAATCACAACAACAATTTCTTAAATTGGTTAACCACTTGATTAGATGCGGTATATGGTGATTCTATTTCTGAAACTATGCTGCATTTATCAAAGGTAAATCCATATGTCAGAGACTCAACTTCCATTGTGAGCGGGCAAACTCCATAAAAAATTCACTAACATTTCAATAATAATAATAAAAAAAAACAAGCATGGACTCACAAGAGAGTTAAGGAGAGCATTCAGAACAAACTGAACATACCAATAGTGTCCCCTCGAGGCAATGAATGCTAGGTGTCACAGCAATTGCCATAAAGAATGGTAACAGCACTTTGTACATCTGCATGGATGCAAGACTGAAACCTTTAAAATGGTCTCTGAATTTATGGGTTGGCTCATGTAACACAAAGCTCAAAACTTAAAATAGTAAAAATAAACACAGAAACAAAGAGAAAGATCTAATAGAATTAAAGTACAGTTTCAGGGTAATCAGTAGACAGAATCACACTTAAGTTCGGTTACATGTGGTTCCATGCAATGGTATAAAGGTTAATATCAGCACTAGAGAAGGAAACCGCTCAAGATTCCTCCACTGCTTCTGATATCTAGGCAACACAAATAATTCCTGATAAAAATAATGGAAAAGGGAAATAGAAGTAAAACAGTAAGAACTAACCTCTTGTATGACCTTCTGATCACGTGTAAAGATATTTGGGAACAACCAAGGAGCAAATGTACCAATGGTCCCTAGAAGCAATCCCATTGTAGACCCAATTGTGACAAGTGATTTTAGCAGCCTTCGAGCCTGTTTCATATGACAGACCGTTCAGAAGATCTTGGATAAAAAAGAAAAACTGTAGAGATACTGCAACTACAAAATTTTATGACGCATGGTCATTCCATAATGACAAGAGAGGGGCAAGGGAAGTTCCATGCTCATCACAACGTAAAAAAACTAACTACATTTCAGAGAAAGCGGTTGCAAGTGCTGAAAATACAATGGCTGAAGAACACACACCTTTTCCAAACTTCGATTTACACCATATATCAACTCAGGCATAAATGATTGTGCAGTTTGTGAGAGAGGCTCACCCATTACTGTACACATACCCATTATTTGAAGCATGACCTGGAGTGAATTGTGAATTCTCAGGTTCATCAGTTTTAAATTGATATAAAGCTAAATCAAAGAGGAAAGTAACTGAAACTGCAACCATGACTATGACTGTGTTTACCTGATGAGCAGCCACGGAATGTGTGCCCATAGATGTCGCAAAATATATCATGAGAGAATAGAAAGCCACCTAAACCATCAAAAGTATCAGATACTTTCAAGTTATAAGATAGGACCACATATATAAAATTGAATAATGGGTAACCTTTGATATCATTGTCACAAACACTGGTGCAGCAAGCCCAATTATTGTCAGGATTTCATCAAGTGTTGGAACAGAGATGGCAAATGCATTATATCCTTTTTTGTTCAAAGCTTCTATCATCATATAACCTGCAATAACCTAGGGCATATTGGGGTAAGAAGAAAACAAAAGAGAAAGGAATTGCACTTCTTTTTTTAATACATTCCGAACAGCTCAGTACAAAATATAAGATGATGAAATTAAATTTCACATGAGGAATTAGTCAGCATACCTGTGACACCATTGTGGCCCATGCAGCACCAGCAATTCCATAGCCTAAAAAGCTGCAGAGGACTACATCACCAACACCATTTACAACACTAGAAACCGCCAAAGCCTTCAGAGGCCCCCACGAATCTTTCATGCCGAGACTGGAAACAGGGAAGGGAACATTTACAAGCACAAAACTATTAAGAGTTCCAAGAAATATCGAACTAGGATAATGATAGCTCATCAAGTAGTTAATGCATGGGATAAAGCACTGATGAGGACAATAATATAGTTTCACCTTGCACTTTGAGCAACCCATCCTACTAGAACTGCAGGCCATGCTAAGCCTCGAATCTGACAAACAAAAAATTATGTTCAAGTAAAAGTTACAAAAACAAACAAGTTGGATGTAATGTAAAGTAATTGACCAGGTTAATGATCCCATTCAATGAGTATAATTGAGGACACCAAGTAAGGAGATGTCAAATCATAAAGTATTTGAAGATAAATGACCAGAACTTCTGGACCAGGCAAGATTAGTCAATAATTTAGCATCATCTCTCTGGCCACGACATAAACCTGTACTCAGTAGAAATATAGCAGGAATGATTCCATGTGTTCTCATCATCAATGGTCATACAGAAATAGCTGACTACGCTTGTCAAATTCCATCAATCAATAATAAACATAAACATATTCAACCCGAAACCTCACAAATCAAATGCAATAGATGTTAATTTCCACAAGATTATAATGTACAACAAAACCCACTTCCTGCTTAACAAATAACATCAATCAAATAAATCCATGATACAATTGAAAAGACTACAGTTATTATTAAACTTTCCTTTCTGAAAATTAGTTTCAGGGTTTAATAAGAAAGGACAGGTAAGGGATATGAAAAGGGACACAAACCTGAACGTATGTATTTGCTGCAGGTAGAATTTGTGCATTTTTTGGTCCTGAGAAGGCTGAAATATAGAAGAAAAGCAAGCCCATCAAGCATTCAGTTTCTAACTATGTACAGTGAACAGCACAATATAGCCAATCACCATGAGAAAGAAAGTAAACTACATTCATTCATGATACGGGATTAATAAAAAGCTTCACTATTTTTTATTACCAGTTAGTGCCCATGAACCAAAGAATCTTGTAAACAAGAGCATAAGCAGGCCACAAGTCATCCCAACAAAGAGAAGGATAGATATTTGATGCTGCACTTGATTTTTATCCTGCACAGATACTATCTAGTCAAACAATGCAGTAAAAAACTTAGAGGGTACCCTACTTAAGTCTTTTGGGCCAATTTTAGTTTTGGTATCCCAGATTATACAAGGCTCTGTTTTCTTGTCTGTTAGCGTTTGTGAGAGAAATCAAGAGAGGGGTAGAGCTATCAATCTAATCAGGGCTTGGGATTTTCTAAAAACACCATTGTATCCTCATCATTTTTTATCATGTACGCAGGCCAAAAGCTGCAATTAGTTCTTTTTTATCTGCAGCCAATCAATCCATTCTTGGGGTCCTCTCACATATAATTTCAAGCCTCAAACCAGAACACTTGCATAGACCCAAAACCTGACTGCCAACAAACCACAAATTTCCAATAACCTCAAGAGTCAACTTCACAACCATAAGTAAACCTCGAGTCTCACCATCAAGCTGCTTGAGCGCATTTTTTATTGAAAGCAGAAACAAAACAATTACACTCTGCATAAATCAATCAAATCCATTTGTTAAGGAAACAAGTTACTGACCCCTCTGGCAAGGTAAGTTGCAACCATATTCGAAGTGGCAATTGAAAGGAACATGAACACATAACTCATATAATCACATAAAACCGTCGCAGGCCCTGCCCATTCAAAAAGAAAACAAATTAACAAGCCCCATTTCATTACTTTAAATCCCAATAACATACACAAACACAAAGAACACCCTCAAAAGTGATTGCCTTAGCAACTAAACAGACAAATAAAAAGAACCCAATTCAAAAGATTCCTCTATAAGACAATAAAATTAAGTACCTAAAGCAGCAAGTTCAATGTAACTCCCTTGACCAATAACTACAGTATCGATTAGACTCATTAATGGCCCACATAACCAAAGCCCTGTAGCAGGTCCTGTAAACACAACAATCTCCTTTATTTGACTCCATAAACTCTGATTCTCCAATCCCTCTCTATTCATATCCACTTCTATCTCCTCTTCTTCCAAAATTGAGCCAATTTTACTGTCATTTTCTCCCTCAATTTCATTGTTAGTATCGAAGAGTTCTTGATTTTGACTACTAAGATTGGCTTTCAAACCATAAAAATAATTTCTTGGTGTCAAAATGTTTAATTTTGAAGGAAATTTGGGACTTTGAAGGAGATGGATAGGTGGGTTTTTTAATAGAATTGATGGTTGTTGATGTTTTTTAAAAATAGGGTTTTGAAATGGAATTGTTGAAGAATGAATTAGGGTTTTGATTCGCATTTTCTGTTGAATTTTTAAGAATTTGAGATAGGAAAGAGAAATTAGGGTTTTTGCTTAATGTGGATTTTGAATTATTTTTTTTTGAGATTGGAGGCAAATGGGAAAGAGAGGCAGGTCCGCTGGCTCCTCTTTTTTTTTGGCAGGAGCTAACATGACTTGTAGAGTAACGGTCAAAAACGGTAAACATCGTCTTTTTGTCTTAAGAAAATAATAATTTGGTCCCTATTGTTTAAAACACTCCTTGTTTAATCACTTTAATTTCATATTTGTTTATAAATTAATCCTTCTACTTATTACAAATTGGTGATGTGTTGACTTTGGGGTTACAATTAACAAGTTAGTCAACGAAAAAGGTAACAAATAATAAGTTAGTCATAAAAACATGAGACTAGAGGGACTGTTTATATGTTTCTTAAAAATTAAGGTATGATTACTGTGCTTTTCGTCTGAATACCTCGGATTCACAATTAATCCTCTTTTTTTTTTATTAATATAGATGTTTTGGTTAACTTGGGTGCACTTTAATTAATCTCATAATTTTTAAAATTAAAAATCATATAAGATTCCAATGATTATCATATTAATAACCACAAAAATTAAATTTAAAATCATAAACAAAGTAAATCATTTAATCTCAAGCTCTTATCACTGAGTCTTTTATTATATTAATTAACCCTTGATTTTAACGAGACAAGTAGTGTTGGGTTCTACTATCCCTTGAATCAATGAGGGACCATTTTACCCTTTTCAGAGAAGAAATTTCAAGTTTTGTTTCGTACAAGAACTGAAAATTCAGAAAGAGTAGTTCTAATATTATTCATCATCTTCATAGCTAGATAGTTTCACTACATTACCCCTTTCCCTCTTTCTAATTACAGTATTATTTCCTGATCGATGGACCATACTTAGCTGCTACCACCAGCTTGAAAACTCGAGAGATGAATGAAGTTAGAAAGACACAGGTCATTTCATGCCTCGCCCACATTTTTTGGCATTACAAGACCATCTGACTCCCACTTGGCAAAAACCAGACAATTTCCTGCTGTCTTTTACTCCTCTGATCACACGTTTGGACAAGAACCCATAAATGAAGGGCCTACAAAAACGCAAAAGTTCATGAGCGCACAAAGCTGGGCCTTTTACAACCTCTAATTCTCATGGCAGAAGCGTCTCTATCTTGAAGCTTTTTCAACACAGATTACGTGAGAAGCAAATTTGCTCCGAATCAACTTAGACATCACAAAACAATTTTGTAAGGAAAGCACAGAACCGTAAAGCGATTCCGACAAAGAATCATGAAGAGAAAACTGCTATCTGGCATGCCTTGAATGCTCTATTGGCCTTGTCAGGACGTCATGTATGGAACAAGAACAGCTTGATCTTTGACAGCTAGAACAAAAGAATTGTGTTAGTTTTCAATGATTGAGAGCAGCAATGAGCAAGGAAAATGAAATAAACCATTTTGCAACGCCAATACTAATTAGTTTGTACTGGACTGGAGGTTCCTGGTTAGGTATGCCATTGGGAGATAGGAGGCGTTGAAGAGCGAAGAAAAATCTAGCCTGGGAATCTTTATGCTCTCAGTTAAACCATATAAGCAAATAAACATGAAGTTGACTGATCATAAATTCTTTATTTAGAGGATGTCAGTCTTGCCCATTGGAAAGCTACTGGTGCACGTCAGCAGACTGGTAAACCATACCCTCTACTGCTCACTAGCTGACAACAGGAACAATCGGATGCGATATTTATGCAGAGAGATCAGAAACAGGCGAAATTGACGTTAGAGGATTGAAGAAACAAAGCTGACCAGTAGCAAAAGAGCACCGAAGGTAAAGCATGCAGTCATTGATAAGCTGATGAACTTGAGATCGCGTCCAGCTTTTACAGTGAAACAAACAGCCTGATGCTAGATTTCAGTTGCCTGTGGTTGCATTATTCCAGCACATTCGTATGTGGAGTATAATAAACACAAAACTTTGATTGGTCAAAGCAAGTTAGAGCTAGGGCTATGCGTGAGCCTTTTTATGAACGTTTCAGGCAGAGTTCGATTCACCCAGGTTGAGTAGTCCACGAGGCTTGCAAGTGGAGACAGAATTAAAACAGTACTTGCCTCTGGAGGTTTGGCATGAAGAGTAGATGTTATGAGCAATAAAGATAAAATTTTCACCGGAGTCGTTAAATTTGACATGACTCCATATAGACTTGCTGGTAAAATAACATAGATGTGAGGAATGAAACAGCAGATTCGAGTTTTAAGAAAATAACTACCAGCGAAGTTCCCTCAAGGCAGTGTGTTACAGATAATGAAACAACGAACAAAATCAACATTTTGTGGGATCAGCAGGGACACAATATAGAAAATACCAACCAGAATCATCAACTGCATAAATTTATACTGAACCATCTAGATGGGAGATGCTAAAATTAAGTCCCACACCTGTAATATTTTCATGTTAGTAGAAAGTATTCCTTAACTCTGATTCTGTCCTGTGACCTATGAATGCTGCTAATAGAAAACTCATGCAGCTTTACTTAGTAGCTTCTATTTAGAAATGGAAACTTACGGTGACTAGTAAAAACTAGGAAACGACCTAAAATCACGTGTTACATTAAGAACAGATGTGAAAGTAAAGGGGAGCAGCCGAAGAATAGATGCTCCAATGGATGCCACTAACAATCCAAGTATAGAGAAGAAAATGATAATTCACAGTGAGTATAAACCGTAGACACAGGATGTGAAGGATATGCTCTGTAACAATGTGTTATTGATGTAATTCAGCTTAACTTTTAGAGATACAGCACCTGTTTAAATACATGGAGGGCTAACGTTACAAAGGCTAGAATAAAGGAATACAATTGATATTTGTTTCCTTAAATCAGAGAGTTTCCATTCTGGGCTGCAATTGTTACCGTTGCTTCTTTAAAGCACCTTTGTAACGTTATAGCATGATGTCTGGTTGATCTCTTCTTCTTTGTTTCTATTTTGGTTCCCATGATTTGTGCTGATATTTGATTCTTCATATCTGCATGAGTTGCTGGGTTTACTGCTGCATGGGTGCTGGGTGTTTATGTCTTCAATACCCTCCCTCAAACTATGCCGTGGCTGAAGGCAGAGTTTGGTGCTGAAGCATGCGAGGGAATGTTTGGTCATTGGCTTGGTGAATAGATCGGCTACTTGAGCTGTAGAAGGGACGTATTGAGTGACAAGGAGATTTGAAGCGACCCTTTCACGCACAAAGTGGTAGTCCAACTCGATGTGTTTACTTCGGGCATGGAAAACTGGATTTATGGTCATGTGAAGAGCACTTAAATTGTCACAGTAGAGGTGGGGTGTTGATGCTGATTGGATGCGAAGATCTTTGAGGATGAATGATAACCACGTGAGCTCTGCAGCTGTGTTGGCCATGGCGCGATACTCGGCTTCGATGATCGAGCCGAGAGATGGTATGTTGTTTCTTGGCACACCGAGAGACCAAGTTCTTTCCTAGAAAAGTACAATAACCCGTAGTTGATCGCCTGGTGGTTGGACAACCTCGCCCTAATCTGCATCGAGAAAAACCACAAAGATCAAGTGAGGTATCGCGATGAAAAATGTAATCTCTGTAGTAATAGTGCCTTTGACATATCTTAGAATCCCGTGGACTAGTTTTAAATGGGCAGCTGTGGGTGCATGCATAAACTGGGAAGTATAATTTACACTATAGAAGAGGTCGGGTCTGGTGAGTGTGAGGTATTGTAAAGCCCCCACTAGTCCTCGAAAGAAAGAGGGATCATCAAGCAAAGGAGAATCGGTGGAGACCTTTAATTTGGTGTCAAGAGGTGTGTGCTTGGGTTTTGCGGTCTACCATCCGTGCCTTTTCAAGTATAGTGAGGGCGTAGTGAGCTTGGGATAGGTGAAGTCCATCGAAGTGTGTGTGACTTCGATGCCAAGAAAATGATGTAGTTGGCCTAAGTCTTTCATGGAGAATTCGTGTTTAAGAGATGTATGAACGTGGAAACAAGAGTGGGTGATGATCCCGTGAGAAGTATATCATCTACATAAAGAAGTAAAGCCATCGTCCCCTTCTGAGAGTGGAATGTAAACAGAGATGGATCGGCTAAGCTGCAAATAAAACCATATGTGAGAAGAAACTTGCTAAACCTATCAAACCAAGCACGTGGTGCTTGTTTAAGCCCATAAAGGGCTTTTTGAAGTTTGCATACATGTTTGGGACGGGTATTATCAGCCATGCCTGGGGGTTGTTCCATGTATATCTCTTCCGAGATGATGCCATGAAGAAAGGCATTTTTTACGTCTAGTTGACGTAGTTGCCATTTCTTTACAAAGGGCAATGGTGATGATCATTCCGATAGTACCGAGTTTGATCAATCGGGGAGAAGGTTTCGATGTAGTCTAAGCCATCTACTTGATGATATCCCTTTGCCACAACTCGTGCTTTGAGGCGATCTAATGAACCATCAGTTTTCATTTTTGATTTAAAGACCCACTTGGATCCAATGACATGCATGTCTATGGTTCGTGGCACTAATTGCCAGGTTTGATTTTGGTGAAGAGCGTCTAGCTCTTCAACCATGGCTGCCTTCCAGCCAGGATGAGCTAAAGCAGCTCGTATGTTATGAGGTTCACGAGGGATACTGGCTGACTGCATATGGCAGCTTAAGGCATATTTTGGATTGGGTTTAATAATGCCTTTTTGAGATCTAGTGGTCATGCAATGTCTTGGTTGAATCTGTATCCTATGGTCTTGTGCTTGCTGATTTTGTGGGTGCTGTGTGTGCAGGTCAACTAACTCGTGATCAAGGCTGCTGTGAGAAGTGTTAAGGGGCTGGTCAGCCGTGCTAACGGCTTCATTAAGGGACTGCTTAGATGTCCTAACACTGCATGGAGGTGACGTGGTGGCTTGCTGATCTTCCAGTTGTGGACGAGAATCTGTGGAAGCAGAAGTTAGTAATGGCATAACAGTACAGGGGAGTGAGCATGGTGAAGAGGGCAGTTGAGAATCAGTATTGATCGTGTGTGTAAGAGTAGAATGAGGCAACCAAGAGTCAAAAATACTTATGACGTGAGATGTAGGTGGAGCAATTTTTGTGTGCTGGGTGTTTTTATAAGGGAAGAAATTTTCATCAAATGCTACATGACGAGATATAAAGAATTTTTTGGTGCTGGGTTGAAAACATTTGTATCCTTTGTATTTATCACTATATCCTACAAATACACAGGGGACTGTTTTTGGATCAAACTTGTTTTTCTTCGTATCCCAAGTGTAGGGGAAGCATTTAGAACCGAAAACACGAAGTGAATTATAGTCAGGATGAGTACCATGAAGTTTAAAATATGGAGTTTCATGATTAAGTGCAGATGAAGGTAAACGATTCATTAAATAAACAGCTGTAGAAAAAGCCTCAACCCATAAAAAAAGAGGAATACCACTATGGAATAACATTGTCATCCCAAGTTCACGTATCACTCTATGTCTCCTTTCAACCATACCTGTTTGTTGTGGTGTGTATGGACAGGATACCTGATGTAAAATTCCATTGGAGAGAAAGTGAGACGATAACTTTGAGTTTATGAATTCTCCTCCTCCATCGGAATGGAATATCTTGATCTTGGTGTTGAACTGTCTGCTAACATATTGCTCAAAGGCTAAGTAAGCACTTACAAAGTCAGACTTACTTTGCAGGGGGATTATCCAGGTGTATTTAGAGAAATCATCAACTATGCATGCATAATAACAAAATTTTCCAATGGATAAAACAGGAGCAGGTCCCCACAAATCACAATGAATTTTATCAAAAAATACTAGAACTTGAATGTTTTGAATGCTGAAAAAGGTAATCTAGCTGAAGTTTCCCTAATCGGCAACTATCACAAACATGTTCGAGTTTTACATTCCCAATCACGCTGATCATGCCTTTATTTTTTAGAAGCTGCAGGGTAGAAAATTGAGGGTGTCCTAAGCGTTGATGCCAAATGGTTGTAGATCCAGATTTGAACCGATGAGAGAAGTAGAGCTCTGGTGTGTTGGAGATGACATAGAGATCACCCTTGCGCCTCCCTGTAATCACTATTTGTCCTGTCTGTCGTTCCTTTACAAAGAGATCAGCATCAGTAAACTCACATTTAACTGGGTATTGGTCCGTTAGTTGGCTTACTGGATAAAAGGTTTTTTCTTTAATTGTGGAACAAGTAAGACATCATTAAGAGGTAAAATTTTGTTCTTTTGCTTGATGCCGAGTCTCCAACGGCAACAATTGGCGATAGAAAGATCCATCACCAATAAGAACCGTGATCTCGAACCCAGTAATAATTTTGAATATTGGTTAACATACCTTGCTCACCTGTCATGTGATTTGAAGCTCCCGTGATCCGATGTCCATTCTCAGACGAGAACCGAGTTGTCCAAGGTAAGTGCTCGCAAGAGCTTGTGGCATGGTATTACGTTGTGGTGATCTCTTTGGAATCCACCAACATATTTTTTGCAATATGTCCAACCGCACCACGAGATTGGCATTTGTCTTCTCGGTAGAGGTCTCTTTCAGCAGTGTCATGCGTCGTTCTCCAGGAGGTGGGGGGCGTCTGTGCTGAGAGTTGGAGCCTGTTTTAGATGGATATCCAAAGCTTTGGTCTTGTGGCTGTTGTTGTGCTTGAAATCCTCTTCCTGTTGAGTTGAAGTTTTGTCTGTAGCCGTGATTTCCTGTCTTTGAATACCTTTGATATTGACCATAGAAGGCCATTTGGGGTGTGTGTGTATGGTTTGAGAACCAATTTCGCCTTTGATCGAGGCTTTGTAATTGTGAGATAAGCTCTGAATAAGATGGTCTTGGTGGCTTAAGCATGGTGGTGGTGAAGGTTTCATACTGTGGTCCAAGACTAGTGAGGAGACAAAATACCTTTTCCTTGTCGGGGACTGATTTCCCAATTGCAGCTAGGCTATCACATAAGTTTTTGAATGTTTGAATGTGTTCTCCAATGGTTTTGCTGTCATCTTTGCGCAGGTATGTCACTTGTTGTCTGAGTGTAAATTCTCGTTCTTGAGAATCTTCAGCATAGGCACTTTTGAGTGCATCCCATACAGACATGTGTCGTATCCAATCCAACGACAAGACCAAGTGATTCTTCGGAGAGTGTTCCAATTATCCACCCTCGAAGAAGTCGATCCAGTTTTTTCCAAGTAGTGTATCGTTTGCATTGATACTCGGGTTCAGCATTGTCTGTATTTGAGGGATCTGGTATGGTGTGTTTGGGTGGAGCAGGCTCATCATTGGTGAGATGGCCAATCAGCTCTTGGCTTTCTGCAAGAGCCATTGCTTGTTCACGCCAGAGTGGATAATTTGTGGGACTGAGTTTGAGAGTGATGAAGTTGCCTACATTGAGTGAGAGAGAAATCATGGTTGATTGGATTTGTGTTTGTAGGTTGGATCTAGATTGTGTCTACGAGAGGCTCTGATACCAAGAAGAAAATGATAATTCACAGTGAGTATAAACCGTAGACACAGGATGTGAAGGATATGCTCTGTAACAATGTGTTATTGATGTAATTCAGCTTAACTTTTAGAGATACAGCACCTGTTTAAATACATGGAGGGCTAACGTTACAAAGGCTAGAATAAAGGAATATCATATCTGCATGAGTTGCTGGGTTTACTGCTGCATGGGTGCTGGGTGTTTATGTCTTCAATATATAGCTCCGGTGATCACCAGGGACTTTAGCAGCATTCGAGCCTGTTTCATGTCTTAAACCATAAATAACAAAAATCACAATCCCGTTTCCTTTTCTCGACAATGGTGAAAAATATAACTGGAGAAATATTCAAGTTTATGAACATTCCGACCTTTTCTGAACTTCTCTCAGATCCATACAGTAACTCGGGCATGAATGATTGTGCAGTTTGAGAGAAAGGCTAACCCCATAAACTTTACTTATCAAAGTACAATCTGAACCAGATTTAATGCAAACCTCCAAGCATAGAAAATCCAAATAGAATTAAAAAAAATGCAATATCACTTAGGAAACCCAAAGACTTGAATATAAATTTAAACCAATTAGATTTAGTCGATAAGTTATTGTGCAAAATAAAATATCTCGAGCTTAGTTAGAGCTCCAAGCTACTTTGGAATCTTGCAAGTGAAGTTGAAGGCCAATTCTAACCGTCTCGGTTCTGTCAGGATGAATAAAAAAACTGGTATGGCTCCAGTAAATCTGTTCATGGAGAGAGCTAAGAATGTCAGTTTCTTAATCCAGCCAAGTTCAGCAGGAATGGCCCCTGATAGAGTGATGAAATTCATTTCTAGGACCTCTTTGACAACAATGTAGTGAAAGCTTGAATGTTACCTTGGAGCAAGTTCTTCCTCGTATCCACATGAGCATTCCCAGGGAAGATACCACGTAAATAAAAACCTTCAAATTTATAGTTTATTTAATAAAAATAAGTGGTGGAAAACATAACTTCATTAATATCATGAATAGTCTTTTGAAAATTCAGCATGTCAATTTCATCCAGAAAACCAAGAGATAGCTATCCATTTCAATATAGTAGCCGAGAATAGATTTCAACTTCGAGTCCAGCTTTTGCACATAAACAACAAGTGCATTTCAATTTTTAGAGCCACAAAAAAAAGGACTCGTGGATTCAGGGTGAGATTAAAAGTCCTCAATTTTGGTGATCTCTGATTTTGATTTTGTTTTTGAAAAAAAATCGAGAATGGGGAGTTTGGGAGCGCTATTAAAACACCCAGATGATTTATACCCACTATTGAAACTGAAAATGGCTGCTAGACATGCTGCAAAACAGATCCCATGTGAACCTCACTGGGCTTCCTGTTATTCCATGCTTCATCGGGTCTCTCGTAGTTTTGCTCCCGTTATTCAACAACTTGGCACAGAACTCCGTAACGCTGTAATTATAAATTACATTTTTATTATTATTGTTTTACTTGCCTTGGTTTGATCTGGGTTTTGTGCTGTAATTATTTAATAATCAGTTTTTCTTCTTGGTTTGCAGGTGTGCATTTTTTATCTGGTTCTTCGAGCCCTTGACACTGTTGGTTTGATCTTGTTAACCTTATTCCCATTTAATCGTTGTACTTATTGATGCTGTTGTGTTAGTTGATACATTTGTTTTGTTAAATATTTTCGATGATTCCTTTACAGAGGATGATACAAGCATACCTACAGACGTCAAAGTACCTATTCTGATAGCTTTTCACCGCCACATTTATGATCGTGATTGGCATTTCTCATGTGAGTCTTGAAATTTTAGTTTTGATATCCTCGATTCTAGAATTTGGAGAACAGTTAACTCTAATATTTGTTGCTGAAATCTGGCTTGATAATTTCATCTGTCCAAACTTGACATTTCTTCTCTGTGCAAGTAATTTCTTGTACTGACTAAATAGAGCATCTAGACCAATTTAGGTTACGATTAGCTCCTATTCTTCTGTTCAATCACAGTACAGATTTTGACAATATCTGCTTATAGCAACTATATTGTAATGCCTGAAAATCTTTTGCATTTATGGTCTGCTATAAAATTACATGTTCTGATTTTACCATTTTTAGTTTGATGGCTCAGGTGTCTAGTCCAGGAGCTTGAACATTTTTATAAAACTTGTTTTTAAATTTATCACTTACAAACAGTTGATTTATATCTGAGAAAGTCTCTCCTTCTCAAGGAAGTCAGAGAAGTTTATAAGTGAGATGCAACAATTCCATGGCACCTGTATCTGTAAAATGTAATGTCAACTGAATATTTATGCTCACTCAAATTTGATTCTTCGTTTGCATAAGGCGGTACCAAGGACTACAAGGTTCTTATGGACCAGTTCCATGATGTTTCAACTGCTTTTTTAGAGCTTGAAAAAGGGTTAGTTCTACTTCATTTTGCCTCCTGTTTGGTTGCATGCTGATTGAGGATCTGATTGATTTAGGGTCTATTAATGTGCTCTACACTTCTAACAATTCGTTGCATCTAATCACAACAGTGTCTGCATGCCTGTTTCTTCTTCAATACAAGACTTATGGAACTCAATTTATTCTGCAGTTACCAGGAGGCAATTGAGGATACTACCAAAAAAATGGGTGCAGGGATGGCAAAGTTTATCTGCAAGGAGGTTAGTGATGTGGAGTGTTGTAATGCGACATCAAATGGTGCATGGATAACTAACTTGAGGAAAAAAGGATTTCTGTAGATTCCGCTGCTGAATTGTGACACATGATACAAATGTGGGTCTCTGTGTGATTGCATCCATCATGATACCAAAAGTATAATAAATATGAACATGTATACTGTGGACTGTAGTGAGCTCAAGCTATATGCATCACAGGAATCAGGTGCTTGGTTATCAAGTATCCCAGGTAATATTTTATCTGGGTCGTGGATAGAAGATGAGTAGATTATCAAGAGAGTGAAGAATGAATAGTGAAAGATAGTATTTAGTCATCCACCTAGAGATAGCAAAGGACACTAGCTATGGCTGTGTGACCCCTTTGGATGCCAGCCGAAGAAACTCTTTGAACTCAATAAAATATGCTGACAGAACTATTCTATACTACATGGCTGTAAAGTTTGACCCAATTCCTCTTTATTTGATGTAATATTCATTCGATCCCCATCACTCATTTTAATCATCAAATTGCACAAGTTTCGATTTCTTCAGTTTTTCTTAATACAGAATGGAAAATGTTATGTTTATGTGATGCCATTCAACTTTCTCATCTGCAGCTGGAAACCATTGATGACTATGATGAATATTCCCACTATGCAGCAGGACTTGTTGGGCTGGGCTTGTCCAAGCTTTTCAATGCCTCTGATTTGGCTTCAGATAGACGCTCCAGTTCATTAGGATTGCTTCTTCAGGTATCACTATGATGCAAGAGCCATTGATGTGCTTTATCCGTGGCTTAATTTTGTTATGAAATGTAATTCTAACATGTACATCCTGGATTTGCTAAAACTTAGAAAACAAACATCATTCGTGATTATCTGGAGGGACATAAATGAGATACCTAAGTCACGCATGTTTTGGCCTCGCGAGATTTGGAGTAAATATGTCAACAAACTTGAGGTTTCCTTCTTTTCCATTTATCGTCTCAACTTTAGAAGCCATTATCGTCTCAACTTGAGTGTTATTTTTGGCTTCACCCATCTGATTAACTTTCTCCCTGTTTTGTGTTTTGTTCCTCAGGACTTGAAAAATGAAGAGAACTCGGTCAAGGCAGTGCAGTGCTTAAATGAAATGGTTACCAACTCCTTGATACATGTGAATGGTTGCTTGGAATTCATGTCTGAATTGCGGGAACCTGATATACTTCCGTTTTTTGCTATCCCTCAGGTAAGACATTTGCTTAAACTGACCTTTGAAGATATCATTGCTTCGTGTCTTGTAGTTTGACCACCTGAATCATTCAATGCCTTTTCACTTATTCGGTGTGTTTGTTTTAAAATAAAAATAAATCATCGTCATATATTTTATTGCGTAGTGAAGAAAACTCACAATTTTTAGTCTAACTGTGTAGTTTTATGTTTAGCGATAGCTATAATGGATGTTCTGGTGGAAGCTTTCTTCTAGTTTGACCCCTCTCCTGCCAGGTCATGGCAATTGGAACCCTAGCATTGTGTTACAACAACATCAATGTCTTCAAAGGTGTAGTGAAGATGAGGCGAGGTGAGATTCCTTCATAGACTGCATTATTTTCTTGGCATCTGAAACTGGTGGGAATGTGATAGCAATAACAGAAATTCTTTTGGTGCATGTAAACATCTCATGAAGACTGGAAATTTTTTTATCGTGGTTATGTTATCGTACTGTAGAATTCAATCTAGAATGCAAATGTAATATGAGATATCATCTTTCTTTAGAATACAATAAGATTATTACCTGATGGACCATTCCACAAATACCATTTGTTTGTTTGTGAACTGCATAATTCTCTGACCAAGTAAATCATGCCCCAGCTTGCATATCTCAGATTATTTTTAAAAATCTCACACCCCATGTACCAGCTCACCCCTGTCCCTTGCTGCTCTCTATTGTACAAAGGATTCTGGTTTGTTAATTAAGTACCTACATCAAAATAATAAGAACTGGGTTTTCATGATTCCTTACTCAAAGATGAATAACTTAATGCTGACCCTATTTCTAGGTCTTACTGCTCAAATTATTCATCGAACAAAAACAATGGCTGATGTCTATGGAGCTTTCTTTGACTTCTCTTGTATGCTGAAGTCCAAGGTATGATGCTTCCCTTAATTCTAACCAAGACATTGCTTTCCCAGGAAAGTTCAGGTATGAAAGTTATATTTCTCCTGCTTGTTAAAAATACTGAACCCTATAATGCTCCAGTTTTTCTTGCCAGCTTGTTCTGTACTTATTCATCTCATTAGACCTGAGAAGATCTGTGCCAAATAGACTTTCTAGAAAATAATTTCACAGAGGGACTTGGTAGAATCTTCCCTAATAATAATGAATATATTTGCTTATATCAATCCCATTGTTTTTGAGAAACTGTATTAATTAACCATGTGACATCTTAATAACAACAATCGACAACTGTGGCGGTCTTTTCAGATTCGGAAAGTGGAAGTTTATGTATAAACGTGGAAGCTTTTTCACTAGGATGCCAGTGAATATTTATGAATCAATTCATATCCTTAAGTTTGTTTGCTAAATTTTCTTGGTGCCTACATTGAGAGATGTGCAATTGGACACTGCAGGTTGACAAGAATGATCCTAATGCAGCAAAAACTTTGAGCAGCCTGGAAGCAATACAAAAAACTTGCAGGGAATCTGGGGCTCTAAACAAAAGGTCTGTCAGGCTATCCTCTGAGCCTTGAATTGTTTTTTTTTTGTTATTTTACAGTGCTGACATTCTTTCATGCTTCTACCAGGAAATCTTACATCATTAGGAATGAGCTAAAATATAATTCTGTTCTGGTGAGTTCTGCTGAATTGTCAACCGGATTTCGTTGTGTTGCCTGGTTGCAACTCTGCTGTTCACAACAAAAAAATTTTATTTCCATTTACAGTCTACATGCATATAAATCTCAGCATAGATCATAGAACTTGCTGAATTGAATTATGTTTTTTGAGAACTAATCTACAGTTGACTGTCTATATGCATTTCGAATGCTTTGCGGGTTGATTAGAGAATATCAAATGGGAATATCATCTGATTTCTTTTATCCTCTAATGCAGACTGTCCTCCTCCTTATTATACTGTCTATTATTTTTGCTTCTCTCTCTGCAAACCGATCAAGTTACTGGGGTAAGTTGTGCCAGGAAAAAAAATAATTGGATTTGCTATCATGCTAAGGATTTTCTAAAAAAACTTCATTTGCTGATGCGCAGGATGGTCGATTTCTTGAATTCCCCAGCGTGCATGTGGATATGATGGCTGGCTGGCTGGCTACACAAGCGCCTGCTACAGCTTAACTCTATCCGTTATTAAATGTTATTACAGTTCCGATAGCTTCCAATCTAGACTTTACACTATAAGCTAAAACATAATGGTGTTTTTAATGGTGTCTGGCACTGTTCATCTACATCTACATTGTGAATTGGAATAGTAAAATTACATTATAATATAACTACTATTTGTATACTAAGACTCATTAAGAAGTTGTTTTGACCGAGTGGTTAAGGCGGTTCCTGCCAAGTAGACGGGAGTTCGAATCTCCCAGACGACAAAATGAATAATTTGCATTATGTATAATTTGTATACTAAGTTGAAAAAAGAAGTTGTTTTGGCCGAGTCGTTAATGTTTGTGCCTGTGAATTCCAGAGTTCGAATTCCAGCATCAGAAAATCTGATTTCTCTGTTTTTTTCTTTTTAAAAGGTTTTTTTTTTATTTCTAACCGGAGTGTCCAAGGCAGCTTATGCGTACCACGACTAATCTCTGGGCTAGTGACCGTTTGTGTTTGTGTTTGTGTTTGAAGTGATTTTAGTTTAAAATTACAATAAAATGATATTTTTTTATTTTTTATAAATTATTTTTGATATCAGCATAAAAATTGATTTAAAAAAACAAAATAAAAATTAATTTCAAATAAAAATTCAAAAATATTTTTTAAAACGGAGTATAAAGTATAAACCCCTCTAAATGACATGTGCCATTTGCGGCACTGGCAGCTATTAAAGCCTTAAAAGGTCAGCAGGAATCTTTCGTGCCAAGACAGAGGATCAGAAGAAAATCATCAAAACTTTTCATTCTAAGAAAACTCCATGTTCAACTTTGACAAGTCAATCGCTTAAGATATATTGTATTCGCCCCTCGCGCTATGAGAAACAAATCCATAAAGAACTGCGGCCATGGGAAACCTCAAATCTAACAGCAAAGAAATATTTAATCCAATCAGATATGAGATTAAAAGATTGTTTTGTATTTAAAAAGTATTTTTTATATCAATTTTTTAATGTGTTCAGATTGTTTGTTGTGATAGTTTCAAGAATAAATTAAAAATAATAACAGTATTTCAATGCATTCTAAATAAAAAAATATTTAAAAAAAATATATGATACTAAAAAATATTTTAAAAAATAATCGGTACACGAGGTTTAAAAACAATGAAGTGTTTAATAACTAAACATTAGGCTTTTTTTATTTAATAATATAATAAAATAATTATTTTTTATTTTTTAAAATTTATTTTTTATATTAATACATTAAAACAATAAAAAATTATTACATTTATCTTTTCAACAACTTTTATTTTTGTAGTAATTTTAGAGAGTTTATCAGACATTCGACGGGCACCTTGTCTGAATCAAGCCACATCATCTTCCTTGGCCATCAATTATTAATAAATACATAGGAGACGATCTGCCGGTAATCATAGCATTTCCCATCAGGGACGAAAATGGAAATAATTGAATTGCCACGGGTATTAGCAGGATTCGCCGACGGTCTTCTTAATGCACCTTATATTAAACGAATTTCATTCAATTGCGGCTGCTGGAAGATACTCGGAGTGTTTGAGAGTGTGGTTGTGATTGTTTTTAAAAATATTTTTTGTTTAGAAATACATCAAAATAATATTTTTTTTATTTTTTAAAAATCATATTTGATATCAGCATATCAAAATGATCTAAAAACACTAAAAAAAAATTATTTAAAATAAAAAAAATTAAAATTTGGCTAAACAGCAGTTCAACTGCTTGGCCAAACAGGCACTTGATCAATCTCGTGCATTATTTTTTGCAGATAATTTAAAAAAACAAACCATTTTATATCGGCTTGGTACGCTAGGAGGAATTTAACAATAAAAAAACAGTGATTCTAGGATTTCAACATAAAAGTTAAAAAATAAAAATAAAAATAAAAATTAACCATTAATTCAACTTTTTTAGGTCACAAGACCCACTAAGAGAATGGCCACTTCCTTAATAATGGAAAAGGTCGGGATGGGAGTTTTGTTTTTACAAATCCTAAATATCTATCATTTTGTTTTTGGTTGGATTTGTTTTTCATTACATTTTGATTGATTTTTTTTGTTAAAAAATATTTATATATATATTTTTATATGTTGATATTAAATATATATATATATATATATAATTTTAATATAATCATGAATAAAAAAATACAATCAATAAGTGCCCGTCCTTTGATTTGATTATTCACATGTACAATATTATAGCCAATAATTCGTGCTCTCGCCCTCAAAGACTACCCAACAACCACCCTCATGATGGGCCCAAAAGAAGTCTTTCTCCATCGTTAACTTCAACAACTTGGATCCAAACCTCAGCCCCAAGAGGTAAATGGGAATGGAGATGAACATTGATATTCTTTACAAGTGTATTTGTTGTTATTTTTTAAAATATTTTTTATTTAAAAATATATTAAAATGATATTTTTATTTTTTAAAATTTATTTTTTGATATTAACATATTAAAATGATCTAAAAATACCCAAAATTTTAATTTAAAATCTAAAATGTTTAATTAAAAAGTGTGTGTGTGTGTGTATATATATATATATATATATATATATATATATATATATATATATATATATATATATATTACATGCTGTGATCAAGCAGGGAGTGGAAGTTCTCTTGCCGGTCAAATTAGCATTTTTGACGGGGATAGGCAGGTGGCTGTATGTGAGCTATCGCGATTAAAAGTCAAGATTTAGATTAACAATTCAGCACGATATCTTCTAATTATTTCCACCCACATGATAAAATCTCTCCAATTGCACGAGTATATTATCCTGGTGTTAGGCCACGTCGCAATAAATTCTACCAGAGTTGACTTTGTCAATAGCCATTATGGTACGCTGTTTATATCCGTATTAATAATTAATAATATTTGTCAAGGCCGGGGTGAGATTTTAGGTGCTGGTTCTCCTGCTGTCGAGAAAAAAACTATAGTTTTCCATTTCAACTTCGTATCACCAGCATCAAAGTTTGATTAAGGAAAATAGAAATAAATAAAAAAAAGTTATTGCAAAAATGTATGAAATACGTATAATCCCATGTAGAAATTGTTATGCATTGTTTTCAATTAACCGTATTTATAAGAATTACAGTAATAAATATATTTATATCGAGGCCTGAAAAAACTATGTGAAAAAAGCATTTTCCCTCTTTTATCCTCTCTTCCACCGTGTATATAAGTAGCGTTGCAGTAATACATGCATGCATGTAGTTTATTTTACTGGTATAAAATAAACCACAAAGTTGTTAAAAACGAGAATGAAATTAAAAACAATAGAAAAATAAAAAAAACACGGAGATGGATTGAAATATAAAAGAAGAAATAATTTTTAAAAGTTTATTATTGACTGTTATTAAGATTGATTTTAAAAATATTTTTTATTCAAAAATGCATTAAAATATTATTTTTTAAAAATTATTTTGACACCACTGAAAATAATATATAAACTTTGAAAATTTTTAATTTAAAATAAAAAAAATTGTAATTTTTTTCTTCAAAAATACTTTTAAAAGGCAGAAATTAGGTTACGTAGTAATAAAAGCAATTTAACCGATAAAATAAGTTAAAAAAAATATTCTGAAACGATCCGTGACAAAAAAAAGAAAACAAGAATTACGTAACCTAACCTATGCCCTAGTGTAGTAAAATAATGGAACTTGAAAGGGGTGTCCGGAAATATGTTAATTTTTAAAATATTATATTATTTTATTTTAAAAAAATTAATATTAATACATTAAAATAGTAATAAAAAACAAAAATAATGTTAAAAATAGAGTTGCACCGCAACCGGGATCGAAGAAAAATAGAAAAAAAATACGGGCATGAAAGCAGAGTCATGCCATTCATGCCCGGCAGTTGATACATGCACATCTAATGCACAGTTTCAAAGTCCAGCTACGGATTGTTTTAAGGAAATCAAATCCCTCGTAAGAGTCCACACTTGCTTACCAATCTATGTTTTTTAGCTATAAAAAATAAATGCACATAAACCTAAAGCTATTAATTATTATCGTCGTAAAAAATGCACACCGAGGATGTAATTTTTTTAGTATTTTTAGATTATTTTTATATGTTAATATTAAAAATAATTTTAAAAAAAATAAATTATTTTGATATATTTATAAAAATAAATATTTTAAAAAATAACATCGCCTATTTATATGCTGTAAGTTTTCATCGGTGTCATAATTTGTTTTTGTTTTGACTTTAATATTAAGGGATACACTGACAAGATAATTACATCGACACACCCTTGTCACACTAACATGTTATGGGTTGTCATTGCAGCGCCACATGACCTCCGGCGTTGATCATTACTCACAATTTTTTTGTATGAAATTTTGAAAGGCAGGGACCAAGATGAAAGGAGTTTGAAATCTGTGGACTTACCTGTAGTCGATCTCTATTTTTAGGGTGCAGTGTAGTTACCTTACCCGGCAGCATTTACGTTGCTTGAAATACTATACGATAAAAGCAGCGTCTCTAACGTGTTTAGAAAGTGTTTTTTAAAACAATTAAAAAAAGTGTTTTTTTATTTTTTATTTTGAATTAATTTTTTTAATGTTTTTATATTAATTTTATCAAAAATAATATTTCAAAATAGATTTAACTTAAAAAAGTCAAAAAAACGACCCAGTACGAGTCCGAGAGGTGACAGAAAATCTGGGAAGTATTAAATATAAAAAAAATTCAATTATCAGACGCCACAATGTGAGACCACGCCAACCACGATCCCCTCTCCTTAAAATCACCATAAAAAACTGACATTCTCCTGCCTGTCCATCACTCTTATGGAACACGGAGAAAAGAGCCACACACACAAAAAAGGATTCGTGAATTCTGGGTGAGATTTTAAGTCCTCAAATTTGGTGATCACTGATTTTGATTTTGATTTTGTTTTTGAAAAAAAAACGAGAATGGGGAGTTTGGGAGCGATATTAAAACATCCAGATGATTTATACCCACTATTGAAGCTGAAAATGGCTGTTAGACATGCTGAAAAACAGATCCCATCTGAACCTCACTGGGCTTTCTGCTATTCCATGCTTCACCGGGTCTCTCGTAGTTTTGCTCTCGTTATTCAACAACTCGGCACAGAACTCCGTAACGCTGTAATTATATTTTACAAAATAATTTATTATTGTTTTACTTGCCTTGGTTTGATCTGGTTTTTGTGCTGTAATTATTTAATAATCAGTTTTTCTTTTTGGTTTGCAGGTGTGCGTTTTTTATCTGGTTCTTCGAGCCCTTGACACTGTTGGTTTAGTTCTTGTTAACCTAATGCTTTGTCTGTGATTTTTGTTTTTGTTTCTGGTAGAATTTGATACATCCTAAATGGGTTTTGTTGAGTTTTAAGATTAATGGTGCGGTGTTTTCTGTTAGGAAAATGTTTGATTTGCTAGTTCTTGAAATCTATTACGATGGATTTTAGAGTCGGCGAGTGTCGTATTGAGTTTGAAGGTACTAGCCCTATTGATATTCTAATAAATGGCTAGTGGAGATTTTAGGTTAGATGATAGTTTTGTAACCGAAGTCCCGAGGTCATTTTTTGAAGAAAAAAAGAATTTTGAGAGGAGAGAGCTGTTGGTTTTGCTTAGTTAAGGCCTACTGTGAGGACAAATTTCCCTGAAGCACTCTGTTTGAATAACACTTGATTTCCATTTTATCGTTGTATTTATTGATGCTGTTGTGTTAGTTGATACATTGTTTTTTGTTAAAAATTTTCGATGATTCCTTTACAGAGGATGATACAAGCATACCTACAGACGTCAAAGTACCTATTCTGATAGCTTTTCACCGCCACATTTATGATCGTGATTGGCATTTCTCATGTGAGTCTTGAAATTTTAGTTTTGATATCCTCGATTCTACAATTTGAAGAACAGTTGACTTGAATAAATTTGTTGCTGAAATCTGGCTTGATAATTTCATCTGTCCAAACCTAACATTTCTTCTAGGTGCAAGCAATTTCTTGTACTGACTAAATAGAGCATCTAGACCAATTTAAGTTAGGATGAGCTCCTATTCTTTTGTTCAATCACAGTACAGATTTTTTAACAATATTTGCGTATAATAACTATATTCAGTTGGCATTATGGTGTTTTGTAATGCCTGAAAACCTTTTGCATTTATGATCTGCTACAAAACATGTTCTGATTTTACCATTTTTAGTTTGATGACTCAGGTGTCTAGTCCAGGAGCTTGAACCTTTTTATAGAATTTGTTTTACATTTAGCACCTACAAACTGTTGATTTATGTCTAAGAAAGTCTCCCCTTATCAAGGAAGCCAGAGAAGTTTATAAGTGAGATTCAACAATTCCATGGCACCTGTATCTGTAAAATGTAATGTCAACTGAATATTTTTGCTCTCTAATTTGATTCTTCTTTTGCATAAGGCGGTACCAATGACTACAGGGTTCTTATGGACCAGTTTCATGATGTTTCGACTGCTTTTTTGGAGCTTGGAAAAGGGTTAGTTCTACTTCATTTTGCCTCCGTGTTTGGTTGCATGCTGATTGAGGATCTGATTGATTTAGGGTCTATTAATGTGCTCTGCACTTCTAACAATTTGTTGCATCTAATCAAAACAGTGTCTGCATGCCTGTTTCATCTTCAATACAAGACTTATGGAACTCAATTTATTCTGCAGTTACCAGGAGGTGATTGAGGATATTACCAAAAGAATGGGTGCTGGGATGGCAAAGTTTATCTGCAGGGAGGTTAGTGACGTGGAGTGTTGTAATGCGGCATCAAATGGTGCATGGATAACTAACTTAAGGAAAAAAGGACTTCTCTTGGTTCTGCTGCTGAATTGCATGGCACATGATACAAATGTGCTTCTCTGTGTGATTGCATCCATCATGATACCAAAAGTATAATAAATATGCACATGTATGTAGTGAGCTCAAGCTATATGCATCACAGGAATCGGGTGCTTGGTTACCAAGTATCCCAGGTAATTTTTATTTGGGTCTTGGATAGAAGATGAATAGATTATCAAGAGAGTGGAGAATGAATAGTGAAATCTAGAGTATTTAGTCATCCACCTAGAGATAGCAAAGGGACACTAGGGATGGCTGTGTGATCCCCTTTGGATGTCAGCCGAAGAAATTCTTTGAACTCAATAAAATATGCTGACAGAACTATTGAATCCTATATGGCTTTAAAGGTTTCCTCATTACTCATTTTAATCATCAAATTGCACAAGTTTCAATTTCTTCAGTTTTCTTAATACAGAATGGAAAATGTTATGTTTATGTGATGCCATTCAACTTTCTCATCTGCAGGTGGAAACCATTGGTGACTATGAAGAATATTGCCACTATGTAGCAGGACTTGTTGGGCTGGGCTTGTCCAAGCTTTTCCATGCCTCTGAATTAGAAGATTTGGGCTTCAGATAGCATCTCCAATTCCATGGGATTGTTTCTTCAGGTATCACTATGATGCAAGAGCCATTGGTGTGCTTTATCCGTGGCATAATTTTGTTTTGAAATGTAATTCTAACACGTATATCCTGGATTTGATAAAACTTAGAAAACAAACATCATTCGTGATTATCTGGAGGACATAAATGAGATACCTCAGTCACGCATGTTTTGGCCTCGCGAGATTTGGAGTAAATATGTCAACAAACTTGAGGTTTGCTTCTTTTCCATTTACCGTCTCAACTTTAGTACCATTAACATCCCTTTGAAGTTATTATGTTTGTGAATGATGTAAATATAATTACAATACTTGAAATGTGATAGTGTTATTTTTGGCTTCACCCATCTGATTAACATTCTCCCTGTTTTCTGCTTTGTTCCTCAGGACTTGAAAAATGAAGAGAACTCGGTCAAGGCAGTGCAGTGCTTAAATGATATGGTTACCAATTCCTTGATACACATGGATGATTGCTTGAAATACATGTCTGCATTGCGGGAACCTGGTATATTTCGGTTTTGTGCTATCCCTCAGGTAAGAAGTATGCTTAAATTGACCTTTGAAGATACATTGTTTTGTGTCTTGTAGTTTGACCACCTGAATCATCCATATGCCTTTTCACTTTTTGGTGTTTTTTTTAAAAAAAATCATCGTCATATATTTTATTACATGGTGAAGAAAACTCACAATTTTTAGTCTAATTGTGTAGTTTTATGTTTAGCAATAGCTATAATGGATGTTCTGATGGGAGCTTTCTTCTAATTTGACCCCTCTCCTGCCAGGTCATGGCAATTGGAACCCTAGCAATGTGTTACAACAACATCAATGTCTTCAAAGGTGTAGTGAAGATGAGGCGAGGTAAGATTACTTCATAGACTGCATTATTTTCTTGGCATCTGAAACTGGTGGGAATGTTATAGCAATAACAGAAATTGTTTTGGTGCATGTAAACATCTCATGAAGACTGGAAAGTTTTTATCGTGGTTATGTTATCGTGATGTAGAATTCAATCTAAAATGCAAATGTAATATGAGATATCATCTCACTTTAGAATACAATAAGATAAGATTATTACCTGATGGACCATTCCACAAATACCATTTGTTTGTTTGTGAACTGCATTATTCTCTGGCTAAATAAATCATGCCCCTGCTTGCATATCTTAGATTATTTTTAAAAATCTCACACCATAATTTAATGCTGACCCTATTTCTAGGTCTTACTGCTCAAATTATTCATCGAACAAAAACAATGGCTGATGTCTATGGAGCTTTCTTTGACTTCTCTTGTATGCTGAAGTCCAAGGTATGATGCTTCCCTTAATTCTAACCAAGACATTGCTTTCCCTGGCAAGTTCAAGTATAAAAGTTATATTTCTCCTGCTTGTTAAAAATACTGAACCCTATAATGCTTCAGTTTTTCTTGCCAGCTTGTTTTGTACTTATTCATCTCATTGGACCTAAGAAGATCTATGCCACATAGACTTTCTAGAAAATAATTTCACAGAGGGACTTGGTAGAATGTTTCCCTAATAATAATGAATATATTTGCTATATCAATTCCCTTAGGGTTGATGAATGAGGGGATGAGCAAATGATAGTAGGTTGCCACATTGTTTGCTGTGTGGTTGTAGCCTTTGAGAAAGTGTATTAATTAACCATGTGACATCTTAATAACAACAATCAACAATTGTGGCGGTCTTTTCAGATTCGGAAAGTGGAAGTTTATGTATAAACGTGGAGGCTTTTTCACTAGGATGCCAGCGAATATTTATGAATCAATTCTTATCCTTAAGTTTGTTTGCTAAATTTTCTCGGTGCCTCTATTGAGAGATGTGCAATTGGACACTGCAGGTTGACAAGAATGATCCTAATGCAGCAAAAACTTTGAGCAGTCTGGAAGCAATACAAAAAACTTGCAGGGAATCTGGGGCTCTAAACAAAAGGTCTGTCAAGCTATCCTCTGAGCCTTGAATTGTTTTTGTTATTTTACTGTGCTGACATTCTTTCATGCTTCTACCAGGAAATCTTACATCATTAGGAATGAGCTAAAATATAATTCTGTTCTGGTGAGTTCTGCTAAATTATCAATTGGATTTCCTCGTGTAGCCTTGTTGCAACTTTGCTGTTCAAAACAATTTTTTTATTTCCATTTACAGTCTACATGCATATAAATCTCAGAATAGATCATAGAACTTGAGAACCATGTGCTTTCTTCAAATTCAATTGGATCAAGAAAAAGAATAAGATAAAAAAAAATTCCGTCCTTTTCAATTTTACTGATTAATCTACAGTTGACTGTCTATATGCATTTCAAATGCTTTGCGGGTTGATTTAAGAATGTCAAATGGGAATATCATCTGATTTCTTGTATCGTCTAATGCAGATTGTCCTCCTCTTCATTATATTGTCTATTATTTTTGCTTCTCTCTCTGCGAACCGATCAAGTGACTAGGGTAAGTTGTGCCAGAAAAAAAAATATTGGATTTGCTATCATGATAATGATTTTCTAAGAAAAGCTTAATTTGCTGATGCACAGGATGGTCGATTTCTTCAATTCCCCAGCGTGCATGTGGATAGGATGGCTGGCTAAACAAGTGCCTGCTACAGCTTTACTCTCTATCCATTATTAAAATGTCATTACAGTTCCGATTGCTTCCAATCTCCTTTACTTGTAATTTATAATGCACCTGTAGTCTTTATCAGCCATTCAGGACTCGCGATAGTAGAAATAAGTCTCTTTGGGTTGTAATCGTGGTCTTTTGTGGATGGAGCAATAATAACAATTTGAAGCTTTTCCGAGTTCAACAGCAGTTGGCCGAGTGAACAACAATTTCCGCCGCAGGGGACCACCTCTATTCCCGTTACTCATTCTCCGGTGACGAGGGACCGATTTCTGATCTGCCCTTATTTGAGGCAATATGACCTTGAGTCTTGTGACACAGTAACGATGATATGCCAGGGTTTAGCAGCAAGGGCACCTCCATGACTATGGCTGCTCTTCTTGCTCTTTTCTTTTGGGCTTAGGCCTCGTTTCTACTAAAAAAAACAATAAAAAAATAATTCATGAAAAAACATGTTTCCGTAGAAAATTTCAAATTCAACTTATAAAACTACAAAGGCAATGGTAGGGTCAATTATTTATTTATGCTAGGTTTTCGATTTTTGTCGGATTTTTTTTCCAGTATAAATTAAAACAAGAGATGGAGGCTTCAATAACAAAACCATTTTTTTTTAAAAAAAAAGAAGCTATTTTTCGTCATCTGAATTGGTTTGCTCCGGCCAGCCAAATTCGGCGGCAGGTCAAAATGAATTAAGTAAAGAGGATGGATAGGCTATGCCGATTATGGCATGGTCATGAAAGCACATGCAGCAACACAATGCCCGTATTTAAAATGATAGCCACCCCACCAGGGCAGGGACAAGTTTCAGGGTTTCACGGCTGCTTCTATAAACCTTCAAGCTCTTCTTTTTTTCACTCTCCCCTCCTTTTTTGTCAGAGAAATTAACTAATTTGCCTCTCACCAAATTAATATATTTTACCAAATTATTTATTATTGATCTCCCATCAATCATTAATTTATTTCTTGCCAACAATAGAAAATAATTTAATTTATTAACAAATCAAAGATTATTAAAAAAGTAGTTTTACACTTTCAAAAATTACTTTTTGACAATTACATCCACCACCCACTGGATGTGCTTTTGCTTTACCTAGTCAAGTATAAATTTGGAGTCCATAATTGGAATTGCCTTCGGCCCCTGTAGTCATCCAAACTTTCTGACCAAGCGGAATTATATATATACGTGCAATTTCAAGAGAACAGAAAAGAAGTAGCAAACTCTTTTGCAGTGTCGTCTCTGGAGACTACACACGTGTGACATACAACTGCTGAAAAAAGAAGTTTTTGAGGTCATTCACAATATGAACAACTCAGGTCAAAATCTTGGTCCTATTCAGAATAATTAACAAATAATACACAAGGCATTCATATATCAATAAGGTCACAGGTTACAATCGGTATCTATATCGCAAGGAAAGCCACGGCATCTGATTTGCAACGATTTCTTTTCCTTGATCATCGATCCATGATAATCAATCTCCACATTTGAGAACATGCAGTGCAAAGCATACACTCAATACAAAACCCTCTGCCCAGAATAAAACTCTAGAACACTTCAGCTATTTTGCTGGCGAGGACACGATCCCTTCTTTCAATGTACCCGTATGGGAACCAGCCTGCTTTACCTTTGCATTCCCCTTCAGCCCAGCCATTGTTTGTCACCTGTCAAGAATGCATGGCAGAATATTAAACCTTGCATAGATTTTAGTAGACTTAAAATTAAATATCTGAACAGTACAGAGTTGTTTTAAAAAAAATGGTAGTTTCAGAAAGCTCTAAACCTTTCGAACAACAACATAGTCACCAATTGACAAAGACAGCTCCACGTCCGATTGACCATGATATGAATGCATGACCTGCAATAAAAAGCAAATAAATGGAAACAAATAAGAAATGCAAGCAACATCAGGGTCCTATCTTGTAAGAATATAAGGTGACTTTAACAGCATGATAAATTCAATTACTAACCTCCCCCAAAAAGTAACCAATGCTGTCTGTTGTTCCGTTATGTGCTTGAGAAGCATACATGCCATTCACTTCTTCATATGATGGAGGTGGAGGCATGTTGTTCTCTGCACTTGGGATGGGAGACGCTTCAATTCGTTGTCGTTCTGATGTCATCTATTAATAGCAACAAACATGGATTATGATCTAAATAAAGGCAAATAAAAATTAGGACCATTCAGTTCTGATTCAGGCCTGGTAAAAGGACTTCAAATACCTCGCCTTCAAGCTGATCAAGTATCTGAAGGACTCTCTGGTGATAAGCACGTTCAGCTTCAACCTTCAAATTAGAACATGAGTCACAGAAGGACAAACTTTAATTCTGATTTCTTCTTGACACTAATTCACAACTAAGTTGACCCGTAGCAGAAATTAGGAATCATTCACATTACCATAGCAATAAGTCTCTGGAGAGTTAACCTCTGTTGCTGGGCTTCAACAGCAGCCATTGCTGCAGCTGCTTCTTTCCCCAATATTGACATGTTTGACTTCAGATCTTGCAGTTTTATTTCTGCAGATTCTAACTTCATTGCAAGCTCAGGACTGCCTGGCATTTCTCTCACTTTTGCCTGGCGCTTGGAAACTTCAATAGCCTGTCTAGGTTCAAATGACGGGTAACTAAACAGCTTTGGAGAAAGAATAGCCCATACACCATTGATATTTAGATCACAAAATAAGAGCTTGCAATTCTCTAGGGAACACACAAGCTAAAGGAGGTTGAATGAGTATTATGCAAGTAAAAGGAACATCAAATCTAGCAAATTAATCTCAGGAGCAATTCAAAACAAGATTGCCACTGAATCATACATTTCAAAACCTCGGTAAAGAGAGCGATATTTCAGTATACCTGAGCTTCTGCTTCCTGTCGCATTCTGTCATAACGTTGAGCAAGATGTCGAGCTTCCTCCAATGGAGATCCCATTACCATAGCTCTTAATGGCTCAGCTACCTGATAATAAAAAATAGTCAATGCCATATCAAGAGCATGATGGTGAAAAAAATATTAACTATGGAAAGAGGAAAAAAAGGCCATAGAGACAACTCAGTTCTTGAACTAAATTATATGTATTTGAGATCAGTTTGACTGTTCATAATTCTTCAAGTTTTTTGGATCTCATGCATAATCTTTAGCCATTTAGTGCTTTCATGACACTTGTTTGTATGATTTATTAAAATTTCCAGTATGCAAACTAATAAACACCACTTGCAGCTTGCAGGACAATGGAGTGCAGTGCAATCGGCATTGGAAAATGAGACATACACAAGCTCATTGATAACACTAAAATCAACACATTTGTATTGATGAAAGACGCAGCAAAATGGAAAAAAAAAATTATAGATCAAACCTGTGTACCAAGAGCTTTCAGCAGATTCCCACGTTCCTTCTCCATCTGAGCACGGGCACGACCATAATTCACTGCAGCCTTTGACAATGTACTACCACTAGTACATGTATTTTCGGCACCATATTTCCTGCTATCTTCTGAAAACTTTGTTCCTGTAGAACACAATGAATTTATAAAGAACACCACGTTACCTTCTTGGATTTCAATATATATGATACTACAGGAATAACATCGAGATTTTCACTAACCCACCAATTTCAACTTGTTTGGATCCTGTGACAATATAACCTTCTACACCACGAACAATATCCCTTTGAAAATGCTGAAAAACAACATTTGACATTCATAAGTCAGCAACTACAAGAAAGGGGAAATGATATGCCGTGGGAGAACTGGATAACCTTGCCAGCACGTGTTGATATGTAAAGCCTCTCAAGTTTCTGGTGCTGATGAAGTTCTGCTTCATCAGTAATAAGAGTGTCTGGACCTCCATATCCACCAGCCCCAAACTGCTTGAAAACAGCCTGAAATAACACCCAGCACAATCAGAACACTGGTTTTGAGGAGCAGACCACAGCAATGTGAAAAAAATAAAATGCAGTCCTTCTAAAAGCCAGACATGCACCCTAATTAAGTCAAACGGAGGAAACACCGTCAAATGTATAAAATCCAATGGAGCTCAAATTGATGTTCCAATACCGAAGCACATAGAAATTGAAACTTGCATCGCAATCAAAAAAAGACCGTTACATGCATGAATCTTATTGGAAGACCCGCATAGAAGGGAAAAAAAAAATCTCAAATCTAAGGACTCGATCTTTCTAATTCATAATCCCATGAGACAACGTGGGTTATCCCAAAAACCAATCACAAATGATAAATCGAAGACAAAAAAACAAATTGATATTGAGCTGAAAAGAATAGAAATTTAAACTTGGATCTAACGTTTTAGGGTTTGACTGAGAGGGATACCTGTTGTTGCTTAGCGACCTGTTCCCTGAGTTTTGTGGCTTGTTTTCGTATCGCATCCATTCAATGAAGAGGGATTTAAGAATTTTAATCGATTTTGGAGAGGTGAAACCAAACGCGGTGTTAAAAGAGGGAGAGAGGTTTTTGAAAAGAAAGAAAAGGGGGGTTTGTCGTCGTTATTGTTGTTGGCCACTTTGGTAGACGGGCTCCTTTGGAGCTTCTCACAGCAGACATCTGTGTCTTCAAAACATCCAATATTATGATTTTATGTCTCTGGTATTATTTATTATAATATTTTTGTGTTTGAAAATATATTAAAATAATATTTCTTTTATAAAAATAATTTAAAAATATTATTTTTTTTAATTTAAAATAAAATAAAAATATTTCAATCTTTTTTAAAAATAATTTTAAAACATGATAACAAAACAACAATTTACCGTTTTAGAGTGCTCTTTATTTCTTCTTCTTTTAGAGCTAGTAAATATATGTCTTGATATTGTGGTGAAATATATATATATATATATATATATATATATGAAGATTATTTGATAGTATTAAAAAAATATCAACTGAAATATTTTTTAAGGTTAAATATATTTTTAAAATGCAATCAAAATATAAAATTAAATAAAAAAATAAACCGCCTCTAAATAGGACTAGGACATTAAGATTATTTATAATAAGTTTTTTATTGTATTTGTCGGAGATGGCAAATTTGAGAGACTTGACTTGATTCAATAAAAAATATCTAGGTTTAAAGTTATTTATCATTGTATTTTAAAAGTGTTTTTAAAAAAATCTAATATTTTTTTTTTACTTTAAACTAATATTTTGTAATATTTTTATATCATTTTATTTTTATATGCTGATATGAGATTTAATTTTAAAAAACAGTTGCTTAGATGTTAGTCCAGCTATGATATGAGAAGAAGAATTTTAATTAATTTATATGAATATATATTTTTTAATTGAATTAAAAAAAAAGTTGATTTGACCTCCAATGTAAAGTTTTCGTTCAAAAATCCTTCATGGTAAAATAAATAAATAAACACGTAGAAGGTAGGAATAAATCTACGATGCCGCGCCCAAAAAAAGAAGTGATGGGAGCACGTATTGTAACGCCATGAGAACAAAAACAGATATGACAGCGACTCGTTAGAAAATGAATAAACTATCTTCAACCACCTCAAATATGCTGTTAGCCAGTGATTTAAAATTGTCAACTCATGACTTGTCATCCGTACTTGACGTGGACTCAGATTTTATACCAGACCATGTACATTTTTATCATCAAATATTAATTTTTTTAATTGTATTATATTGACTTGATTCAATTTAATTTAAAGAGTGTTTGACACTGTATTTTAATGGGTTTTTGAAAAAAATGAATTTTATTTTTTATTTTTTATTTTAAATGAAATATTTTTTATATTTTTAGATTATTTTTATTTATTGATACCAACAAGATTTTAAAAATATATATATATTATTTTGATGTATTCATGAATAAAAAATATTTTTAAAAACAACTTTAACTGCAATCTTAGATAATCACTTAACAAATAACCGATAATCATGTTCATATTAAGTTTCGTAGTTATTTTTAAAATACATAACCACTCTAAAAAAATCATGTATTTCATATGTCAATTTTTTTATATATAATTATTTCATGTTTCATCCGAGCGTTGCAGTAAACTATAGCAGCAAAAATATAGGGATTTGTGTTCATGATTTTCCCACACAATTCCAATTTATTGGATTGGTAAGTGTACTTGCTGATAAAAAATAATATAAATTACATTATAGGGTATCACCTATTAGTTTAAATTTTTAGGTGAGATGTTTCCTTAACATAGTATTAGAGTCTTGGTGATCCAGCGGTCACGAGTTCGAATCTCACCACCCTCATTTTATTTGATAAAAATCAAACATAAGGTAGTGTGAGTCCGTGCAAGTTTAAAGCTCAAAGGGCTTTCACTTGAGGAGAATATTAAAGAATAATATAAATCATATTATAGAAACTCACCTAAACCTTAAGCTTTTAGGTGAGATGGTTCCTTAACCCGTGCGTGGACAAAGTTATTTTCTTAACAAACAATATTTTTTAAAAAATTTATTTTTACCAGAGTACATCAACAACAATTACTTTTTTATAAAAATATCAAAAACAATTTAAAAAATCATCGATTTGATATATATAGTTACTTTTGTAGCCTGTAGGGTAACTTTCCAGTCTTCGAGACTATTTGAAAGTGTTGTTGAGATTTTTTTAAAAATATTTTTTTATTTAAATTCTTAAATCTTTACTTTTCCAAAAGCAAGAGGGGAGTCGAACATGACAATTATATGTCTAGTATTCTTTTCAGTGAAGCAATTTCCAATTACATAGTTTCCTAGATTATTACATAATTAAAGAGAAATGTTCTTATTGCGTGGTCTTCAAAAACTAATAAACATTGATAAACAGAAAGAACGAAAAAAACATCATTGTGGTTCAATAGTTGTGGTGCTCAACAAGCAAGCGATTGATTGAGAGCCATTTTTGCTTCAAAATTTAATATTCTTATATCATTTTGAAGTATTAATATTAAAAATAATTTTAAATAAATAATAAATAAATGTTATATATATATATATAAACAAAAAGGATTTTAAAAAATCAATCATCCATCGACACTGTTATAATTTTATAAAAACGTTTCCATACTTTCCTGGTATAGATAATTTATATATATAATTTATAATATTTTAAATGTAATTTGCTTTTTTTTTTTGGATTTAAATAAGTTTTTATAAGATAAATATGTTCTAATTCAAATTTAAAATCTACATATTTCAAAAATTTTAAATTTTTTTATCACCGTATCCTATCATTCCGGGACAAAAACGTTTTATAAATATATCTTGTATCGATGTAATTGATTGTGTGACAAAGCTTGCGACACACCTTTTCTTTATCGTCCGAAGGAAGCTTGTATGCATGGAACCAATCAATTAGATGTTTTTTTTTCCCTTTTTAATTAATTCTTCTGATCAGAGGTAGTGGGCAAAAGAGTTTAACAAATGGAAACTGAGTAGACGGGCACAGAATCACAGTCTTAAGTGCACTCCTCGATGTAGACATCATTTGTAGCCATGGAGATCTGGCTGATAGTTTTTTTTTTTTGGAGATCTTTTTGATAAAATAAAAAATGTCATAATTTTCATTACAATAAAGCTAAAGGTTCGCTTACAGCATACTTCCATGCTTACATGATTTCTGTAGACCGCGATGTCCTTTCTTGCGTATCTTTTCCAACCTACTCATTTCATAGCAATTCTTGATTTCGCCCCCCCCTCTCTCTCTCATGCACGTGAAGAAAACTAATTAATTGTTTTTGATGTTGTTGTAGTTGTTTTTTTTTAAAAAAAAATATTTAAAAAATATTAAAATAATATTTTTTATTTTAAAAAAAATGTTTTATTTTATCACGTCAAATTACTTTTTTTTGTATATATATATAAAAAAAATAATTTGACGTGATAAAATAAAACATTTTTTTTTTAATGTGGATGCGAAACCAAGGAAAGTGCTATCCCCACACTCTGATGTCTATTCACGGATCAATTATTTTTTGGTGGACGAGATTACCCTTTAACTTTAGAATAGTTTACCCCCTCCTCCTTCAGTCTTGATGAATTGAATTCTGCACGACGCGATCAAGAGAGAGGAGAAGCTCGTGCAGGGGCATTCGGGGAACATGATTATGCTCGGCTTGCCCGACATAAACCATCGAGCTCGATGTTTTAAACATGAAATTCATTGAACTCATCGCCATAAACAAGTTTCCAATCTCATCACAAAGAACCAAACCACATGGTAACTTATCGAAACTAACTCGTAGAAATCCCATTGGCCATGTCTCCTTTTCAAACATGTCATGCTTAGTCTTAAAAAAATGACTAGGTTGGCAATTTTTTTCCAAGCTGAACCACCATTTGATCCTACATGAAGGGAAAAAAAATCTTCAAATTGTTATCTCATGAGTGCTCCTACGCTTTCCATACGAAAAACAACACCAAAACCACATTGTAGCAACCCATTCCATTGCTGTCTGCGTCTGCTAGGTATTATGATGGAAATATTTGTTAAACAATTATGTTTTTAAAAAACATCTAAAAATAAAAACTATCACACTCACAACAAGGGGGGAATCGTCATCATTTAAGGAACAGTTGCAAGACAAATTTACACGTACAGATGTGTATAAAACTGTGAAGTGTGTATTGATGATGTGAGTATCCCTTTTCAATCCCACCAAAAGACGTTAAGGACGTATATGTATATCTTTCACTGTAGTAATATGCCTCGAGAAGTGTAGACTTCGTCGTATTGGTACTTTCAGAAACGAGTCAACCCCATTTTTCAGTCTCCCCAGATGCTTGACCCACGAAAAGACTTTTAAACAGATATATCCCCGATCTCTCCAGGTTTCAACATCATAGCACAGTTGAAACCGAGCAGAAAACGCGCACAGCCAATAATGCTAATAGTAGAATTAGTGAAGCAGTGTAACATTTACTGTGGGGTCCCACGCGCTCTCAATCAAATGGCATAGCCCCATGATCTTTACATATAAATTTCATTGTTTTACCACTTGGGGTTTTATGTTTTAGTTATCCAATGGCTTCTTTTTGGAGTCCTGGCATTTTGCTTGTTCTTCTTCTTGCATTTCTGCTGAAGACTTTGCCCCTCGTGATTCTTGCTAAAAGCAACGTGAGTTTCTTTACTGGAGTTCAGCTCTTGTTTTTTTCATTGATTCGTTCGCGTCTGATCTTTTTGGTCTTAACAGGTTTACATTGTGTATATGGGAGATAAAATCCATGACGAGCCTGAGCTGGTTCAACAGTCACACCATGAGCTTCTTTCTGATATTGTTGGAAGGTTTTATTTCTGACACCTTATAATCTTTTTTCCATTTTTAATCCATTAATATTGATTTAAATATGTTCAATCTTGCTATTACTTTTACCTTGAAAATGTTCAATCATTATCTTTCTTGGTATGGTCATAGGAGTGTTGAATGATTTTGTATGCCTTGGACTTCTTTGATTTTGCTTTGTGAAATTTCAGAATTCAGATGCGAAAAATGTGTTTCACCGTTTTTAGCTTTGAATGCATTATTTGTGAGATTTGAATTGGCAGTAAATATCTATCAGTAACTTGTGGTATGGATTTTGACAGCATAGAAGCTGCAAAGGAATCGATTTTATACAGCTACAAGCATGGATTTTCAGGATTTGCTGCAGTGTTAACCAGTTCCCAGGCCAAGCTTATTGCAGGTGTTACAATGTTCGTGAACTTTGAAAACCATTTTCCTGGTCTAATTTTCTACTTCTAACAAGTCCCTACAATTAAATCTTTGTTTATTGATGCACCAACACAGATTTCCCTGGCGTTGTTGGTGTTGTTCGGAACAGAATTCTTAGTTCACACACAACTAGGAGCTGGGATTTTCTACACATCAAGCCTCAAGTTGTGGGTGGAATTCTTTCGAAGGGACATTCTGGGGCTGGTTCCGTCATTGGTGTCATGGACACAGGTCAGTAGCAAGATGCATGCATCATTGTTGGTTTAGACAATTTACATAATTTTATGTCTTACTTTCTTGCTGCTTAGGTGTATGGCCAGAGTCAGAAAGCTTCAGAGATGAGGGTATGTCAGAGGTGCCATCTCGTTGGAGAGGGATATGCCAGGAAGGAGAGGGATTTAATCGCTCACATTGTAATAGGTTAGAGCTCATATTTTCTTTCTGTACAGGATTCACTGTACTTTTAAACAGCTTTGAGATTTTTAGACATGTCAATAGGTAGCTATTCTTTAGTGATCTTAAATTCTGGCCATAAGAGTTACATGATGGCTCTGCTTCGAGGAGATAGTTGACTCAAACTGTAGAGGATTAAACTCTAAGAAAGGACTTCCCTGGTTTTCCATTTACTTTGCTTCGGTGTATGAACTGCAGTTTAACAACGTTGCAGCAGAAATTAAATTGGTGTTTGAATACTTTGGGCAGGAAGATCATTGGTGCTCGCTGGTATATCAAAGGTTACGAAGCTGAATTTGGAAAGCTAAATGTAAGTGACGGGGTTGAGTTCTTATCTCCCCGAGACGCTGTGGGCCATGGCACCCACACATCATCTACTGCAACTGGTGGCCTGGTGGAAAATGCAAGTTTTATGGGACTAGCTCAAGGATTGGCAAGAGGGGGTGCCCCATCAGCTTGGCTGGCTGTCTACAAAGTCTGCTGGGCTACTGGTGCCTGCGCCGAGGCAGATCTTCTTGCTGCATTTGATGATGCAATCTTTGATGGTGTGGATGTGTTATCGGTATCCATAGGGTCACCACCTCCACTTGCTACCTATGTTGAGGATGCAATAGCTATTGGTTCCTTTCATGCTGTAGCTAAAGGAATTTCTGTGATATGCTCTGCGGGAAATTCCGGTCCATATCCTCAAACAGTTATAAATACAGCTCCATGGATTGTTACAGTTGCTGCAAGCACCATTGATCGAGCGTTTCCTACTATGATTACCCTGGGGAACAATCAAACAATAGTGGTACTTCCTGAATTTCTTTGCAACCTAGAGAACTTGTGCCAAGGCAATTGGCACAATCTTGTTCAATAAAACCAGAAAATGTAGTTGCAGGCATACAGCAGATAAAATAACGAACACAGACGCAAACGTTCGTGATATTTAGCTGTCTTCTTAAAGATTTTTTTATTAATCACGTAGAGTTGATGGTTTTATCAGCTGAAAATGATTGTTTGAACTAAATGATTGATTCAGTAATAGATTCCAGCCTCAATAGCTCGGTGAATGCTGATTAGGAACTGTTGAATGATATGTATAACATTGTCTTGGAGGTTTTATTTTCCAAAAACAGGGCCAGGCTTTGTTTACAGGGAAGAATGCAGACACTTTTCACCCTATTGTTTATGGAGAACACATTGTAGCTGATAATTCATATGAAGATAGTGCAAGGTATAATCTCCTTTAAATATTGGCATATCAAAATCCCAAATATGCTGAGAAATGGCAGCTTCTAATAGGTTTTTCTTTTAACAGAAGCTGTGATTCAGGAAGCCTGAATGCTACTTTAGCAAGAGGAAAAGTAATTCTTTGTTTCGAGTCCCGGTCGCAGAGGTCAAACATCGTTGCTAGGAGAACTGTATTAGATGTCAAGGGTGTCGGCCTTATATTTGCACAGTTTCCCACCAAGGATGTTACTCTGTCCCTAGACATTCCCTCCATACAAGTGGACCTCGCAATAGGAACATATCTACTGACATATATGGAGGCAAGCAGGTAAACTCTACTCACTGCATTCAGTGAACTCCTGGCCGATTGAAACATTTGCATGATCTGTATACAAGTTGCACCACTTTCTCTTAGATTGTAATAGTTATCACTACTTAATGAGGTTGTTTTATGGAACAGAAATCCTGTAGTAAAGTTCAGCTTCACAAAAACAGTTATTGGACAGCAGATATCCCCAGAAATCGCGTTTTTCTCCTCTAGAGGGCCCAGTTCCATCTCCCCGACTGTATTGAAGGTAATCGACCTTTTCTCGAGATAGTTTGTGGTTCTTGTGATTAACAAACATGTTTCACCCTCTTTTGTAGCCTGACATTGCTGCGCCTGGGGTTAACATCTTGGCCTCTTGGTCCCCAGCAGCTTCACCTGCCATGACTGGCAAAGAAATATTGCCCCTGAACTTCAATATCGAATCAGGAACATCCATGTCTTGCCCCCATATATCCGGCATTGTTGCTCTACTTAAAGCTACGCATCCAACATGGAGTCCTGCTGCAATAAAGTCTGCCCTGATCACAACCGGTAAAAAGTCGCACCTTTCTACTGCCAGTGGCACTGTTGGTTGCTTTCAGAACTGTTTATAACTGCTTCTCCATCTTGGCATCTTGCACAGCTTCTATAGAAGATGAATATGGTCAGAACACAGTCGCAGAGGGAGCTCCGCACAAGCAGGCTGATCCGTTTGACTATGGAGGTGGTCACGTTGATCCTAACAAAGCCATGCGTCCTGGTCTCATATTTGACATGGGCACCTCAGATTATATCCGCTTTCTTTGCGCCCTGGGCTACAATAATTCTGCTATCAGCTTGATGACCAGGTCTCGGACCCGGTGCAGGAAATCAACCAGCTTTCTTGTGAATCTTAATTTGCCGGCTATCGCCATTCCTGGGCTGAAGCAGAACCTGACTGTATCAAGAACGGTCACAAATGTTGGTCCCGTTACATCTCTCTACGTTGCTCGTGTTGTAGCTCCACCTGGCACATTTGTGACAGTTGAGCCATCAGTTTTGTCATTTGATTCTACGAGAAAGAAGATCAAGTTTAAGGTAACCTTTTGTTCCCAGTTAAGGATTCAAGGAAGATACTCATTTGGAAATCTGTTTTGGGAAGATGGGTTTCATCTAGTGAGGATGCCTTTGGTAGTTAGAGCTGTGATTGATGATTTTTATGCAGAGACATGATCCAAACGGGATTGTCACATTTTATGAGTAATTTGTCATTTGTTGATAATTCCTTGTAACAAAATGCTGTTTGATATGGGAACAGCTCAGTCAGCTCAGATGTGCTGAAATAAATGGAAGGTGACCCGAAATATAACAGCACGACGGTAGAAATAGATTATTATTTTTTTTTGCAGTTGTTCATTTCGGATTCAAAAACTGATAAAGAGTACTAATTTCAATGTGGAATGTTGATCTGTGAGAGGTAAGTCCTATAAATCTCTTATTTCCAAAAATATATATATATATATATATATATCTTGAAACTAATATCTCGATATCATTCTCAAAACATATTTTTATTTACTTTTGGTACTGTTAAAATAAATATTCAAAATAATACCTGTGATTTAAATTTTGGAGTAAAAGATATTATTATTCATGTATTTTTTATTTATTTGACATGGACGTGAATTTTATTTTCTTTCTATCAATACAGACTCGAAGCAATTAAAATACAAATTCAGATAATTTAAATTTTTTTTAAAAAAAAAACATTAAAATCTAATTTTTTTTATTCGTTATTAGTTTTTGAAAAAAAAATATTTTTTAATCAGAAACTTGACTCTTCATATAAAAACATATTGGACAACCCTTCACAGCTAAAAACTTATTTTTCAACTTATTTTCATATTAAAATACTCCATAAACATCTTATAAACCTTAATAGTCCATAATCCAATCACAAATCATTCCTAATCCCCTAAAAAAATGACAATCAGATCAATTAAGAAACTAACAAACCATGATCAATTAGGTTGAAAGTGAACAGTGAAATCTTTCTCTCCTTTTATCTTTTTCAGAATAATTTTATCTCTTATATTTCAAAATTCAAAGATAGACCTGGATGTGTTTTTAGCGATAGTTTAGTAACGTAATTAAAGTTGTTTTTAAAAATATTTTTTATTCAAAAATGTATCAAAATAATATTATTTATTTTTTAAAATTATTTTTGATAACAACATATAAAAATGATCTAAAAATATAAAAAATATTTAATTTAAAATAAAAAATGATTTTTTAAAAAAAAATTTAAAACGTAAAAGTGTGTGTACACAAGGGAAAGGTGAGATCCACCCTAGAAAAATGCCAAATCTTTTAGTTCGGAGTTTAATAATAATAATAGCAATAATTTTCAGGCAAGTGAGTTCACTTTGAGCACCGGACGGGAGAAAAAGACATGATTGTGGTTTAATTAGGCGAGCAACCTCATCTAACCAAGCTGATGTGTTTGTCTGTTCTGTTCACTTCTTATTAGTTGCAGCCACTCTAAGACTCTCTGCTGACATGGATTGCGAGCGTGGGCCTCTTGGAAAATGACCCTCCAGTCCTTTGAATTTACTGTGCTCATGCTAAATTATTTTCGATAACAAAACTGTCATGTGAGTTTGACAGTGACTCGTCACCAGAATGGACACGGTGGCCAGATTTTTTCGATATTTTCTTGGGAGGGCCTGTTTTCAAGGGCAAAAATCTGCTGCCAGGTCGACAAAACCTTCCGTGTTCTCTGTTATGAAGCGATATTTTTCTTTTTCTTCTTGGATTATTTGGCTCGTGTCCAATCAAAGGGTTAACTCCCGAGAAATTGCTTGATATTTTCGGCACTACTATTTATCACTCGATGAGTGGATTAACGTGTGAAAAATGCCATCAAATCTTATAGAATCTTATTAGGTTTATTTGTTTTTGTGGGTTTGATAAAATAAAAAAATCACCATTAAAGCTCTAGAGAGTTTTCGGAATGACCCAACTCGCTAATAACTCTCCGTGTTGCGAGAGCAAACGCAGACACGATTTATTGGAATCTATACAGTAAGATTTTGTTTTTTTATTTTATGTGAGAAAATCTTATTTTTAAAAAAATATATTTTATGGGTTCGAATGAAAAAAAATAATTATTCTAAACTTTTATAATAAGTAATCATACTAATTTGAATTCAAAATCTAGATCACAAGTTCTTTATCATCACGGAACATCCTTTTATTAACGTAAGACTCTGATTTATTACTTGAAATTTCAATTCTAGTATAGATAGACCAAGGAAATTCCTCCCACGATAATGTTGTGAATTGGGATTTTTTTTATTTCAAGCAGAGCCATGCCCACTTGCCTTTGATTGTCAGGACTAATTTTCTAAACGTTTTTCAGTTGGAAAACATTAAATTTATTTTTCTGTGTCGTTTTATATATAGTTTTGAATTTGAGGAGGCGAGAACAGTCTAAAAGTATCAATTCTATATTATCTTAAGTCAAAAACTACTTCTTAAAACAACTCTAACCCTAGATAGAGTGACAGGCTACAACGTAGATGGTGATAGAATTCAATGTTCGGAGAAAAAGCTGGAAATAGAGAATAAAAATGCATGAATTCTGCATATGATTGCACCGTTAATGCACCTAACGGGAACTGTCGTTTTGCCACGTTGCAGAGCCTCTCTCTGTGTATATATTTTAGACAGTAGTTATTAGCGAACTTCCACTGTTCGATAGTCTTCATTATGTCAATGGTCGGCTGGATTTTGCTTGTGGGGGCACGAAACTACAAAACGAGGGGGCCAAGCAGCGATGTCGTTTGACTTCTCCCGGGTTACCTTTGTCTCAGGCGACAGCTGGAAGCCTGGAAAAGCATGCATGTGCGATAAGAAAATAAAATAGAATATTAAAAAAAAAAGTCCGCTTTTTTCCACCTCCCCTGCAGGGTTATTGCTTGTTGAACCTTGTACACGTAAAGCCAGGACCATCCACGCAAGGAACCTGAAGTGTGATTGTGTTTACCATAGAAACAGTGTTGTATACAGTTTTATTTATTTGTTATTTTTTTAATGTTAAAAATAATTTTTTTATTTCAAAACAAAAAATACTTTAAAAAATAATTATTAATGCACTATCAAACACCACTTTACTATCTATTTGACTCACATTTCACCGTGCATCGAATGTTTTTTCCTTCAAAAGGTGCGATTCAAAAGGTTCATATATACATCTAATTGAATAAATTGAAAATTATTTATGCAATAAAAAACATTAATCTTGATCCTTTTCACTCAAAGTTAACTAATTAAACATGTGATCAGGGTCCTAAGCTCAATTGGGTTTATCATTTTTTTTATATTTAACTCTTTTTTATCTAAAAAGAACCCTTGTAAAATTAAGAATCAACAAAATATTAAGGTGATTGAAAAAAATCAAATTGAAACAAATTATGTTGCTTGATTGATAATTAATTAAATATTAAATGATGAAATTAGGAGGAAAAACAAGAAAAAAAGATACAATTTCAATGGATAAATACAGGGGAGGCAAAAAAAGAAACTTTTTAACACCATAATCACCTATTTTCATGGCCGGATCGGTCTTGGCCGAAACTTTCTCTTTCCTCTCCTAAATCAATGACTAAAAACCCAGGAAAATTGAGTTTACGATGAAAAACGAAGGTTCACAGGACCGAGAGTTTATAAATTGAAAAAACTAGAGGACCAAGATGCATGTTTGCCCCAAGCTTGGAAAAACATCTATTTTTAATGTTTTTTTCTTCATTTTAGTCCCTAAATCTTTATCTTCCCTTGTAAGGGTGCTTTGATTGGCTATTATTTTAAACCTATAAGAGTGTGATAAAAAAACAGAGACAAGTCATTGTGGCCATCCACGGTGATTTGTTTCTCGGTTAACAGTGGCATAGAAAATACTATTTTCCCATAATATCCATCACATTACTTAATTAGACCGTTGGTTTTAGTTTTGTTTCTAGCAGGTTTCAATTTTCTTTGCTCTGGAAAAGATTTTAGAACGATGCAACTGTTTTCCAATAAACAAGAAAAATCTAAAACTTGCATCATTAGCTTGAATGAGTTTAATACTTATTGTTAATTTAATAATATGATTGAAAGAATATCAACAGCAAATAAAGCAATAAATTATTTTTGATAATTATTAAATATAAAAATTAAACTGTCACTAGGAGAATATTAATAACTCCATTAGAGATTTATTGTTGCTTTGTCGCGAATACTATCCCACTTGTATAAATAGCTCAATAAATATAAAAAAATAAAATTATAATATTTATTTTCCCGTGGTTTTCAATTTTAGTAATATGATTGTTAATATAATACACGGTACGTGTAATTTGTCGAGATAAATGTAAACTAATCCGGATATTTATATTATTAAAAAAAAACTCAACATTACATTTTTAATGTACTGTATAAGGTTGAAAGATGACACCAAAATTTACAATTTTGCCTTTTGTGCATGAAAAACGTAGTTTTGTTACAGTATATGTGTATAATAATGTACTGTATCTTGCAAAAACTCGCTGGGAACAGGATGAGGAAAGAAAGAAAAGAATAAATGATTAGCAGCAAGGTCAGTACTCGTAAAACAGGCCCAATCATTGGAGGAGGACAGAAAGGGGAAATGCATCTTGCGAGGTACATGCATGCAGCTATTACAAACAGTAACGGTTGCCAGAATAATGATTACAATACATTCAGCGGCGATACAGATTACAGATTATTTTTTATTTTTTAAAATTATTCTAATGTATTAATATTTTAAAAAATTAAATAAAAAAACACTATTTCACTGGATTACATTTAAAGTAAGAGTAAAAGGTACTTTAAAAAAAATCTATCATTATAATATCAAACCCACTCTAAATATATTATTATAAAATCAGATCACTCTTCAATTATCCACTATATTGAATAGTTGTTTGACACGATATTTCAATGCTTTTTTTATATATATATTTTATTTTAAATTAAAAAATTAGTATTTTTAAATTATTTTTATATGTTGTGATATCAAAGTAATTTAAAAAAATAAATAAAAAATATATATTATTTTAATATATTTATTAAAGAAAAATACTTTTAAAAGCATATTTAATCACACAATCAAACATACACTAAGAATGTTTCTTTTGATGTGGGATAAACATGTGTAACCCACATCAATATGTATTGTATATTAACTTTTCTACCTGGAATGTTAAAATCTCAAATATATTTTTATTAATTTACCCAAGTTAACCCATGTGAATTCTTGAATTGAGTTTATTAATTGTTTTTTTGCTGTTATCTTTTGAAATTAAAATTATAAAAATATTAAAAAAAGGAAGTACAATACACTTATTTTGTAAAAATATAATATAAATATAAACACAGTTTTTTATTTTAGTTGAGAATATTTAGAATTAGACTTGGGAGTGTAACCCATAAGAAATTGTGTTTTTTTTAATATTTTTAATCTATTAATATCAATATTATTTTTTAAATATATTTTTAAATAAAATACAGTTAAAAAACACAATCACCACAATTTCAAAAATCCCATTATGCCTTAAAAATGCGAGGTAAATTATTATGATATAGATCATAAAAAGCATATATATGGGTTACGCGTTTATAACTGGCTTGACTCGCGTGAAGCACTTTCGTTCTAATGTTCCAGCAAAAGAGCTCTCATCCACTCGTTCTGCATGTGCGTAATTGCACGCTCCTATCGGACCGTTATATTCAAATGTGCCAAAAACTAATGACTGTTAGATAGATGTCACGTTAAAGCTGAGAGTGGTTTTTAAATAGAAAAGAGGAAACGAAAAATCAAACCAGTGATTGTGGCGTGGTTAACGCCGCCAAGAAAGCTAATTTCGTAAATAATTAAAATCTGGAAGGGCAATTTTGTGCACACAAGAAAACCAAAAAGACAGCAGTTTCGTATAGATATTATTAATTCATGTTTTTCTTTGGTTTTGAAATATCTTTGGCGCCGTATACCATGTCTTAATTTCGATCACAGTTTGCGTATTTTTCTAGAGGGCAAACCCGAGGAAGTTTCAACGTGACTACTGATAATTTTTATATCAATTTCATTTTAATTTTATTAAAAATATATTATATTTAAAGAATTCATTTTTAAGTTTTTGTATATAAAAACTACGTGATATATCTTTATAATTACTCTATATAAAATTGAATCGAGAAATTAAAATAATTTAATATTAAAATTACTATAAAAAATAGTTTGAATGTAAAATTAATTATATCTTAACAATTTAATGATATATTTAATATTTACAAAAACAATTATACGGTATGCTCTTAAAATCTCAATCTTGTGGCGGCCGGTACGTCTTTTATAAATTCATTATTTTAATGTCGTGTCTTTTTTTTTAATGCGTGAAAATTGAAGATTTTAATTATCATTGATATTAAAAAAATTCACTGCGTTTCAGGCTGTCATGTACGCACGCGTGCAATTTCTAAGCATTAATTAAATACTTTTAACTATAACAACGAAAAGAGGACATGTAATTCAAGTTTAAACACGATGATATCATGAGTTATTTACATAATAAATTGTTTAAATGGTAGCAGTATAGATTACTTATTTCATTTTTGCATATAAAATATTATAATCTCGAGTGTATAGACGTTTTTTATTTATTTATTTATTTTAAATATGAAAATATTCCACTCCAAAGAAAATTATTAAAATAAATTACCAAACACTCCCGTATATTCTTTTTTCTACCTGTATACAAGTAAAACTCATAATAATAATAATAATAATAATAATAATAATAATAATAATAATAATAATAATAATTAGCCCAAATCTCTCGATGAATAATTAGTGATATCGGTCATATTAGTTTTTTTTTAATATTTAAAAAAAAAGATGTAACTGGGATAATTAAGGGGAAAATATCATGTTAAATACTCTCATAATTTTTAATGTATTTTGTTATCTCTAATGTTTAAATTTGAAAATGTTCAAATTAAAAATGAAAATGTCACAATTCAAAAATTAAAAATTATTTTTTTAAGCAATAATCTCACTAGTTTTTAACATGATAGTCTCTCATGGCACAGCCTCAAGTCAGGTTGTTTCTCGTATTCTCATCCCTCAACAGAGTTTTTCTTCGCAACCTTCTATGGAATTTATTTCCCGGTCAACGGAGTTGTCGTCAAAGGATAAATAGATCTTCTCTTTTTTCTCAGAAATTACTAACTATCTAAAACAGAACGAGATTTGTAACAGTTCGGAGCACTGTGCATTGTGACTCATTGTCACTGTGGACGTGCACTTTGCTCCGGTGCGGCGCGGGTGTATGTCTTCCTCTTTTTTTTTTTCGTTTTTTAACAATAAATCATATATTTATATATTCTTTCACAAAAAGAGACAATGAAAGGCATGTAGCTTACTGGTAAAGACACACGCATGTCTTAAGAGAGGACAGGGGTTCGACCCCTGCCTCCGGCATAATTTTTTAACTTTTTGTTTGCTTTTTTTTTTCTCCCACTTATGTTTGAACCCCTGCCTCCCGCATTTTTTTTTCACTTTTTGTTAGTTTTTTTTTCTCCCACTTATGTTTTTTCTTTCATTTTTATTTATTTTGATTGTTTTTTTTTATTATTTATTTTGACGTTTTTTTATTTATTTCGTTTCTGTTTTTTTCACTTACATTTTTATTTATTTTGATTGTGTTTTTTTTTATTTTGACCTTTTTTTTATTTATTTCGTTTTTTTTTTTTTTTTCAAAAAAACAATTTATTGACATTTGTTTTTTCTTTTATTGAATTTTTTCCAATTATTAACTCAATAAGAATAATAATATTAGTTTTTTTTCTTGCTTCCTTTTTTTTATGTTTTTTATTTTTTTCATCGTAACAATTTAATTTTCTGCTCTTTTGTTTAAGTTTATTTCTTTACAAAAATTCTCAGTTCTTTGGTTTTTTAGATTGTAGATCTAATATTGCTGGAAAAAAAAATCAAAAAAAAACAAAAGGTTGACAAAATTTACTTACATTATCTACAATTAAAAAAATATACTGAGTCACTTCCCCGCTTTCAATTAAGTTGTTCTTTTTAGACGGCAAATAAATAATTATAAAACGCATAAAAAATATTAGGTTTCTTTTTAAAAACAAATTACAATATTTTTTATTTTTTAATGTGTCGGATCGAATATTACTTAAGAACAAAGGCAACTCATAAAAATAAATATTGACAAATTTACCTAGGTTATCTACAATTAAAAAATATACAAACCACTTCCCATTTCGATTACTCTATAAAGTATGTGAGACTAATTATATGTTTTAATATTTTTTGAATATCATTTCCTAAAAATATAGAGAGAAAGAAAAATGACCTAGAATTTTTTTTAAAAAAAACATTAATATCAATATTCTTAAATACATTTAATATAATAATATGATTAATAAATCTTATATGAAAAAAATTTGACTTTGAATTTAAATTTGATACTCTTTTGTTTAAGTTTATTTTAAAAAAAACATATTTACAATATTTTCATTTTTTATATTTGAAATCTAATATTAATGGGAAAAAGAAACAACTTAAAAATAAAATTTCAAATTTACTTAGGTTATCTACAATTAAAACATATGTCAGTCACTTCCCGTTTCGATTACACTATTCCTTTTATACGGCAACTAAGTCATTATAGCACGTAAAAAAATTAAGCTTATTTCTTCAGAAATTTACAGTATTTATATTTTTCATCTGTCAGATGTAATATTATTGGGGAAAAAAAACAACTAAATTTTTTTTTCGACAAATTTACTTAGGTTATCTATAATTAAAAAAATATACTGAAGTCACTTCCCCGCTTTCGATTTCACTCGTTCCTTTTATACTGACAAATAACTCATTATAGCACGCAAAAAAAAATCAAGCTTATTTCTTTAGAAATTTACATTATTTATATTTTTCATGTGTCAGATGTAATATTACTGGGGGAAAAAACAACTAAATTTTTTTTTTTACAAATTTGCCTACGTTATCAACAATTAAAAAATATACAAGTCACTTCCTGTTTCGATTTCACTGTTCCTTTTATACGGCAAATAAGTCATTATAGCACGCAAAAAAATTAAGTTAATTTCTTCAGAGATTTCCAATCTTTTTATTTTTAATGTGTCAGATGTAATATTACTGGCAAAAAAAAAAACTAAAAAAAATAGACAAATTTACCTAGGTTATCTACAATTAAAAATTATACGAGTCATTTTCCGTTTTGATTACACTGTTCCTTTTATACGGCATATAAGTCATTATAGCATGCAAAAAAAAAATAGTTTATTTCTTCAAAAATTTACAATATTTTTATTTTTCATGTGTCAGATGTAATATTACCGGGGATTTTTTTTTTTTACAAATTTACGTTGGTTATCTATGATTAAAAAATATATACGAAACCACTTCCCATTTCGATTACACTATTCCTTTTAGGCGGGGAAAAATTTTATTTGTTACATATTTTATCTATTATAATGTTACTAATTAAATATTTAAACAACTAATTACAACATGTGAAAAATCAATTACTTTTCTAAATAGAAAAAACCCTAACGCAATGCCCGGGCAAGCTACTACTTATACTACGCAAAAAACTCATTTCTAACATATTTGATCTATTGCAATTTTACTAATTAAACATTAAAATAACTACTTATAGCACGCAAAAAATATAAGTTTATTTGTGGAAAAAAAATTATAATGTGTCAAATCTAATATTACTGAGATAAAAAAGCAACGCAGGAAAAAAAATTACCTGCATTGTCTGCAATTACAAAATATACAAACCACTTTCCATTTCGTTTATACAGATTTTATTAATTATAATTATACTAATTAAATATTAAAATAATAAAATACAATATATATAAAAACAATCAATTTTCTACATAGATAAAAAAAACCCGGCGCAACGCGCGGGTATATCGCTCGTGGAATCTAGTGTTCAGCAGTGATTGTTTTTTAGCCAGTAGAATATAGGTGTGGAAAGAATTTTACATCTAGAATCTCAGGGAAAACAAAATGCGACCCTGGACAAGGCCAAGAACGACGTCGTCCAATATGGCGTTCCTGTTACTGCTGATGAAGATCTCTAACTAGATTTTAATACTGGACGCAGCACGGACAAAACTCCACAGCCTCTGATCAGGTGAAGATTTTGTAATAGCACAAAGAGAAGGTGATCTAAAAATAGGGATAAGAGAAAAAAGACATGCCCTGTCCTTCACCTTCATCAACCTGACACGTCGCGCCACCAGGAAAGATACCCTTCCTAACAGCCACTAGAAGAAGATTGCAGAATAACCCCCCTCACCCCCACCACCACACACACTGATGGACAGGAGTGTTTCCGACAGTAATTTCAAGTTATTAGTTATGAGATACGCATCGTATAAGGGATATATATATATATATATATATATATATATATATATATAAAATAATAACTCTTATCATTTTTATAAAAAATAATATGTGAGAATAATACTTGTAGTGACACGTTGCAAGAAATAAGTTGTGAAGGGAATCAACGGCACGGATGTGTCAGATGACCTTTTCACTTCGCTTTTTGCAGGTGGTCAAAGTAAGATAGGGTGGTGATGTGTGTAGCAATGCAGGGCAGCAAGGTGGGTCTCGTGCCACGTGCTTACAAGGCAAGCGGGGTTCACAGCTTGTCAATGTCTCAACCCAAAACTTCAAAAAACTCGCTAAGAGTTCTGATGGTAATTTACTATAACCTACTAATATTATCCTTTTTATCTCGTTAGCGTAAAGCCGTCTTAGCTCAGCTGGTAGAGCGCATGGCTTTTAACCATGTGGTCGTGGGTTCGATTCCCACAGACGGCGTTTTGTTGATTCTTTTTCAGTTAAATACTAATTAATTTTAATTTAATCATGTCAATTACATTCTCAGATATCTTAATTTCTTCTTTGTAATTAATAGATGTGGCGTGAACACAGTGAGTACATAAATTTTAAATGATACAGCTTCCTTGAATTCTAATATTATTCCAAATATAAAACATTTTACATATAAAACATTTTTTTAATAATGGTAATGGTAAGTGAAATGATGGTCATGTTGATGATGAGATGGTGGTGTTGGTGAAAAAAAGGTGGTGAGATGAGATGATATTATTCATAAAATAATATGAATACGGGGATATATTCAATGGTGATTAGGGTAAGTCTCTCCTATGATCATATTATATAACTATCAATTTATATGTGATAATTCAGTGTGAAATCATAGAGAATCTTCAGCATCTTCCCTCTCATGTAGGCTAGCTAGCCAGAAATAACAAAAAATTATCACGACTCATGTTAAAACTCTCCTAAAAAGAGTGTGACTCGTGACACGGAAATAAGATAAAATATTTTAACTATCATCGACGATAAATGAATGGAGATGTGAGATTAGAAAACTGATAAAAAAAATTCAATTGATAATAAAAATATAGAGCATAAAAAGGAGATAAAAAGAGGAGAATGTATATATATGACGATGAAGCAACTGTTTGAAAGAATAGTTAAGGTTATATTTCAAAAAAAAAAATGTTCATAAAAATATCAGAATGATATTTGTTTTATTTTAAAAATTATTTTTAACACCATCACATCAAAATAATCTAAAAACATTAATTTTGAAAATAATTTTTTTTTTCAAAAGTATTTTTAAAACACAGTATCATACAGAACTAGAGAAGAGAGAAGATTTGAGAGGCCACATAAACTTGTGGCTCACAAAAATTTGCGACAAAGTGACAGTTTAAAAATATAATTGAAGTTGTTTTTTTAAGTATTTTTTATTCGAAAAAGATATCAGAATGATATTTTTTATTTTTTAAAAATTATTTCTAATATTATCATATCAAAATGATCTAAAAATATTAAAATTTTTGAAACACGGTATCAAACCGGACAGAAGAAGAGAGGAGATTTTAGAGGCCACATAAACTTGTGGCTCACAAAATTTTGCCTTTTTCTGATGTGGCATTCTCCCACTTTGTTTATTTACTTACCACCACCAAGCAGATTACTGTCAAACCCTTTCCTCTTCTTTTTTTGTTTTCCTCTGCTCTTCCACCTCGTCCGATCCCCAAAAACACACGCCCCATCATCCTTAGCAAGTACTCGAAAAAGAACAACACAAGCTGAGAGACAGGCATTGCCACTTCTTCTAAGCAAAGTAGCAAACTGCTAAAGGAAAGAGAGAATGCCAGAGATCAAGCTGTTTGGGAAGACGATTCCATTGCAAGTCGATCAGCAGCAGGAGGATGTGTGTTGTGCTGATAGCAAGTACGAGTCTTCCTCGGGAACACCGGTTGCCCCACACCAGTCTGAGGAGCACGGCTACACCACCACCACCGCTGCTGCTTCCTTGCATGGAAAAGACAGTCCTCGTACGGAGGGTGAAGAGCAAGAAGGCAGCCACAGGGTATGTGTATTCTGATTTGGGTTGGGATTGCATATTTCTGAGCTTGCCTTAATTGTAAAAACTATTTTGTTGCCATTTGGACCTGTAATCTCAGAACGACTAAATTGTTTATGCCTCCATTTTAGTTCATCCATGTATTTGGATTTTTAAGAGGAGATGGAACACCCGTTGATTTATGGGAGTCCGACTTGAAATCCTTCTGGTGTCAATTCTTGAATTTCAGAATAAAGGGACTGTTCCATTACTCTTCGTCTTCCGCTTTTATTATTTGTCGTGTTTTGGTAATGGCTACCGAAGTTTTTACTAAATTCCTCCCATAAATACTTTACCTTGTGCTTATTTTTTAGAGGATTTTCACTCAGACTTCTTTTGAAGCAGAATTAGTATTGATGAACTACAGAACACCAGGCTCGATATCAGTAGTTGACCATTACTGTCCACTCTGAAATAGTTATCAAGATTGACCCAGACATTTCCTCGATCGAGGATCGTATGATTTTGTCAGATTCCTCAACTTTTCATACTATTCGCATAATTTCTTGGTCCAGTCTTTCATACCGGGTCACTGTTCTGTTTTGCCCTCTCTGGCATGGCACTGCGTTTCTTCAAGGGAAAGCTTTGCAGTTCATTAGACTGATCTTGACTAGTGGCAACTCGATGAATTCTAATGGTTTTGCCTCTAATAACTGTTAGGGAACCATCTCACCTAAAAGCTTAAGCTTGTAGGTGAGGGCCCCTGAAAATATGATTATATTATACTCTAACACACCCCCTCAGTGAAAGCCCTTTGGGCTTGAAACTGCTGCGTCCCACATCACCTTGTGCTTGGTTTTTATCAAATAGAATGGGGGTGGTGAGATTCGAACTCGTGACCATTTGGGTCAACAAGGCTCGATACCATGTTAAGGAACCATCTCACCTAAAAGCTTAAGCTTATAGGTGAGGCCCCAGAATATGATTATATTATACTCTAACACAATAACTGCTATAAGGAAAGGTTTCTAGTGCTTGGGTTACTTGAACTATCTATTTCCAATTGACAATGAGACAGGTCTGTCGTGAAGTTGTTTATAAACTCTGTACTCCTACAGTGTTAGAGTTTTCTTTTAACTAAACTGATTGTATTTCAATTTCACTCCCACCTGTTTCCACCTGATTCTGGTCTGAAAAAATGTACATGCAAGCATACAGCTCTACGCAAGGAAGTCATCTCTATTTCTTCTCATTCGTTTCTTCTTTTCTTTTTTGACATTTTAGGAGTCTTCAGGAGAGGAAATTGCCAACGAGAAACAAGTAGATGTTACCTCGTGTCAGATTACTGAGGACTCAAAAGATCCGACATCATCAGGAATTAGTGAGAATCCAAATACTCTCTCAGTTGAGAGGGAAACTTCACCTCTGAAAAGCAGCAAGGATGAAGAACAAAGTGAAACAAGCATCTCACAAGAAAAGACTCCGATGAAGCCTGACAAAATACTTCCATGCCCTCGATGTAAAAGCATGGATACTAAGTTCTGTTATTTCAACAATTACAACGTCAATCAGCCTCGTTAAGTACTAGAGCGGGTGTACTTAGATTATCTTGAAAATTCAAAACCATGATTTTATCACTAAATGTTACTAACTGAAATCAATCCATTTGACCTCTGATCTTTCTCACCACGAATCAAGGCCAGCTGAGAATAGATAGAAAAAACTCGATGTATCAGGGTCTTCCTAACCACGAAAGTGATTTTAGAAGAAGTGTGGTTAATGTTGATTTTGAAAGTATTTTTAATTTAAAAAATATTAAAATTATGTTTTGTTTATTTTTAAACATTATTTTTAATAATAACACATAAAAATAATTTTTTAAAAAAAATAAAAAAAATTCTAATTTAAAATAGAGTTTGAAAAATAGCCTAGCCATGATGGGTAAAGGGTTAGAAAGATCTACATGGAAACAGGGGATGCGGTCCAAAAACAAGCCAACCATTGAAGACCCAAGAATAGTCATCTCCTAAATTGACCATCATTAACTTTTATACACACAAATTTAAATTTTCGAAAAAAGAATTCCTAAGAAAGAGAGATGGATATATAAGAGAGAGAGGGAGGGAGGGAGGGAGATAAAGGATAAGCCATTAACAAGCCTTCATTTCAGTGCCCAACTAACACCATCTATCCTCTCAGTTTCTTCTCTCTCTCCATCTTTATCAGGTAATATAACCATTTGTAACAGATAAATAAGAAATTGTTTTTATTTTATAAACAAAAGGCTTGTCTATTCAGGGAGTTTTGTTAAAAGATTTTTGGTTCTTGAATCTTGAATATAGAGAAAATGGAATTCCGCATGGAAGCAAGAGCCCTGAAGTCAAGTTTACGTGGGAGAATTAGAGACAGAATCAACCAGCCAACAAGATTTTTGTGAAGATTTCTTGGTTTTTAATACACCCAGTGTTGTTTCAAGCGATCAAGATTTCTCAGTTGATTGTTTCCTGGACTTCTCTAACGGTGAATTCAAAGATGGTTATGTACAAGAACAAGAAGAAGAGAAAGACTCTATCTCTGTTTCCTCTCAAGACCGTGTTGATGATGATTTTAACTCTAACTCCAGCAGTTTCTCTGATTCTTTTCTCGCAAGTGAACTTGCTGTACCAGTAAGTTAAAAAGGATTGAATATTGTCCCTTTTTTTTTCCTTTTCCTTTTTCTTTTTGAGTTTTTAATGTAACCCCTGCTCTTTTTTTTTGACAGAGTGATGATATAGCAGAGCTTGAATGGGTTTCTCACTTTGTGGATGATTCCGTGTCTGATGTCTCGCTTTTGGTTCCTGCCTTTAAAGGATCACCAAAACGCCATGCAAACAACCGGCTCGAACCAGAAACCAAACCTACTTTCGCAAAAACTCCTTGTTTTTTCCCTTCACGGGTTCCCTCCAAGGCGAGAACCAAAAGGTCCGGACACGCTAGTCGGACCTGGTCGGCTGGGCCGAACCGGTCAGAGACACCATCCTCTTCAACATCGTCGACCTCGTCAATGCCGTGTCTTGTTGCAACTAACATGGTTCAGACAGCTGACTCGTTATCGTGGTTGAGTGAACAGCCGATGAAAAAAACAAAGAAAAGACCGGCGGTTCATACCAGGGGGGTGATGGCTTCAACCCAGTTCCAGCGTCGGTGCAGTCATTGCCAGGTTCAAAAGACCCCACAGTGGCGAACCGGTCCGCTCGGTGCCAAAACTCTATGCAATGCCTGCGGGGTTCGTTACAAATCCGGCAGGCTTTTTCCGGAATACAGACCGGCATGCAGCCCTACCTTTTCGAGTGAAGTTCACTCAAATAGCCATCGAAAAGTGGTAGAGATGAGAAGGAAGAAGGAAAGTTGCAGGAGCCGAGCCCAGGTTGAGCCACATGGTCCCTAGTTTTTGAAGGTTATCGATACGATGTAGGTTTGTTCTGAACCAGGGTCAAACCCAGTTTAGACAGTCCGGTTTCTTAACCAGAAAACCCGGTTTTAGTTAGTCCGATTCGATTTATGGGTTGCAGACTTGTAATTTACCATGGGAAGGACATTTTTTCTTTAGTTTAGAGGGATGTTCTTCCATCTCCAGTCTTATCCTTGGTCTTTTTTCAGTGTTTCTTTTAGTTTCTTACTTTCTGTTTAGGGCTGATGAATAGAGAGGGTAGTGAAGGGGTAGTATTCAGTCTTTTCCCCTTCTTGATTTAGTATCCCTAGATTTTTCTGTCTATTTATTAAATATTATTTGATCGTAAAATGCCCGTTTTTATCATCCATTGGCTTTGAAATATTCAAATCAATTCAGACTACTAAAAAAATGGGGGATGGATGGAGACAATTTAGGCAGGAAAATATGGTGGGGTTATTTTAGACCACCTAAACTTTCCAACATTTTGACATATGGTGCTTAGCCAAGTGGGTGAGCTGTATATTGTCTAGTGGCCTGCTGACTCGGACCTTGCTCCCAGTGACAAGACCACGAACGAACAAGTCAGTGGTGAGCGTGAGCGATTGGTGCAACCAGGAGTGGAGACTGGCCCTCCTTCTGAGGCTGACTGGGGGAGCCATTAACAGTATCATTATTGCGATACAGGACACCATATTATAATTGATGATTTTTTTATTTTTTTTAAAAAATATTTTTTATTATTAGTATATAAAAATATCTAAAAATACTATTTTTTTATTTAAAGTGAAAAATAAAAATATTTTTTTTAACAAAAAAATATTTAAAAATAATATTATTTTATTTTTTAAAAATAACCGACATCCTAAAAAAAAAGTTATCTTGGCATATACATTAATTAACTAATGAGAGGTACAAAGTGAATGGTTCTCATAATATTAATTATTTTTCCTAAGAAAGCACAATACAATTTTTTCAAGAGATATGGGTGAAGCTAGTCTATTATCAATATCATTTTGGTTGATGTTATTTTTTTATTGGTACAGAATGTTTTGGTTTTGGAACATTCTACGTGTCATTTCGGGTTATATTGTACATATATTTTTTTGGATGCGAGAAAATTTGACTCCTTGAAAAATATATTTTTGTGGATTAAGATGAGTGAGTAAAATATTAGTTATCCCAAACTCTTATAAAAGATACATGCCCGACTCAAATTCAAAACTTGTTATGCAAATCACAAACCTTCTATCATCACGCCACTTTTCATGAGGACCGATATACACAGTTATCATCTCATATATTGAAAAACGGATCCTGTTAAGAGTTTCCATAAATTCATAGGCGATATTAAATTAATTCACCTTTTTCAAAAACAAATCTTGGACATTAAATGAGTACCACGCACATTGAATTAGTGAATCATATCAAGAAATTTTATAAATCCAATCTTGAAAAAATCCGACGCGTCAAGTTAGATTATCATATGTTTAACAAGTGGATTTCGCCAAGGAATCTCAAACATCCAACGTTTTATATTTTCAGGGTCAAAGCCCCCATCAGCCCATGCCTCCGCCACTGCCTAGCATTACTTGTAGATGTACGTGGCATATAGAGTAATTGAGAACCAAAATTTGGTTGGTTTTCTAATTTCAAGCATCGCAGAATTGAAATTGATAGAAAAAATGAATTTTAATTCACTCTTACACCATTGTTAAGGAACCATCTCACCTAAAAGTTTAAACTTTAGGTGAGATGGTTCCTTAATACCATGCATATTTCAATCAGAAATGAAAAATCTACTCTACCACAGCTATCAATTTGAGTAAAGCTAATATTTCCCACTAATTTTTCTCAAAATTATGTTCCAAATCATCTCGTACATTCGATGCTACAATCCTATGTTAAATCCCATAAATCTAATGGTTGAAACTTCATGTGAGAAGTGATTTCGAGATTACCTTTAAAAAAACATGATTAAACATTCAATGCTACAATCTTATGTTAAATCCCATAAATATGAACCCAGTGGTTGAGTTTTTATTTTTCCCCTGTAAGAATTTTATAAGGAAAGACAAGAACAAAAGGAAAAGAAATCGAAAAGAAAAGTACGTTACACGGATAAGACCAGAGTTGTATTTCCTTCTTTTCACAATTGTTTCCTGCTGACATTCATCTCACAGGTATCACTGCGTCCCCGTTCAAGGCAAGAAATCTAAGAGAGAAGAGCATTGTTTGGGTCAAACATTAATCTGAAACCAAACACGCACACTAAATCGAGCACAGAACGTTCGTCAGGTCTATCACTTTTCTTCGGCCTTTTCATCAGATTATGCCGACCAGGTGTCGAATCCTCGGGGCCAAAAACGAGCAGGAGAAGTTTTTTTTTGTAATCTGATTGTTGTTCCACTTCCTATAGTGGGAAAAGTTTATCCCGTCCAGTTTTATTCGATAGCCAAACGCACCCTTGTGACGAGGACTGCACCTGGGCTGAAAAAACACAGAACAGACATGGAGCCAAGTGGTGCACCAGTGACGATAGCAAATCAAATCTGGAAAATCAAGTGAATCTCCAAATGTGGCCATGGAATTCTACCACGTACCTTGAAGCCGGTACGTGTTCATATAATCAATTTCCCTACAGAGATACTCTAAAAACTGCCATTTATAGATACCAGTAATTAGCATGTCAATATAAATGCAGTCGCCCCAACACATTTGTGCCAAACACTCCCACACAGTCATGCTTTCTCTTTTACTCCAATCTCTCCAATCTTCGCCCATGCTCTTCGTCTTAGCCTCCCTGCTTGTCTCCATAATTTTATGGTTTCCTTTTCGTAAAGGGCTCCCTTACCCTCCTGGACCAAAAGGGTATCCGATTATTGGCAACTTGGGTATGGTTGACCACCTGACCCACCGTGGCTTAGCCAGCCTCTCTAAACGATACGGCGGGCTATGTCACCTCCAAATGGGATGGCTCCATGTCGTGGCTGTGTCAACACCAGAAATAGCTCGGGAAGTCCTTCAAACCCAAGATGCTGTCTTTGCAAACAGGCCTGCAAATGTTGCCATTGTCTACTTGACTTATGATAGAGCAGACATGGCCTTTGCCAATTACGGTCCGTTTTGGCGTCAAACGAGAAAAATCTGCGTCATGAAGCTCTTTAGCAGAAGAAGGGCTGAATCTTGGGCCTCCGTGAGAGATGAAGTGGGATTTACTGTCAGACAAGTAATGGAGAAAACTGGTGTGCCGGTTAATATTGGCGAGCAAGTGTTTGCATTAACAAGGAGCATAACGTACAAGGCTGCTTTCGGGTCATCTTCAAGTGAAGGGCAAGAAGAGTTCATGGAAATTCTGCAAGAATTTTCAAAGCTTTTTGGAGCTTTTAATGTTGCTGATTTCTTCCCTTGGCTGGGTTGGGTTAATGCACGGGATTTCAATAAGAGGCTAGCTAAGGCTAGAAATTCTCTGGATGGTTTCATAGATACAATTATCGATGAACATATAGTCAAGAAAAACAACAGCAAAACCAAGGATGAAGATGAAGAGGTAGACACAGATATGGTTGATGAATTGCTGGCTTTTTACAGTGAAAATGCTTCAAAAAATGATTTTGATGAATCAAAGTCCACCGTCAAGTTCAATAAAGATCACATCAAAGCTCTCATTATGGTAAAGAATCATTTTACTCTATGATATTCTCTTATTTATTTTTCGCGATCGAAGACATAAATTTAAAATCAAAGTAAGCTAGATTCGCATGCATGCATACACGTATATCACTTGTCTCATATATTGCCTTTTATTTTCTTGTCTTTCCTTAATTACAAGAAGTACACTCCTATTCAAGACATCATTTTTTACTTTTCAATCTTACCCGTTAAAGATTCTTCTAAAAATCATTCACGTTTGGGTGAACAAATGGCTAGTTTTTAATGGTAGTTGAATTGTGATTCTCTCATTATTCTCTCGCATTTTCAAAATAAAAATCCTTTAATGTTTACGTTCTTATTCTTTCCACCAAAACCTAGTTCAGTGGATTTGAGTTATTGACAGGTTTGGTGTTATAGAAACTCAATCCTTACAAAAGAAGTAGGTGTTTAAGTGCACAATATTGTAGACACCTCGAATTACTTAAATTTTATATAAAAGGTTATGCATTTATGGTAAATATTTAATCTTTATTATATATATATACAGTTCTAATAATTCAACTAAAATTCTAATAATTCATTTTAATTAGAATCAAAACAATCTATTAGAATTTTTTTTATAAAGAAACGTCTGTGCCTTTACAGGATGTCATGTTTGGTGGAACTGAAACTGTGGCATCAGCAATAGAATGGGCAATCGCAGAGTTGATGAAGAGTCCAGAAGATCTCAAGAAAGTCCAACAAGAACTCATAGACGTGGTTGGCTTGAACCGGGCTGTCCATGAATCAGACCTTGAAAAACTTGTCTTTCTCAAATGTGCAATGAAAGAAACCCTACGTCTCCACCCTCCGATTCCTCTCCTCCTCCACGAAACAGCTGAGGATACTGTCCTTAAAGGGTATAGAATCCCAGCAAGATCACGTGTCATGATCAATGCATGGGCTATCGGGCGTGACCCGGATGCCTGGGAAGACCCAGATAGGTTTAACCCTAGCAGGTTCTTAGATGGGAAGGCGCCGGATTTTAAAGGGATGGATTTTGAGTTTCTTCCATTTGGGTCGGGTCGGAGGTCTTGCCCCGGAATGCAACTCGGGTTGTATGCATTAGAGTTAGCTGTGGCACATTTGCTTCATTGTTTTGATTGGGAGCTGCCCCATGGAATGAAGCCTGCCGAGCTTGATATGAACGACGTGTTTGGGACTCACTGCACCGAGGGCTGTTCGACTTGTCGCTGTGCCAACTTACAGGTTGAATTGTCCCTTTTGAAAGGGAAGGAAGGGGAGAATGGTGGAGTCTACTCTTGTGCCGTTGTTTCAAGAAGAATCCCTTTTAAGAGAGGTGCTTTCTTTATTTGTCTAAATGGAAGTGGATAATGGTTAATTATTTCTTTAATGTTTTTCCTACTTCATTAATAAAATCATGTCGTTTATTGTGTCACCTAAATGTATAGCATGTTTTTGAATATTCCAAGTGTTAACAATTGAATTTAGTCTTTTAAAATATTATAAAACTGATTTACACCTCTAAAGATGAAAGATTTAATATTATTTCTAAAATATTAATTTATCCTTTTTAAAAATAATTTTTGAGTAAACGAGAATTATGTATTAAGTTTACAATTGTTAGAGAATTGATTCCAAACAACCGGTAAGGTTTTGAGAAATTAAGGCTTCTTCTCGAGCTTTGATTTGAAATTGAAATTGAATTTAAGATTTCACTTTGAGTCCGACTCCACCTCCAAACCTACAGAACCCCACAGGCTGTGTCTGAACTCATAGTTAACAGGGTTTATGCACAGGTTTTTTCGTAATGAATGATTGGAATCCACAGCATCGAAAGGCCTAAACATGAAGTCCTGGTTTATTCTGTCCCTGAGAAGGATAGAGCACGTTCGGGATCGGTCCGCACCTCTAGAGGTTGCTACAATATTTATAAATCTGATTTCGGGGACGACAAAAGGAGTGGAATAGCAATCATTCGCATATAAAAACTTGAGATCAGCCTCGAACGATATTCTGCCAGAGGCGAAAAACAAACAAATATGCATTTTGAAATCATGTAATTTCGTTAAAAAATTGAAAAAAATGTGTTTCACAAGATGATAATAGATTATTGATGCAAGTTTCATGCAATGCTTTGCTGGGTTTAGAGAATGATATCACAAGATGATGATAGTGGGGGATATATACAGGTTATAAATATACTAGAAAACGGTTTAAGGGCATGAATCTTGGCCTCAAGCCATTGGCCACTAATTGCTAAAGGGTCCATAGAAATGGATCCCCCACCACGTGAATAAACAGTTCAAGGCATGATGTATTTTGTACATAGAAATAGTCATCCTGAAACAGCAGATCCACCTAAGTGAAAAACTAGGAATTTCCAACTGTTTGCCATTAGACTGCGAGAAAAGTTCAGGAAAAAATAAAATCGTTTCATGTTTTCTTCCATGCATGTCGATTAATCCATAAAGGCAGCTACCGACTTCTAGAAACTATATAGCACACAATCTTCACAAAATTAGTGTTATTACAGTGGCACCCAAGTGCTTCAGGCAAGACAGCATCATTGTACAAATTTCATGAAATCGCATCCAAAATAGAGGTGACTTTCTAAAGTAGATCAGATCATTGCCATCTTTTTTCGGTTTTTTATATGGCATTAAAACTAAAGGTTGTGCAACACAAAGCCTAGCAAAATCCCAACGGGAAAATCAATAATTGTTCTTACCAACTAGGTTTCCCTGTTTTTAATACAAGAAATGGCTACCAAACAATTCTATTGTTGGATTAGATTTAGTCATGATGATAGTTTTGCCATGACAAAAAATGGAAATTTATAATTCTAGTAGAATTGCTATGCACTGGCAATGCACTACAACAAGATCCGGACTGTTGCAATACCAACTGCACATATGGAGACGAGGGTACCTATGCAGTATTTAATCACATCGTATTTTGCTGCTTCCAGGTGTGCTCTCAAGGCATGAATTTCCTGAAAACAAAATCAAATATTTAGAATTGAATCAACTCTGCATGTCATTGCTCAAAAAGCAGCTGGAAACAAACATTATCTTCACTTATAAGCACTATGCTCACTCTATCAAGCTTGTTTGTGAGATTGGTGGTTTCTGCATTCTGATTTGCCAACTCGTCACGTATGCGTCTGCACTTAAATAAAACATGCAATATGAGACGCAACTGAAATGCTAAAGTATCAAAATGACATCTCCAAGGATAGCAAGTAGGAATGATAACGAACACAGATGGAAGAGTGAATATTTCCTTACAGGTGGTCACACCTTGAATCAGCATAATATAAATTACGCTTTATAACAGGTCTTCAACTTTCATTTTGAATTATATGTGTGCGTGAGTGTGTAAACAGACATTGAAATTCAATGTTTCCTGTCTCTCACTCTCCTGTTGTATGGATCTATCTAGACTCTTACCATTCAAAGTAGAATTGTAGAAAGGACCCTGTTCAAATAGCCTAACAACATAAACTCCATATTTGGGTTCTTGCAGTTGAAAATTGAGTAATGAACTAAGATTTAAACAAATGGAGTGCCAATTTTACTTTATGGATTCTCATTATTGACCCACAGACTGCACATTTAGGCTCCATTGCTGGTTGGGTAAATTAGTAGCAAAATTGATTTTTTTCTTACCCTCTTTCAAGATTCAAATCCAAACGCTGTCCAGCAGTTACTTTATCAATTTCATACCTGTGGAGAGTGATAATTCTTAAACATAAGCATCAAAAACATAAAAAAAAATTCATGTATCTGGCATAAACAACTGCTAACACATACTTCAATTCATTGCGCATTTTATCTATGTCACCTCGTAATTTTTCAGTCTCACGTTGCAGCAAAGAAAAATGATGCTCCTGCATTATGGATAGTTCTTCAGAAAGAATCAACACAGCAAACACTAGGGTTTACGTGATAGAAAACTATATTGCTTTAAAGACAGCTATAATTAAGTCCAGGAATCCATTGAAGTCAACTATATTTCACAGGTAAAGGGATAAAAGAATTGACACTCCAATAGCATCCTAAACCCTAAAAATACAACAATACAAAATCCTAGAAAACAGACAAATTTATACGTGATAGAAATCAATCAAATTCACAGTACCTGAGAACTCTGTACTTCAGACTTAAACTTAGACAGATTTGAGTCTTGAATCATTTCACTCTACAAAATTTCCAAAAATAAAGCAAACATAAAAAAAAATATCCTGAAAACAGTACAAAAAAGAACAGCTTTTTTTAGCGCAGGAAGGGCAAGTCTAAGCCGGAAAAAATAATAATACCTTCTGCATTTCTGCCTTAGAAACAAAAGAATGAGCAACATTCTCCAAACTATCATTCAACACTTCAGTAATCGCAGCTGTAATCGCCTCCGCTTGCTTCGACGGCACGCCTTGCGCTTCCAATCCTCTCACCTTCAAGAGAGAAAGAAACCCGGTTACTTTCACACTTGATTGGAAAGAAGCTTCGGAATAGAAATAGAAACTGAAGAAATTTTACCAGCGCTAAAGTATCAACGAGAAATGCGCGTTTGTTGTTGTTAGGTTTAGCGAGCTGCGAAATATTCCGGCAATCAAATCTGTTACACAACGAACTCGAAGATGATGTGTTAATCGCTCGAGACTTCGCAAAGAAAATAGCAGAATCAACGCCTGATTTAATCACTCGACTACAAAGAGCCATCGGAATTTCTGTTGAGAAAAAAAGAGGGCTAAACTAATCAGTACAAGAAGGGATTAAAGCTTGTGCATTTTTTTTTTAATCTAAGAAGAGTTAATTCGTGAAATGAAAAATCTAGGGAGAGGGAGGCGGGGATTTGATGACGTTATTGTTTGGGCAAAAAGAAAAGAGGCATTTGCTTATGTTTGAGTGTTGGTCGCTGGCTTGTTTAGAACGCTTTCTGTGCTTGCGTGATGCTTTTTTTGTTTCCTACTTTTCCTTTATTTTTTTTTATGGCTTTCCTTCACCAGCCGGTTTTGAAATTCTCACGTGTTGATTATAGTTATTGTGTTTTAGGTTATTTTTATATATAAAAAAAATATTAAGAAATTTATTGAAATGATATTTTTTAAAAAAAAATATTTTTTTTGATATAATAATAATTATTTAAAAAAAATAATTATATATTTTTTAAATATTTTTGAGATGCAATAATATACCGTAATTAAAAATTGAGGCTAAATCTTTTTTTTTATATTTTTTAATATGTAGATATTAAAAATAAAATTTTAAATATATATATATATATATATATATTATTTTAATGTGAATAATAAATTTCTAACAAATAAAAATAACATCAAAAAAGGCATTTTTAGATAGCAGGAAGCCTTTTACCATTTGGTTGACTGGAATTTGTGATTCATTTTTTTTATTATTATTATTTTCTATAGGGGTTATCATAGTATGAACCAGGTTATAAGTTAGTACTAATTAACTCAATTTTTTTTCTTTTTCTTTTATCATTTAATATTAGATTTATCAGAAATTAAAATTTCATAATTTTTTTATTTTTTTATTTTTTTGTAAAGTTTTCATAGCCTCATGACTTGAGTCTTGTTAGTTAACTAAAAGTAGATTTAGGTGATATTTTAGTTTTTTTTAATTGAATTTTTCTTTAATTTCATTCTTCAATATTTTATCAATTGAGAATCAAGCTTCATGATTTGTTTCAAAAAACTTTTTGCGAGATTATTTATCTCATGATCAATTTTTTGTATATTAACTCAGGACGACTTGGCTCATATTTTCTAAATCGAGTTTTGTTGTCAATTTCTATCTTTTTAATATTGGATTGATTGAGAATTGAACTTAATGATTTTTTTTAATATTTTTTTTCTTCAGTGCTCTCATAATCTCATAACCTAGGTTGGAGATTTAACAAGTTAAACCGATTAAATTAGAGTGAATTTAAATCAATATTAATAAATCCAAATAAATTCAATATATTATAATCTATAATTTATATTTAGCAAAACAATTTTTTTATATATAACATTCAAGTTATATTTAAAACTTGCAAAATCAATCATCACATACCAACTCGACCTCAAATAAATTTAATTTATATTTTCTCTAAAAAATATATTAACAATACCTTGATATTTTTACTTTTACATGTACTGAGTGACAGAACAGGGAGTAATGAATCCCAGGGATAAATTGATATAATCATTTATTGACATAAATAAATAAAAACATAACAATCAGGTAATAATCACAGGGCATGTCACCCGTAACTAAAAAGAAGGGGATAGAAAGTGACTCAACCAATAACCTAACCGCAAGCAATCAAATCAAAAGGGTCTAGCTTTTCATGGTAGCCGAACACAAGAACCCAAGCATCTACCTCAGGCATTCAAATTAAACTGTTAACAAGATGAGGGGACATGCCTACATAGAAAATCAAAGGATGGGAAACTATCGAGCTAATGCAAGAGGGTTTGTACCACTATAAAGCATCGAATGATGATTATTATAAAAACAAACTTCTATCAAATAAAATTACTGTACAGAGATTAACTAATCTACGCTGCCCAAAATTCCTAAAGCTCTCAAGTATGCAAATAATCACATGAAGCTCCCTTTTTGCAATGCCCATTTTCGTGGTATTTGCACACTCTCTGCCCTTTAAATGAAGGTTTGGGAGAATCTCCACTTCCGCGAAATGATGACTGCCTATTCCATGGTTTGCCTCCACCATGACCAGAATCTCCACCGTGAGAACCTCTTTCCCTGGGGCTCGAAAATCTATCTCCAATTTGATTCATGTCACTTCCCCACGTGCCTGCATTCCCAGTAGGTGCTGACCAATTTGTATTTGCATTCCCAGGAGGCCCGGTAGGTGCTGGCCAATTTGTATTTGCATTCCCAGGGAGGTGGTGGTCCTTGACTAGGTGGAACCCAAGCGGGGTTTGCATTTGATGGTGCAGACCCTGGACCAGATGGTCCCCAACCTGAAAACGCATTTCCAGGTGCTTGTCCCTGAACAGGAGCACCCCCCCAACCAGGATTTGCATTTCCGGGTGCTTGTCCCTGGACAGGAGCACCCCCCCAACCAGGATTTGCATTTCCAGGTGCTTGTCCCTGCACAGGAGCACCCACCCAACCAGGATTTGCGTTTCCGGGTGCTTGTCCTTGGACAGGAGCAACCCAAACAGGCTTCACATTTCCAGTTGCTGGGACCTGACCAGGTGCAGCCCAACCCTGATTTGAATTTGCAGGTAAGGATACTCCCCAGCCCATGTTTTGATTTCCTGGATTTGGCCCGCAACCAGTATTTTGGTTTTCAGACCCTTGCATTGGAGTAGCAATTTGGTTCTCTGTAATACCCATGCCCCATGCCCCGCTGGATGGAGCAGAAGGTTGAGTGTTTGACAGTCCTGGAACAGGAGCTCTCCAAGGATTGGTGGCAGTGCCTGGGACAGGGGAAACCCCTCTTGGATTTCCCTGTGGTAAAAAATGAAGTGGGGTTCTGGACAGATGCGGGTGCATTGCTCCAGTTACCATAGGCACTAGGCTGTGAAGGCATAGGAACTAGATTATTTGCCTCTGGGTTATGGGATTGGGTGCTTCCCCATGCTTGAGATCCGGTCCCAGTTACTGCAGCATGAGAGGCATTCACTTTCTGGCCTTGAAAGTGAACCAGCACCCCATCCATGTGTACCAACAAGAGAGTTACCACTAGTCACTGGCTGAACCAGGTTTTGGAGACTTCTTATATCAACAGCTGCATTAACCGAAGCTCCAGTGGTATCCAGTGCTAAATGCAGATGGGAATTAACCAGTGCCCTGGGTGATTCACCTGTCAACATTGATTGAGAATGCATTTGAGGGGCATTTGAAGAACTCGGAAGCATGACTGTTTCTAGCTTAGGCACCGGGCTCACTCCATGAGACATTTTTGGAGTCCCAGAGATAACAGTAGCATGTTGCAGTTCTACATTGTCTCCTGAGGATTGGTTGGCTCTTAGGACAGAACCCGCAGGTTGAGATTGAGTTGGAGTCCATTGACTTTCAAACACTTGCCCCTTTGTCAAACTTGTGGCAGTTTGTCCTGGAGTAGGAGAAGGGAGGTTTGTCCCAGAATTCCACCTATCTGTAGAGTACTTGGGGACCTCAACTGGAGCTGGTGCAGCTTGAGCATTTTGTGGACTCTGAACCAATTGAGTCTTCGGGAAACTATTGTCTACTGCTGGAGGGTCACCCTGGAAACTTCCAGCCAGTGCACCAGTCAAAAGTATGGAGTCATCTTTTGTCTCAGTATCTCTCCATATCCTCAAATCAGCAGGGAAATATCCAGTATTACTCCATTTCCGCAGCTGCACCATGGAAAATGGCCCTTGATTTTTTCCTGATGGATCCTTATAGTGCCATATTTTTTCCACTTCATTCACTTTAGCAGTAGATTGTGTGACCACTGTAGAGGGAGTTGCGGGTGAAATCTCCGGTGCAACCCTAGGAATAGATTCTGATATTACGGTAGAATTCCTAGCCTGTGATGCATTTGAAGTAGTTTTCAGCATTTCCCAACTCTGGGACTGCTGTGTTGGTTTTTCTCTTCCCTGACCCCACAAATTTTCATTCACAGCCTCACCAGCTCCAAAATCATCCCCTTCGTTTGAGAAACCTTTATCAGTCATGCTTCTGCTTGGCTCCCGATTCATGCTTGAGTAACTCCTCGATCCACCCCAGGTATCATTTGAGGCAAAACCTCCTTTTTGGGGGGAAATCTGCTCCCTCCCTCTCCTGCTAGAGCCACTGCCTCTAGGTCTGAGAGAGTTTCCTGCAACACCAAAATGTATCTCATAAATGAAACATATAATCAGTATAAGTTAGAAGGAAAGATTTGAAATGCACGTGAAAAAGGGAAACAACCTTGTCTCTTATCTTCTGTTTCCCCTTCATCTTCATCAGACTCATGACTTGGATCCATATTTGGGTCAGCATGTATTTCTGGAATTTCTTCCAGTCTACGCTGGCGCTCCTCGGGTGCCTTTAGAAGCTGCAGCTTCTCTACACATTCTCTAAGCGTGAACAGATGTCAAGGACTACTTAACTATCCCATTTCCAAAAATATAATGATTGTGGCATAATAGAATAAAGAAGGTGTTCTGGCCTTCTACTTGATCAAGTTTCCCTACTTTTCTAAGGATGAGCATGCTTATATCCAACCCTCAGATCCTTTCTGCTTTAAAGAGGAGCTATTTAACTTGCTTGATAAGCTACCAGGAAACAATTTTTAAGCTTCTTAACAGATCATCAATAACCATTTGTATACAATTACACCTTACATGCTTGTTTCATGCGAATAAACCGATATTGTGCACATGGATGAGGGGATGATAATGCATTATACATATAAAGCAACCTTTCACAATAATTACAAGTTTTGTCTACATAACAATCATGTATAGAACTTTCAAACAAACCTACTAGTCAATATCATATGAAACGAGTTCATAGGTTATTGTTTTTTTTTAAAAAAGATGAACTATTGTTGAGATGTTCACCTCAGGCTCATGAAAAAGATCATGCTAATATAACTGAGAAGAGAAAAAGGGCCAAATCCAGCAGATGGGGGTTGTTGATTACATAATAATTGCTAGCTTCTCTCTTGAAAGAAAAAGGTGAGGAGCAATGTGAGAAAGGATTGAGCATGATGTCCGTACACATATCCATTATTTTAACTCAGAAATACATTCAAATCCTGCAACCCAACCAGAAAGAGAAATATAACTGGTTGCAGCTCACAGGTGAAGTATGGTGATTTAGAATACCCAATAAACTTTCAGATTTTCAGTTTTAAGTTCAAGAGCTTTTACCATGCAGCACCTTAATCTCAGCTCACAGGGGAAAATAGAGATCATGTAAACTTTCAGCTTTTCAGTTTAAGTTCAAAGAGCTTTTACCATGCAGCACCTTAATCTCAATCAGTTTGCAAGACTCAAGGAATTGTTACGCTAAATCACAAATAGATTTAGAATACCCAATAACTTAGCAGCTATTGAAGCATCCAGCATGAGGCTCCAGAAGTCAGAGAGCACCCACACCTTACATCATATGTTCAGATTGTAAAACAGGACATGAAATGAAATAATTGCAGATAAAATTTCAAGAGCAAAGGATATTCCTTTCTGTGTCCCATATCACTAGCTCGATCACAGAGATGACTGAAACGTGTTATCTCTGCTTCCAACAACTGCATCAGAATAAAGAGCATTAACCATCAAAGAAAAAAAAACTTGTAATGTGATTATCACATAAACACAGCATAAAGAATGAAAAGAGCATTAAATAAACTAAGACACATATATGATTGGGTACAAGAAATGCTTGGCTAAATAATTGAGTCCACGTCAGAAGTAATAGAAAACAATCCATATAACATCTACTTGAAGAGTTATGCATATGCTCTGTGAAGAATAAAGTTGCTTTGACAAACCACGGTGTTCAGCTGGAGTTTGGGGACACATGATATTAAAGGAAAAGGTAATAGATATCATTGATGAGCAAAAATATTCCACATTAAACACAAAAAATTCATCTAATTAAGTTCAGTTACATAATGTTCCATGCCATTTCTATTTCGAACAAGATGAATCCCAGAAAGTTTTAAATCATATGTAGCCCAGGGAGATTCCATGTTTTAGAAGGAAACAACAAATACTAATCAAATGATCCAGGTGTACTGGTTGGATTGAAAAACAGATTCGGTGATTAGAAGACATATTTAATGCCAAGTATTCTAGTACTTTATTTAAGGTAGCATTTAACAGGGAGAGTTGGTCACTATTGGCTAAACAGATATTATTTAACATTATTGTCAAGTCGGGACCTTATACATTTCTTTCAGCCATAAAGGAATTTATGCGAAAAAGGAAGAATACACAGGCAATGAGAATACAAAAATGTTAGCCAAATTGATCGTGCATTCCTTTGAAGCTCAGCACCATCTACTATTCAATTGGTCGTCAATCATTTTTTCTTACTGTCAACATTTTTACTTTGGTTCGACTTAATTATGATGAAAATTGAACATATTCAAAACAGGCAAGGAAGATCACAAGTGAAAAAGCGAAGTATTACAACAATAAATCACATAAAAAACTTACATCCTGAACTCTGACTGCCTGGATTGCCATGGCCTTTTCCTGAATGTCACCCTACAAGCAACAAATAGCTTTTCAGGACGAAGAGAATGCAGAAACTTAAGAGATGAATAAAAAGAAATGAACTTACAACAGTCAACCGATTGATAAGTCCACATTTTATGCTCTGACGCAGACGCTTGCACTCATCCTAAAAATAAATAAGAAAAACCAGTTTAATGAAGAGATAATCATATAGATAAAAATGCATTACTGCTGATATATAAACAGGACAAAAAAAAATAGTAAAAAAGAGCCACTCAAAACCAACATTGCATATCAAAAAAGATAAGCAAACAGAAAACATAAAAAAATGACCTTGGCAGTTATATGACTCTAGAGAAACATGTTTGTGACTTCAATTATTATTGGCAGGTGTTTCAAAGAAGAAATACCCCAAATATTCACATCAATTCTTCACTACAAACAGAGGCTGCTGAGAATTTCACTTGCAGTGAAGCCATATAAACACACTAGGGCAAAATTAACACAAAATAAAAAATTTAACACTGATCACCTCTGTGAATTCTTGATTTGAGATTATATCGATCGATACAAGCTCTGTCTTGTTTAAATTTAATATTTCCAGCATAAAGTTAGTCATCTTTTTGCCTACTCTATAAGGCTCAGCAGCTTTGCTTGTACCTGCACACAGCATCATATAAAAAATATTTAAATCTTAAATGATTTATTTCTTCCAGGCCCAGGTCAAGATTCATGCAGAAGCCAGATAGTTATCTATATATTCACCTATAATTTGGACGAGCCGATATAAATCTTGCTTTTGTGCGCTACCAGATATTCTTATTCTCACAAAAGATCCAACAACTTTATTATAAAAAGCTTCTGTATCTTCAATTAGATCTTCAAGTAAACTACGTCGCAAGTAAATTAAATTAATATTGTGCATATCGATGGCTGCGTAGTCATCAATATTAGATTGCAGTCCTCTCCCCTCACCCTTTTTACGAGATTTACGACGTTTATCCTTACTTGTCCTCATAAGAGCATCAGAGTTCCCATCAGTTTCCAACTGATTAGCTTCAGTATCAACAACACTCCCTTGAAGATCATCTGCCTGTGAATCATCTTTCAAAAGAAAATGAGATTCAAGAAGCTTTAACATTTCAAAATGCCCCACACGTGGTTTCCCAAACAAATTCTCAAGCCTAGAATCACATATTATTTGACTTTTGCGACGAGGATCACGGAGTTTGTTCCTTTTTATGTATTCAAGCAGGAGAGCCTGCACATCAAATTGAGAACAAGTAGATTTATCACCATTCTTCACGTGCATAACAAAACTCCAAAAGCTCCCTTGATGCCCACTCAACACTTTCATCTGCAGATTCCCCTCGAGCCCATGATGATGAGCCTGGTGAATCCCTCTCCTTTGCACGAGACCTCAGCCGTTTTTTTTTGGGCTTCCTTCTTTTAGAGGTAGTGACTTCTGCATTTTCAGAACTGTCTGATCCTGATCCTCCATTACGCACATCATAAAGTTCATCAGCCAATTCCTGCTTCCCGGCATGTGAATCAGAGCCTTTCCATGGATTTTTAGCCTGGGCAAGCTCTTCTGGTGTTAGAGATAGCCTCTCTTTTAAATCAGTCCAATAATCCTTGAAGAGATACTCCCAGCTACTTTTGTCATCAAAATCTACTTGACCCTGCAAAAGTACAAAGGTGCAAGCACAAGGCAGAGCTGAGAATGAATATATAAAACAAAAATAAGGAACACTTCAACAAACAAGAAAAAAAAATGACAGAAACCAACACCGTGTTTGGGTTGGAGAGTTTAAGGGAGAAGGAAAGAGAAACACCCAACTGCCTCTGCCAATTAAAAAGCTCCAAAACACCAAATTGGAGTTTTAAGGAGAAAAGAGAATAAATTCAAAATCCCCTTTACCCTCAGAAGGTATAAAGATTTTGTTTGTATTATGGAGAAAAAATCCCCTCTACGAAGGTGGTGCATTAGTAATTTTCCCCTCCCATTGATATAAATGCAATGCAAGGTAAAAATATTAGTGAAACATCAAGTTGAGGGTGAAATGAAGAGGATGCAATAGCTGGTACTTGACCAAAGAGAAAATTACCGCCAACAAAATCTATGCAATTATGAATGTGTTGAGCAGGGATGCTCCACTAAAAAGTGGCAAACAGTACACTATAAAGCAAATGGCTGATTAGATTGAAACATGTATCACATGTAAAATAGAAACACAGCCTCCAAAATATAACGAACATATTTATTAATTTTCAGAAAAAACTTTGGGGTGAAGCAATTCTTTAATGAACTTTTTTCTTCACCTCTTTCCTAAATATCTTATCTTCTTGTGAGAGAGATTTCACATCTTTTTTCCTAAATCTCTCCAAAAGAAAATGAGAGAATAGCACTTAAGAAGTTAGAACAAACATAATACAGGGAACAAAATGGGGATAGATTGAAATCTTTATTTTTTGGTTTTGCATTAGCCATTATGGGTACAACTGCCAAAGTAATAAGGTTTCATATTCAGCAAATACTTTTATATAGCCAGTATATTTGCTTATCTACACATCCAAGCATGTGTTGATATTTAGAGTATCAGGACACAGTGGAAGAAAAACGTAAAACGGATATATTTGAAATTTAAACAAGGATATCAACTGCACAATAACACCTAGCAGAGTATTATATGAAACATTCTAAAGCATCATCATGTTTCAACTATCAGAGGGCTGTTAAAAAGACATTAAACAAACAACTTAATACTTGCAACTAAATTTCTTTCTCAGAACCATTCACTTTTTCTGCACATGAAAGATTGAGAAAATATTCATTCTTTACAGTCTTCGACAATTATACCAAACTATCAAGGAAGAAAGAAAACAGAGAAGATTGAAAAAAAAAGAGTTTGGGCATACCGTTTCCTTGTTTCCCTGCTCGTTCCTTTCAATTAACATGACAGTTTTCATACACGTCTCACAGAAACCTTTGTTACCTCGTACACATAAGATGACAGCATCTTTAATGCATCCCTTGCACAATGAAAAGGTACATGTATAGCACGTATAGTAGGCATTCTTCTCACAGTTGCTACAGAGATGCCAACCTAGTTCAACAAAGTAACAAAACTTATATTATAAAGAATAAATGACTAAAGTTAACATAAATTCATATGCAGAAATTCAACGAAAAAAAATGTATAGATGGTAACAGATCTAGAAAGGAAGATCATAGCTTCCCTATATTCACATCTGCACATCGAATGACAATAATTACCAGTCATACCATATGTGAAAGAGCAACCAACAAATTTTATACATGAAACACTAAAGACATTTCAATGTGCTTGCCACATCTGCATTTGTAATGATAGCAGCATGCAACAGTCAAACCATCATCATCACTGATGCTAAAATAGCATGTGATCTGTCATTCTACTTAACAGACAGGTAATTGATGTTAAACTAAATACCTGGAATGCAATTATGAGTTACCAAAACAAGAACTTAAATTTCCTATTTCCCATAAAATGTACTTTTCATACAAACTAAGAGTCTCTAAAAGTATGTTCTCTATATATCTAATTCAGGTGTTTTTCTCAAAACACTACACTTATTACATCCAATATGTGTATAGAAATAGGTAACCTCAGCTGAATGAGAAACAAAGAGGAAAATCACTGTATTTTACATAGCATACAATGATTAGCAGTTGACAAGATTCAACATGCATAGATCAGAAGTCAGAAAAAGGGCATCAAGGTACTTGCAGGAAGGAAGGTTCTTGGTATAAAAGCACTCAGGAATCTTGCAGCTCAAAATGATAAAATATACTCCGGCTGCTATACCCTATAATAAATTGGTTAAACTCTCACCTCTAACTCCCCTTCTTCTAAATGTCCTTTACATGAATGAGAAGATCTTATACAATTTATTCTCATGCTAGTAAAATCCTATTACTTTCCTTTATTCTGCTACAAACACGCTATCATGAAAAATAATAGCTTCAGATAAAATAAATTTAAATCATATCCAAGCCCTTATATATGTTGGTTGCCATGAATGACCAGTCAACTGACCACCTTGTTGCTTACAGTTTTCTGTAAATGAAATGGTTTGAAGGGATGCAAAACATTTTGCCAAAGACGATATAATTGTTTCCCTCTCAACCAGTTTAAAAAGAATATACTCTCTTGTAAAAACAGAATATGTTCCTCTTAGCATCAATTGTTACTTGAAAACTGACCCAAAATTGTATAAAGAGGCCAAAACGGATGGGGAGTTGAAGTACATGTATAATATAGCCACACAGAAATAAGTTTACAAGGCAATGGAAACATCACAACTGCCTTAATGTTAATTAGCTGTCCTGGAGACCTGATATTTTGACCTTGTGATTGAAACATTAATTTTTGTTTTCACTTTCCACTATAGTAATCACCGAACTTTTCCATTCTAATCAAAGCCCAGATATTGCAAATACTAGCAATTGATTTGTTTTTGTCAACAATTCACAAGTCCCTAAACATTAGAGAAAACATAACATGTTAAATGATGCACGTTAAATTAACTCGATGAGCTTGCAAAACTTAAGCAGTTTTGATGGGCAAAAACTACTGTCCCTTCACACAAGTCTGCTTTGACAAGCTTTGTTGTTGTGCGCAATTTCAATTAAAAGAAAGATGAAAAATTGTAAGGATTAAAGAAGCTATGGTTTGTGAAAAGTTTGATGTACTTTAAACTAGTCACTATAAGTGGCTTTATTCTTTCTAAGTGCTGCAAGGAAGGAAAATAGGAATATCTTTTGCAAAAAGAAACACCACCTGAACCAAGTACATGAAAAGATACGCTTTCTTACTATCACCATTACAAAATTTACTCTCAGCCCTTGCAGACATCTAGAAAATTTGAAAGCAAATTACAATTCAAAAGAATCAAAAGCAACGTCATAATATTCCTGAGCAGCAGAAACAAAAATAATAAACACCACACAGTAACAATAATGGATAATCAAATTCAAATAAATTCAATCAAATAAACACCAGTAAACTGATTGGTAACAGCAAGGGGAATATAAAAAAGAAAAATAACAGACAACTTACCACAATTCCATCGACCTTTAGAGCGAAAGAAAGCCTCATCTCGATTAACACAGGAAGGATGGTAAGCTTTAGGGACAACCCCTACACAAGCAATTATACATTAAAACCATGATAACATAACATAACAATGCACATCGAACTAAAATTACAAAAAACATAAAGCAATGCATCAACAGTTCGTTTATTTTTTCACCTGCGATCACATAGCACAAGTTCACCTCCATCAAAGCAAATGAAACAGACATCCTCCTCCGTCTTCTTCTTTGATGTTGCTCTAGAGGGAGCTTTAGCATTCTTTTGCCGCTTCCTCTTCCCACCACCACCACTTCTACCCACTTCCTCGACTTCCTCTTCGGCCCCTTCCATTTCATCCATATCTTCTGCCTCATTCTCCTTCTCCGCATTCTCCAATTTCATATCCTCTTCCTTGTCGCATTCCTCTGCCACATCAATTATTTCTGTCTCCTTCATTTCCCCTTCCTCATTAATAGCCTGTTCTGTCCCTCCTGCCACACCAGTCGTTTCTATATGCTCTGCCACCTTCATTTCCTCAATGTCTGTCATTTCATTTTTCTCATCCTCCCTGGTTTCCTCTGCAATGTCAGTCATTTCATTTTTCTCATCCTCCCTGGTTTCCTCTGCAATGTCAGTCATTTCAACCTGCCAGGCTGGCTGCTTTTCCTCTTCGTTAGCTTCCATCTTCTCTACGTTCTCTTCCTCCACAATCTCATTCATTTCAATCAGCTCCACGGCCTCCATTCCCCCTGCCACATCAGCAACTCCTGTTTTCTCCACTTTCCCTTCCTCCACAAAGTCAGTAATTTCCTTCTGCTTTACCGCCTCCACTTCACCCCCCACGCCAGATATTCCCGTCTTCTCCTCCCCCTCCTTTTCTTCCTTCACCCTCACAGTTTCAGTTTCCTCCACCACATCATCCATTGCCACCTTGTCCACCACGCCAGCATCCTCCTTTTTCTCCTCCATAACATCCTTCTTCTCCATATTCTCAGCCACCTCCAATTTCTCTTCCACTTCAGTTACCTCCGCCTCCACTGTCTCTACTTCCTGGCTGAATGTCTCTAGTTTTGCTTCCACGTCAGCAACACCCTCCAATTTCTCCATTTCATTGTTTCCAGCATTCGCATCCTCGTGTCTCTCCTCTTTAGGAACCAAATCTCTATTTTCCACTTCTTTCTCAACTTCCTCTTGCGGTGCCTCTTCACCCTCCCCTGTAGCCTCCGCAATCTCCTCTCCTTCGCCTCCCTCGACCTCAAGCGGCTGAGGAGAAACTGATTGAGACTCGCCTAAACCAAAATCCTGCGCATCGTTCCTATTGAGAACCGTTGTCTCTGTTTGAGATTGTGGTGGTTGTTGTAATTCGGTATCGGCACCACTGAGTTGCGACTCCTGCAACTCAGGAACAGTCTCGGTGTCTATTGTAGAAGTTGTTATTGTGGTTGTTAAATTAGATTCGTTTACGAGATTAACAGAGCTACTAGAAAGATTTATTGAATTCCCTTCTTCTTCAGTTTCCATTTGAAAGAGATTGAAAAAAATTGAGAAAACTCGAAGAAGAAAAAAGAGTTTTTAGGGTTTTGAGTTTTTAGGTGAAATTCGTGTCGGTTTTTCCCTAAAATGTTAACACCGAGCAAGTTACCAAAATCAGAGAAGAAACCGGAGAGGAGTAATTGTATTTGTATTTGGACTTGGATTTTCGACCAGAGACGCGTACCTTGAAATGCCAGATTTGCCCCTCGATACAAATGGGCCTTATCTTGTCAGGTGATTGTAGGATCCAGCCCATCCATAATAAGCGAGTTAAGAGGACGGCTGTTATTGAAAGCCCGCGTGATGCCATTCTTTCGGAACAAGCATCGAGGGGCCCATGCAATCCCTGCTCATATGTCCGTACTGGTGGCAGTTCCAAGCATGTTTGATTTTGGGCCTGCGAAGCCCAATTCCCAGCAACGTTGCCAAGGATGCAAATAGGCTCACTGGGGCTCTCCCGTGCTGGGTGACCAGTTTTCCTACAATTGTTGCCTGTTTTGTCATTTGTAGTTTTGTACAGTCAGCTGCAATATGACCCTGAAAAAACTATCATTTTACTTTTTGATTTTAATTTTCTTTTCTCCAACGCAAGAATGATTATTTTCATAGGCAGCTGTTATTTCTACATGTTTCAACCAAAAAATCAAAAAATAAAATAATATAGATATATTATTGGAATATTGTACAAACTAATTAAAACTCTTCATCGATTTTCTTCTCCATTGTTGGAGGTACAATTATTTAATGGAGGTATACAAATAGGGTTTTGTATTGAATTTGGATTATTTATATTTTTAGAGGAAAATAGATCTTGGATATTCAACAGGGCTTTTTGGATTTTCCATGTCATATAAAATTAACCAATAAAATGTTCATGGTACTTTTTTATTTAAATATAATTAAAAATTTAATAATTATAATATTTGAGGGTTTTTTTAAAAGCAATTATTCAATTATATAATTTACTCTTATTAATTGTATAATTAAATTATATACAAAATAATTTCACTATATTTAAAATGATATATAAAAAATAGCTCTTTCTAAATAGCTTTTACCATTGGAGTAGACATAGACAAAAAAAAAAAACTATATTTATACTATTCAAAAGTTATTTTAGAGATTTAATTTCTTCATTCTCCACTAAATATATATTTTTATAGCATATTATGTAAATATATATTTCTTCTCTTTACCTATAAAAATACATATTCAGTCATCAAATAAATCTTCAACCGAGATCTTTTACGGCTACGGTGTCCCCAACATTAAATTATGTTAGTTTTAGTCATCCGGGCTGAGAGTGAAACAAATTACATGAACAAGTGATTAACCGGTTTATCCATCCAAAACAAACCTTGTCTTAGGCACACCGGGAGTTTCTCAGACATCACTAGAAGAGTAAATTGAAGTTGAGACGGGAAAGACCATAACACCGTGTACTTGCAAGTTGCACCGTCATCACAGCACTGAAAGGGACTGGTTGAAACATATCTCGTACGGTGGGTATGTAACCTGGTTGAATTTATTTTAAAAATATTTTTTATTTATAAATACATTAAAATATATTTTTATATTTTTTAAAAATTATTTTTGATATCAGCACATCAAAATAATATAAAAATATTAATTTTTTTAATTAAAATAAAAAATAAAATATATTTTTTAAAAAAACACTTTTCAAACACATCATTGAACACTTCGTTAGAGATTTCTTAGGACAAAAGATTTTGACCTTACAAACACATGGTTTATTTTAAAACCCATGCTATCATTCAATATTAGTAGAAAGATTAGATAAGTAGGCGAAAACAAATCAGCATAAAAAATGAAAAAAATTGAAGTAATTTTATTAGAAATATACCAAAATAATATATTTTTTATTTAAAAAAAAATATAACTTAATGTCAAGCATCAACTCGATCAGGAAGTGTGTTTTGGTTTGTAAATCATAGGCTGGGGTTTTGTATTTCACAATAAGAACCGGATAGTTGCAGTCTAACCAAGACAGAAATAACACCAAGAGAGCGAGAGAACAGGCATGTAAAGCGAGGGCAAGATGAGCCAGCTACTCAAGCTAAGTGATTTCTTTCTCGTGACTGGAAGAGTTTGGCAACTCCTGCTTTAAGTGATTGTTTATGAGTGTGTTTTTTAAAGTATTTTTTGTTTAAAAATATATTTTATTATTTTCTACATCAATACATGAAAATAAACTAAAAACACATAATGTTTTTAATTTAAAATAGAAAATATAAATAAAAAATTATTTTATTTTTTTAAATACTTTTAAAACACAATATCAAATACACTTTTACAGCCTTTTACTGGTACGGATACACCTAAAGAAAAAAAGCATTGCTCCTTCATGAAGGCAGCCGTTTCAGTTGCAAGTTACGGATTTGGAGCCCTTGAAATTATATTAGTGTTTTTTAATTATATAAAATAAAAAAATATTATTTTTTATTTTTTAATTATTATTTTTGTGTTTTTATGTATTGTTTTCAGAAATATTTTATAAAAAATAAAAATAAATAAATTATTTTAATGCATTTATTAAACGTGAAGTATTTTAAAAAACAACTGTTATTATATAATTAAACACATTCTAGAATGTGTGGTGGTTGGGCTGGAGTTATCTCGTGATTCTAGTTGTTTTTATTTTTGATTTATTTTATATATTTATTCAATTTAAAATTAGGTGGGACAATAAAACCAATTACAAGAAATTATACTGAGAATAAAGAGAAAAGAAAATGTTATCCTAAATCAAGTTAGGTTAATATGACAAGTGACGAACAGTGGATAAATTGATTTGCGTATTATAATAACATCAACATGCTCACAAAGGTACTCATGATGACATGTCTTGTGATTTGTGAATAATATTATAACATAGCCACGTGCCCTAAATATAAATTAATTCTTATTTGTTGATATATATCTTTCAAAATGATTTTTTTTTGTTATCAAATATATTAAAATAATATTTATTTATGTTTTAAAAAATATTTTTAATATTAAAATAATTTAAAAATACTATAAAAGAATTAATTTAAAATAAAAGGTAAAAATAAAATACTCTTTAAAGCAAAGAGGAGCTATTATTAAACTACAGCAACACTAAACTGGAAACCATGTTAGTGACTGTTTAAGAAATTTTGTTGTAATTGTTTTTTAAAGTGTTTTTTTATAAATATATTAAAATGAAATTATTTTTATTTTAAAAAAATTATCTTTAACATCATTATATGAAAATTATATACAAAAATTAAAAAAAGTTAATTTAAAATAAAATCAAAAATATTTTTAAAACGATATACAGTCCGTTAATTAAGTTACGATGAAAGAATTATTTTCTTTCATGGATGATTGATTGATTTCCTGAACCGCTGGCAGTGTAGTCGCCTGTGCCGAAAGAATTTTGATAGAGTAATCACAAAGGTTCCACTAAAACATCTACTCCCTCGGACCAAAAAGGTTACACTGACATCAAAGCAGCCGCCTAACTGTTAGCATGTACAGTTAGAGAAAAGAAAGCAATATCAAAACAACGAAAGGCAGATCAAATTAAGGACATTTTCAAAGCAATCAAGGCTTTGCTTAGTTTAATGTTTTTTAATTGTGTTTTAAAAATGTTTTTTTTTAAATAAAAATTATTTAATTTAATTTATATTTAAAAAATAGTATCTTTTAGATTATTTTTATATGATGATGTCAAAAATAATTTTTTAAAAAATAAAAACACATTAATTTTGAATGAAAATCATTTTAAAAATTAATTTTAACCACATTTATAAATAATCATTTGACCCACAATTATTTCTCTTATATCAATATTAAAAAGTTGTTTTTATATATTTTATTTTGTTTTTACTTTAAATTGGTTTTTCTTTATATTTTAGATTATTTTAACTTTTATAGTATTAAAAACATATTTTTTAAAAAAAAATATATATTATTTTAATATATTTTTAAGTAAAAAAATATCTTTTAAAAAACATAACTGTTTTAAATAAGCGATGATTGATAACTACTCGTGACTAATATTAGCATATAAATCATTTCGAGTGTTGAATTAATGCAAAACACAGGGCACCTCAGTACAATTATGAGGAGGCGATATTGACTAGTAGTCTAGTACAAGTACTCGTGCTTTTCATCATCCTTTTTTTTTTAATTTGACGTAGATGTTCATCGTGCATTTAATTTTTCTCTCGTGACCAATTGAATCTGGGCTGGATGAAAGTTGTCCTGTTTGTTTTCTCGTATACATTACTGATTATTTATCAGTAGGTTTGAGTCTTTTTTAAAAATATATTAAAATAATATTTTTTTTAGTTTTTAGAAATTACTTTAGAGATCAATATATGAAAATAATTAAAAAAAAAAATAAAACTATTTAAAAAAAAAATTAAAACCCGGTGTGAAACACCAAAATGTATGGATCCGGAAAAGTTTCATATATTTGTGGGTACGGTTGCATTAAATTTGAAGGGGGTTATACTTAGATTACTTTGGGATTATTTTAATGGAAATATACAAGTTTTTTATATATATAATTCGAGTGTTGAGATTATGAGCCTGTTTGGCTTTGCATTGCAACCAGTGTTTTGCCGAAATTTGAATTATTTTTTTCATTTTAAATAAATATATTTTAGTGTTTTTAGATCATTTTGATATGCTGATGTCAAAAATAATTTTTAAAAAATGAAAAAAAATATCATTTTAATGTATTTCGGCACGAAAAGCACTTTGAAAAGTTACCACAACCGCACTCCCAAACAGGCCCTATATCTATAAAAACTTATTTTTCAAAGGCATCCATTCGATATAAGGTTGTCTAATTAAAAAGAAAATTATTCTCCATTCATGCATAAATTAGTCTGAAAATACTTTCCATTGTTGAAAAATAAAAGAAATTAACTAATTTTACATTCCACGACACTGTTACATAAACTCATATCAACCCCCTTCCATTTCAATTTTTTTTCTCAGTCCTTAGTCTTTTCAGAGCCACGTCAGTGAAAACCAATTATTCTCAGGTTACATGCCACGTCATCATTTTGTTTTCTCTGCTTTATTTGGTATAATTTACTTTTCCAATAAAAAAATGCACTGGTTTTTATTTTGAGAGAAACGAGAGGAGAAACAAAATACCACACAGCTCAGACACCGCCCCCCTGGCAGCCCGTGACAAGGGGATAAGAATCTGGGTAGTCCAAACAAGAGGCCTGTAATCCCTTTGTCCCTCTGCTTTTCAACATGCTCCGAATCTTCGGCCTATCAAATTACTTTTAACCCTCTCGAATCAACACTTTACTTCCAGTCCACACAGCCACATCTCCAATCTCCCTCGACTTGCGCGCGTGTGCACGCAAGCAAATGTGGCCATCAAAAGTGTGTGCAGCATATGTTATTTGAGATTGTTATATTTTATATACAATTAACATTTTAAGAAATAGATTTAGAAAAACTAATTAACATGGTTTCATATTAAAGACGAGCCACCGTATTCAATCGTATGGATGATAAAGTAGGAGGGATATACATAGAATATCCATATACAGTAACCAGGATCATAATTAGTCAAATGGGGTAAGAATTGGATAAATTGCCATCATCTATCCCTTTCCCTATAAGTTATAATCCATGTTTTGAGCAGAAAAAAAAGAGACCAGTTTAGGAAACCTTAATACCAACCTTATTTTATCTTGTCAATAAATCATCTCAACTAAAAATTTAAGTCGTTATACGAGGTCTAAGTATATAATTTATATTATTTCTATACATATTTTCTTAAGTGAAGCTTCCTGAGCTCGAAACTCGTACAACCTCACGATATTTTGTGCTTATTTTTTATCAAATAGATTGAGATGATAAAATTAAATTCATGACCGATTAATCAACAAAACTCTAATATTATATTAATAAATCATCTCTCTCGAAAACTTAAACAATTAAATAAAATTTCAAGATATGATTTATGTTATTATCAAACTTAAATACCCCCCACTTGCTTAGCGGTGGAAAGGATTTGTTCTCTTTCTTTGTGTCTGAGTTCAAGTCTCTTTGTGCATGTTTACAGGGTGTTCAGTGGATCTAGAAATTAGTTGTGGTATACGCAAGCTACCCTGAACATCCTGATTATCGAAAAAAATAAAAATCGTAACACCCCATCTAAGTTAACATTAAAGAACATCCTCAATTTTTACAAAGCCCAGTGTCGACCTGAGAGCATGGAACTCTAGATACAAAAGTGAAAAGAGACATTTTATGAAGTTGGAACTCGAAGTTCAAGACCATTATCTCCGAGGTTCCAAGGCCTTCACCTTCTTAACCACTGCAACTGAGAGTGCTCCCAACTTCCCATTGACTGAAAGTGAAGATTAATCCATGCACTTCATATCGTTGTCACTTTCTTAATTACTACAGTGACCATGACATTAAAAAAGAAGCCACCAGGATTCATTTTGTCCACGCATTACGCCCTCACACTGGAGTGTGCATGTGAAGCAAACAGACACAGTCCCAGTCACTGTCGGCGCCGCTACACCCCCATCCCCTTCTCTCGTGACATCACCTCCCTTTAATCCGCCGGTTAACGGCGTGCTCGGTCCCTCTACTCTCAATACTGCTCGAGCTTTAATCCCTGTGACATTCTCTTACTCTTTTATCCTGCAATCAACTTATCCTTCCGTCAACGACGATGTTAAATTGGGCCGTTAGATGCACAAATGATGCCGGGTGCTGTCAAGTTCTCGAAAAAATGAACACAGTTGTGAGATTTAATATAATTATGTTTGAGTCTCTGGTATAGTTCTGATCGAAAATATTATTTTTTCTTATCTGGGTATTCTGCGAGAAAAATCTAAAACAACTGGGATTGAGTTATTTTATTATAATTTAACTCATATTTTATGAAGTTATATATCTGTGTGGATGAAAGGTGAATAACTAACGATGTTAATTAAGCGTCTGTGCACTGGTTGAGTTATTTGTATTTGTGTATTATTTATTTTAAAAAACACATTTTATCATAAAAAAATAAAAAATGGCTAGCATATGACCCCAACACAACTCTACACCGTCGTATTCCATCAAACAAAGGCCTTGAGGTGTTTGGAATGCGTTTAAAAATGCAGTTTAAAAACATGTTTAACATGAAAAATATTTATTTGAATTTTCAGTGCTTTTCAATTAATACAGGTCTTGAAGGTGTTTGATATTGCAAATTTGAAACTGATTTTGCATGTATTTTAAAAGTTGTTTGATATGATTAAAACATTAAATTGATTTTTTTTTATGTTTTTCAATAATTTTAATGTGTTGATATACAAAATAAACTCATTTCAATATATTTTAAATTAAAAAAACTATTTTAAAATGTACCATTGAAGTGGACTGAATTTGGATGACATGGCCCACTCCACATCTCCAGAGAATGTGATGGCACCGTAACAAGTAAAACAAAGGTGACCAAAATGTGATAAAACGTGATAACAAAAGGACTGAAAGCAGCATTGAATCTATAAAAGCAAACTAGAACCTTAACCTGAACTCCTCGCAGGCCACATCCCAAAACACCTGTATATACAGTTACAGGCAACCAGCACCCAAACCCACCTCTACCGCCATGAATAACCTCCTCCCCATCCACTACTTTCTTCTTCTCGCCGCACTACTCACTCAACCATCGTTGTTTCAATCAAGCTACCACGAGTACCAAGAAGCATTATCAAAATCCATTCTTTTCTTCGAGGGTCAGAGGTCAGGCTACCTGCCACAGGACCAGCGTCTGACCTGGCGTGCTAACTCAGGGCTAAGTGATGGGTGGTCGTATAACACAGACCTGACCGGCGGCTACTACGATGCCGGGGACAATGTCAAGTTCGGCTTCCCCATGGCATTTACAGCTACAATGTTGTCTTGGAGTGTGATTGAATTCGGAGACTCGATGCCTCCAGATGAATTGAGAAATAGCTTAGTCGCCGTTCGTTGGGCCACCGACTATCTGCTCAAGACTGTTTCCCAGCCTGACCGGATTTTTGTTCAGGTAAGCCACAAGTGTCATCACTCTGTAGCTTTCTCTCTCCTTCCCTCCTTTTTAATGCTAGAGGGGTGGTTTTGTAATTTTCGTAGAATGGGGCGGGGTGGTTTGTGGAGGGGGGGCGTGTGAGTTAGTTGGGGCGTGGTTGAAGTAACCACGAAGTAAGCGAAGAAATCAAGGGTAGTTTGGCCAAATTGGGCAAAGCAATAAAGCCTAGTCCACAGGTTGTTCTGTAGTGCCTTTCTGGCTCCCGTAAGTCTATCACCTGGTGAAATATTAGGTCTGACTAGATTGAGATTTCAACTGCCTTGTACTGCCTCGAAGTGTGTGCTTGTCACTTTTTGATTTTTGTTTGGCTACGTTTGCGTTGTTTGACACTATTTCCAAAAAAAAAAATTTATTTTATTTTTAACTTTAAATTATTATTTTTTATATTAAAATATTTTTTAAAAAATAAAATAATAATAATTTTAATATATTTAAAAAAAAACCCTTTAAAAAATAACAACAACCTTTACTTAATCAAACAACCATATTCTTAAACCTTTACTTAATCAACTAAGCCAACTACTTAAGGGTCGCCCTTGTCTTGAATTTTTTATTTTGTTACCCATTGTTAATCGAAATGACTTTAATATATTTGTTTTCACTCTTTAGGCACACTTCAATTGATAGTAAGAACTCTGTACCACCCATTTATGGCGAAATAGACTTTGCTGCCCTATCATTTAATTAGAGAAATGTCAGCTTATCATTTCAGTAGCCATATCAATGTAATTTCATTTTCCAACAAGAACCCCAATGAAAAGCTGAGACTACTAGATGGAAACATTTATATATTGTGGTAGTCTTGAGTGCACAGGAATGGAGTCACGGATTTAAATTTGAATTAAATTATGTATTTTTTATATAAAAAAACTTAAATAATTAAGATTTTATGAGTGCATAAAATATATTTTACGGGAGATGATATTTACTCCCATCCAAAAAAAAGTATAGGAGTGAATCAGGTCCTGCATGACATGACAGAACTACTTTTGTCCGTAAAAGGTCCGTGACTTGTATGGTTCGAGAAATTGGCCCCATCATGCTTTATGTTTATCGATGGATGTTGTTTGGAGGTGGGAACCTACCTAGCCTTCTCGAAGGACGTTTGATTACCATTAATTAGTTTTAAGACTAATTAAGCCCATACCACCACTTAATTATATTCTGTTTAATTTTTATTTTGACCATAGTAATTTGATTTTGCTGTTTTATTAGTAATATATATATATTTTATAGGTGGGAGATCCAAATGGAGACCATAATTTGTTGGGAAAGACCGGAAGACATGGATACTCCCAGGACTGTTTATGCCGTGGATGCACCCAATCCGGCATCTGATGTTGCCGGTGAGACCGCCGCAGCTCTGGCAGCTTCTTCCATGGCATTTCGATCGTCGGACCCGGGCTATGCAGAAACATTGCTAAGAAATGCTATCAAGGCCTTCCAATTTGCTGACAGTTATAGAGGAGCTTACAGTGACAACTCCAATATTAGAGATGGTGCATGCCCGTTCTACTGTGATTTTGATGGTTATCAAGTAAGCAGGCACCACTTCGATTAATTAACAGTATGCCATCTACAAACTATTTTTTATTCTCCATTGTAGGAATTCAGACTAAGCTTTGTGACCATGTTTTTGTCTCCTAAGATCTATTTTAAGTAGTTTGGTCCTCGGATAAAGCCTGATCTTATTGTATTTTGTCTGGTTTCATCAGGATGAGTTGCTATGGGGAGCAGCCTGGCTTAGAAGGGCATCTTCTGATGACACTTACCTTAGTTACTTGCAAAATAATGGCAAGACCCTTGGTGCTGATGACAATATTAATGAGTTTGGCTGGGACAACAAACATGCTGGCCTTAATGTTCTTGTCTCCAAGGTCAGTGAGAAACCTGACCTAGCTTACACGTTTAACACACTGTTTGACACTGCTTTTTCAAGAGAGTTTTTTGTGTGTTTTTAAATCATTTTAATGTTTTGATATCAAAAGGAATTTTTAGATAATAAAAAAATATTATTTTAATACATTTATGAAACGAAAAAAATACTTTTTAAAAAACAACTTTCGATCACGCTACCGATCAGTAAATAAATTCCCTTGTCATTGAAGATTTGATATTGTTTTAGTTATTGTGTTATAGGAAGTTCTAGAAGGAAACATGTACTCTCTCCAATCATACAAAGCATCAGCTGATAGCTTCATGTGCACCCTCATACCTGATTCATCGTCTTCTCACATAGAATACACTCCTGGCGGCCTCATCTACAAGCCAGGAGGGAGCAACCTGCAACACGCAACAACAATTTCGTTCTTGCTACTTGCTTATGCGAATTACCTAGAGCGATCATCTCAATTTGTCAGCTGTGGAAATGTAAATGTTGGCCCACAATCGCTTCGTCAGCAGGCGAAGAGGCAAGTTGATTACATTCTAGGAGATAACCCTATGGGGTTATCTTATATGGTCGGATACAGTGATCGTTATCCTCAACGGATCCATCACCGTGGCTCGTCGTTGCCGTCGGTTAAGGATCGCCCTGAATTTATAGCTTGCAAAGAAGGTTCCATTTACTTCAACTCATCAAACCCTAACCCTAATGTTCTTGTTGGGGCTATTGTGGGTGGACCTAGTAATGATGATTCGTATGATGATAATCGAGATGATTTTAGAAAGTCCGAGCCAACGACTTACATCAACGCACCATTTGTAGGCGTGCTTGCTTATTTTGCAGCAAATCCCAGTTTTAGTTGAGACAAACAAGGCTGATCAATCCAGTACACGTGAGCCAATGTTTATTGGCGTTTAAAAGTAGGAAGAATTGTCTCTCATCTTGGTTAAAGCAAGAGGGTAGAGGCTTGTTAGTTGCTGAATTTAAGACATTGGATCACAAAAGCTCATTGTGACTTTTTAGAAAGGAAGGATAGGAAGATGATTTTGAGATGTAAAACCCATTGTGGTTATGATTGATCTGAAAAAATCAAATCAAAATTTCAATTTCTTATTAGTTGCCTCATCTTGCATTTGTTTTTCATTTTGAATTATCTATTTGAACATAAATCCCACTTGGTGGCCAGCTTTAGAAAAGTTATTAAATCGTTACGAATATTATAAATAAAATAATCCTTAAAATTGTTAAAAAATTAAAAAAATCCTAGAGCCAGTTGATATCTTTTTTTCGACTGCCCTTTTCAGTGCTACGAACTTGATCTGGTTGTTTTTATATTTTAAATTTTTTTACATTTTTAAAAAAATATAAAATATTATTTTAAATAAAAAAACACTTTAAAAACACAATCACCCATTCACTATATCACTCCTACATGCCCTTAATTGTTTTGTATTTTTATACGACTTTTCGAGATTAATTTCCTTTCTAGGTGAGTTGTGGGCATACCATTTATATAAATGGCCTGGCCTCCTCGTAACGAATTTTTTTTCTCTTCTAACTTTTTAAATCTAAATCCACGTCGAAAACATAGAGACCTATCAAGAAGTTTCTTTCATTCATTTAAGGTTTTTATTTTGTTGATTAAAACGCGTAGTGTGATGATTGTCAGGGGTGAGACATGTTTCCCAAAGTAAGAATAGGCCACGTGGACTGATGTCCATTGGCTAAGATCACACGAAGAAAGGGTAACGACACTGACACCTGTATGGACAGGCTGGTTACATGAGGAGTCTAACGAGCCAGCAAGTTCCTCTTCTATAAACGGTTATACATTAATTTTATGGATAACCTAACAGCATTAAAGTTCATTTATTGGCCGAAATAATAACAGCCGTTTTGCTCCCTGTCTACCTTATTTATAATGGAGATAACCTAAAAATAAAACTATTATTTTTTAAAATTTTGATTTTAATATTATCATATTAAATCGATATAAAAATATATTTTAAAATAAATAACATTTCTTAAAATATTTCTGTATCGTAAAAACAAACAATGCAGCACCTTTTTATTTGTTTGTGAATATGGTTGATGCTGTTTTTCATTCAAAAATATATCAAAATAATATTTTTTATTTTTTAAAAAATATTTTTGATATCAGCACATCAAAATAATTTTACAAATCAAAATAATTTTACAATACTATTTTTTTATTTAAAATAAAAAAATAAAAATATTTTTTTTTAATTTTTTTCAAAAATATTTTTCAAACACATTACCAGCCCGCCCAGAATCTTCTCCAGAAAGCAATTCTAGTGAACTCACTTTTGTTGTTTGTATCAATTACGCGGCAAATAATTTTAGTTTATTTAACTAATAAGAGGGGACGAAATTATGCTGTGAAACTATGCAGCACCAAAGCGTCTGATTGAAAATAAAGTGTCCCGTTTCCATCAAGTATTTAATGAACAAAACCATTCAGACAACATGGGCCTGTTCGGACATGAGTAGTAATTTTTATTAAGGGCTAAGTTGTTTTAACAAGGGACGTGACATTTACTTATGGTTGCTAAGCAACGATGGAAGATCGTCCTACAGCTGATTCGAGTTTTATCTTCGTTAATCCATGAATATGAGATTAGGATTTGTTTGTTTTTTTTTTTTTTTTTTATATAAACCACGAGGTGTCTTAAGCGCTGACCCAGACTAATCCATGTTCGCACCGGGTGGGCCCCAAAGGGGTGAAAGTGCTCTCCAAATGGCCGGCTCCATACAAGAGGAGGGTTTGAACCCTTGACCTCTCTTAAGAGACGAGAGCGCCCTCACCACTCACGCCAGGACCCCTTGGGTTAGGATTTGTTTGTTTGAGCTTCGTGGTTAGATCATATTAATACTGAATGAATTTGGCGTAGAAAATCCTATGATACTAAATTGTCTTGAATCCGTGTTATAATTATAAAAATAATAATTAAATTTTAAAAAAACCTTCAAACATTAGTTTAATAAATTTTATTTTAAATTGTAATGTAATTTAGTCATTTCAATTTATTCTCGATTTTATGTAATTAAAGAGTATTTTTTATTTATCAACTTTTTTAATACAAACTAAAAAAAATTAAAAATATTTTTTGGAAACAGCTTTAAATAAAGTACTTCGATATGTTGATGATGGATCGTGTCAGGCGATGCTAAGCAAATAACAGCAATTTTTTTTTTTTACTCTCTCTTATGTCTATAATCTATAATTCTATATAGATCATTACACACATGAAAGTGAAACATGGGCTTTTGAAATTGAGAAAACACATAAAGGCTAAGTGACAGCAATAGAAAAATTCAAATTACTTAAAAAACATGGGTTTTTTCATTGTTCACCCCGTGTATAAATTTTTATTATTTTTAATTCTATCGTCGATCTTTCATTTCCAGTAATTTCATCCTAATTGAAAATCAATTAATTTTGATTTTTTAAGAAAAAAATAAGATTGAAAGACTAAAAATAAAAATAAAAATGACCTCAAACATAACTAACATGCCATACTTTAAAAAAAAAATATTTGGCTCTTTAATCTTTTAAAAATCATGCATATTATAAAATTCCGATGCCTCAATATTTTTCAAATTCACTTATAATATAAAATTTTATTTTTATTATTTTTTAGTCTATGATAAAAAAACAAAAGAGGAGGGTCGCTGAATTTTGTAGTGGTAAATAAAGAAACGCAACGTTAATATCAATTTAGGGCACCCAAACAAAGAAAACGATGCAAACTTGTTTCATTTGACGAGAGTAGTTCAAATTATATGTTTTTATTTTTACCTTTAGGGCTAGTAAAAACTAGATTCGAGCTCGGGTTGATTTTTGATTCAGGATTAATTTTGTTTTTCAGAGCAATTTTTTAGATGTTATAGTAAACAAATTAGGTTCAAAAACAGTTTTTAAAATTAAAAACTTTTAAGTTTTGATTTTCTGATATTACTATGGAGAAATTTTGGACGAGATTAAGCAATGTGTCATCTGTTATGTGTGTGTGTGTGTGTGTCATCTTTACCAAAACACAATACCAAGGATAATAAAGCTGAATAACGCGGGCTGCTAGGCCTAAAAAAACATTTAAGGGGTGTTTGAGAGCTTTTTGTAAGTACTTTAAAAAAAAATTGAAATATTTTTATTTTAAATTAATTATTTTTGATGTTTTTAGATAATTTTGATGTGCTGATGTCAAAAATAATTTTTTAAAAAATAAAAAAAAAATTATGTTGATGCAGTTTTAAACAAAAAACACTTTAAAAAACAACCGCAATCACACTCACAAAGAATTACTTACTTTTTAAAACGATGTTGTTTTCGTAAGTTATTATAAGCGTATTTGACATTGTATTTACAAAAATTACTTTGAAAATAATTGAAAATTTTATATTTTTATTTAAAATTATTTTTAGATTATTTCCATGTGCTACATTAAAAATATTTTATGAAAAATAAATAAAAATTATAAGCAACATTGTAAACACATACTAATACGCTTTGAATTAGGGAATGGCCCACGTGGTTGAGGTCAAACGTCGGCGCGTAGACGTTCATAAATGGGTCAAGAGTTTTGAGGCTCGGCCGAATTCAACAGACGGATTTTGTAGTGGGCTGAACGATATTCGGTCCACAAATACTATTTTGAACCAGCATAGTGAACCAAACGACACGGCATCGCCGTTGCAGCATCCCGCACTGTCCTCCTCCTCCCTCTACAAACTCCGGCCAGAATTGCAAGTTTTATCATCTAACAAACAGGGTTCTGTCTTCGAAACAGTACGTTCCACATACTCCTTTCTTCTTTTGGTGTCTTTTTTATGTGTTAAACATCCATCAGTGTTAGGTTTTTATTGTTGCGAGGGGAACTTCTTGTGGATTTCTACTTCATATGCTGAGAGCCACTAACTTTCATTGTTATCAGTAACTGTGTTAATATTTCATTCTAGTTGTTAGAAACTCAACTAATTTTCATGTTTTTTTTTTGAATTATTTAACCCTAATTGCAACTATTTCTTTATGATGCTTTTGCTGCCTATTATTTTGAAAACTCAAGAGTGTTATTACCTTGGACTGTGCACAAACTGTCTCATGATCAAACTAGAGCGTCAACCAACCGTTTTAATCGTTTCTTCTTTTGTTTAAATGCATACTGTGGTGTTTTCTATTAACCAGATGGTTTGAATGAAAATGCTTGTGATAGTCTAGTGATTTTTCATGGATTTTTTGATGGGATGTTATGATTAGCATAGGTATGGTTAAGGTGCAACACCGTTATATTAGTGGATCTGTTGATTTCGGTGAGTATTTTCGTTATTAAACAGCTGCTGGTAGTTAGGCATTGGTGCGGCTGCCATGGATTGCAGTAGGACAACGAAACTAGAAAGTTCCCTCTTGCTGTAGCTTGTCTATATTTATGGAAAAAGTTGATTTCATTTGAAAAATATGCGTATCATTACTAAAAAAGGATACAAGTTTTTCTGCCTCTCATGGACTGGATGTCGAATTTTAACTTTTATGGAATCACCCCCTAATTAGATAAATGTGTCAGGGCAATGCCACCTAGTAGGCCTCCTTAGAACAATATGTAATTTGCATGTCTTCGTTAGGCCATCAATTTAACACCTTCTCTTCAGTGTTTGTGGTTCTGCATTAACATGGCATTTATCTTGTCTATTGACTCTGTTTTCTACATATCTTTAGCCATGAATGCTGGTGATAATGAGATGGTAGAAGGCTCCATTTCTTCTATTCTTGTTGATTCTTTGGAGTCGAATAAGAATGGAGATGCACTTTCACCTGAAGATGTAGCTTGGGTTGATTCTTGCCTTGTTAATGATCGTGAAATTTCAGATGGTGACTGGAGTTCTCTGAAAGATGTGCTGGTAGAAATTCTTAGTCTGCAGCCAGAATCACACGATTCTTCTGAACCTGGAACTGATGATTTGCCTAGAGCTGCCGATGTTCTGATGGCTCCTTCCGATGAAGCAGTAAATTTACAGTCATCTGTAGTAACTGATTATGAGGTTGAGGTTGCTACTATTAATAAAGAACTAGAAATGAAAAGCAAAGGCTTTCCAATCAATGAGGAGACTGATGCTTCACCGTCACAGCTTTTTCAGGGAGAATTCTCAGAAACTTCTCTCAAACATGCTTTTTCACCTAATTACAAGGAAGATGATGACTTTAAAATGAGTCCACCAGTTGGTTCAGGACTTGACTTGGCTTTCTCAGGATATGATACGGAGCCATCAACTGAGGATATCTTTAAGGTTTGGGACTTGGACATTCCAGATGAGGAAGATGAACTTGTTAAACAGCTGAACAAGGCCCTCTCTGAAAATCCCGCTCAATCCACAGCACCATCTGATGATTCAGGGGTATTGAAAGATTTGAAAGAGGAGTCACTTGATTCTTTGATTAATAGCATTGCAGACCTGTCTTTGGATCAACACTCTTGATTCCACTTAAAAAATTTGACATATTATAGCTTTGACTTTGTTGTACGTTTCCGGCTTCTGGCAACTGCTTTTAACTGTGATGGAGGTAGTATTCAGTGTTTTACATAACATTGCATTCAACGTAAGGATCATGAACATGGCAACCTTAATTTGAGGCGACGTTCCCAAAAAACTGACTTGTATATTAAAGATGTATATTTAGCTCCGATGATCTCGTTGCCCAATGGTACAATATTCTTGTTGTTACTTGGATGTAATGGCTTAATCTTATAGTTTGCACTTGTGCTTGTGTTTAGGAGGCAATTCTGCTCGTGTTTTAAACTCAGTTAATTTTCTCGTGTTATCCAATTTGAATCAAACTTAAGTGCTAAAATTTGTCTGAATCAAATCTTAGAAAAGAGAGAGTTAAAAGGGATTGTACGGAACATGTGGCTTGTAAAACGATAGAAAGCCTGATTGTTCTTCCATTCTTGCAGAAGCTAGATACCCCAATTAGCCTTTCTTTAACTCGTTATATCTACATGAACCAAACTACAATTTACATTCCCTCAATCCAATATCATTCTTCTATTATTATTTTAGACTGTTTTTTTTATGTGGTCTCTCTCTCTCTCTCTATTGGAAATACAGGAACAACACAAACATGAAGACAAACTACAGGGTTAGGCCCGGGTGCAGTACCTTCCAAAGATTTTGTCGGGATCCTTCGACGACAGAAATTTAATGTGCAATTGAAATCTGAATTAATTGTGAGGAGCCACATTCCAACGCACGTGATTCTCAATTCTCACTCTTCAGGCTTCGGCAACTGATATTCAGAACCATCGGTTTAACCAGTGACTCGTTTGAGGCAAGGAATTGAGAATTACGAATTAAGGTTCTAATTTGTGTAAAAAGCTATAGCGGGGTTCTTTTAACCACGGATCATTGGCAATTTGGTGCATCTGAAATTCCGGTTATTTTTTTTTATAAAAAAATCATTCAAATTTATTAAAATATTTTTTTAAAATTTTTAATAAATAATTTAAAAACATCGAAATTATTTTAAAAATGGAGTAGTTATAAGTGTCCTTCAAAAGAAACTACGAAATGATATGTAGACCCACTGACGTTTACTGGGCATGGAAATTCTTGAGCGCATCACACACAAGCTGATGTGGCAAGCTGTCTACCGTTGAGATGGGTTTCATAGACCATCGAGTCTGGCAATAAAACAATGGCTATCAATCAAACGAAGCTAAAAACAAAAAAGCTAGAGATATTAGAACCTCATATTTACTCTCCAGAACACTGATTTGGACTCTGTAACATAGTGATGGGATTCACTTGTCTGATTTCTTGACGGAGACGAGAGAAAAAAAATCTTAGCTTTATGACTCCATAATTTCATTTATTTACGAGGCGGGAATAAAACCATCTATTTCAACCACGCACACAAAATTCCAAGTGTACCATGCTATCTTCCAAATGGCAAATTGTTATTCGTCGACGAACGACAACCTCAAATATGACATCTTATGATAACATGGGAGCCAAATATAAATTCATGGAAGTTCATGCATGTGTGGTGAAGAGGCACGAGGAGATAAGATAACAGGCACAAATTGTTCTTACAGACTCTATCTTGCACTAGCAGTTTAGTCTCCTCTCAGCAAACCAGAAAAAAAGAAAGAATGGCCTCAGCATCACTTCTGAAGTCATCACCAGTCCTTGACAAGTCGGAGTTTGTTAAGGGTCAGACCCTCCGCCTGCCCTCCGCCTCCATTGTCCGGTGCCGCTCCGTCGCCCCTTCTTCCCTTACCGTTCGTGCTGGTTCTTATGCTGACGAGCTTGTCAAGACCGCGGTATGTTATGTTACATCTCTCTATTGTTTAAACTGAAGTTAGAGTAGATACTTGCAGAAAACATGATGTGCAATGCCTTTCTATTACACGACAATTTAAGGCTTAAGGTTTAAGAAGAAATTGATGGTACTTTTGTTATGCCAACTTGAAGTTTCATGACATAAGATGCTCCGTTCAATGTTTTTGGCTATATGGATGATGAAACGGCACTTATCTGTTCTCGTTTCTGGCTGTAGAAAACCATTGCATCTCCTGGTCGTGGTATTTTGGCCATGGATGAGTCCAACGCTACCTGTGGGAAACGTCTAGCCTCGATTGGGCTAGAGAACACCGAGGCTAACCGCCAGGCATACCGAACCCTTCTTGTGACAGTCCCTGGTCTTGGCAATTACGTCTCTGGTGCCATCCTTTTTGAGGAGACTCTCTACCAATCCACAGTTGATGGCAAGAAGATGGTTGATGTTCTTGTTGAGCAGAAGGTTGTTCCTGGTATCAAAGTCGACAAGGTAACCCACCAAACACGTCTCCCAACATCTATTTTCCAGTGATTCATAATATTTTATCGAAATCGAAGTGCTGCTTTGATATTCTTGTCATTGGGTTGCCTAAAATTGATAGAATAGGCAAAATCTATACACCTTATTGTTTATTTAACAATATTTTAGTAACATACAGTTTCAACAATGAAAACAACAGGGTTTGGTGCCTCTAGCTGGTTCCAATGACGAGTCGTGGTGCCAAGGTCTTGATGGACTCGCCTCCCGCTCAGCTGCTTACTACCAGCAGGGTGCTCGTTTCGCCAAATGGTACTAACAAATCTGTTCTCTATATATGTTTCTTCGCAAAATGCCAACTTTGTGTAACCATTACTTTGCAACGCAACTGGTTAGCTAATTAAATGCTTATCTTCATCGATCAGGCGCACTGTTGTGAGCATTCCCAACGGCCCATCTGCCCTGGCAGTGAAGGAGGCTGCCTGGGGTCTTGCCCGCTATGCTGCCATTTCTCAAGTATAGTTTCTCAGACAGATTTCTGTATTGCGCAATACCTGTGGTTTCCAGTATCCATTTTCTGATTGAGAAATTTTTGTTACTTTAATTTTGTAGGAGAACGGACTGGTCCCTATTGTGGAGCCAGAAATCTTACTTGATGGCGAGCATGGCATCGAGAGAACTTTTGAAGTAGCCCAGAAGGTGTGGGCTGAGGTTTTCTACTACTTGGCAGAGAACAATGTCATGTTTGAGGGTATCCTCCTCAAGCCTAGTATGGTAACTCCTGGTGCTGAATGCAAGGACAGGGCCACCCCTGAACAAGTTGCTGAATACACCCTCAAGCTCCTCCACAGGAGAATCCCTCCAGCCGTCCCCGGAATCATGGCAAGTTCCCTTCCAACCTTCAATTTTACCATCTGTTTTGCGCGAAGTGTTGAATTCACTCTCCTAGTCAAACTTAAAGGTGCTTGGCAATGGTGAAACATGTACTAATTGTGGGTTGTTGTTTTGAGCAGTTTTTGTCTGGTGGGCAATCTGAGGTCGAAGCAACCCTGAACCTCAACGCAATGAACCAATCTCCAACCCCATGGCACGTGTCATTCTCGTATGCCAGAGCTCTCCAGAACACTTGTTTGAAAACATGGGGAGGCAGGCCAGAGAACGTTCAGGAAGCTCAGGAAACGCTTCTCATCCGTGCCAAGGCCAATTCTCTTGCTCAGCTTGGCAAGTACACCGGTGATGGAGAGTCAGATGAAGCCAAGAAAGGAATGTTCGTCAAGAACTACTCCTACTAAGATGCTGTGATTGAAATCTATCGATGAAGAAGATGGATCAGATTCGAGGGAGCAGCTGCCACACTAAGTTCTCTCAATGTGTTAGATCATATATAGCCATGGAGACTATTTTTGTTTTTTGTTACATCTACTTTTAGTGACATAATAAACCTCTTTCCAATGAGATTAGCGTGTACTTATATGATGCATTTACAACTAAAATGCTTTAATTTGCAGCTTCAGCTAACTCCTAATACGTGCCCCGGTTCCAAAATATTCATCTTTAGTTGATGCGTTACAAGCATTCAAAATTCCAGACCAGGAGGAGAATCTTCCATGCAGGCAATCTAAAATAAGACCCCAGCAATCACCATAAAAGAAATCAAAATGTTTGGCAAATCCAAAATCTGAAACTTTATTTGAGCCGTTCCTGAGATGGGCACCATTAGTCTTCCATCCCCAGTATCTTCAGCTACAAGACTGCTGCCCTTGTTTATAAAAAAGGGAGCATTGTTTTATATATTTATATACGCAATTTCCTATGGTGCGTTATGGGTAGGATAACAACAGGTCGGGTCGGTCAGCTTTTTACCATAATTGTTTTGAAATTGATCGGATTACGATGGAGTTATATAACAGGTCGGGTCGGGTTTGACTCACTGGTCAGGTCGAGTGTTTGCTTTCTGGAAATCACCGGTTTAAGTTCATATCAGTCGGGGGTTATTAGAGTTCATGGAATTAATAGGGTGAGCATAAAGTAGCTTGGAACTCCACAATAATAAAAAATATATGGGGTATTTTCTTATGAAGTTACATGGATAATCCATTTTCAATCCTATTTCTTTTTATTGTTTTCTGTGATGCTTTTCAATGTATTCATTTATTCGCTCTGTTTTATAATTTTAAATGAAATCATGATCATGTTTCCATGTGATATCATTTGTGTTTTTTCTTGTTATTCTAATTGATATTGTTTTTAAAAATAGTTTTTGTTTAAAAATATATCAAAATGGTTTTATTTTTATTTTAAAAAAAATATTTTTGACATCAATATATGAAAATAATCTTTTGATATCAATACATGAAATTGATCTAAAAACACCAAAAACATTTAATTTAAAGTAAAAAATAAAAATTCAATTCATTTAAAAAAAAACAATTTTAAAACATAATGTCAAACAAGACTTAATGGTTATTGCACAATTTTTTTATAAAAAAAAAAAAACAGCACAAAAGGGGTGCTTCTTTTATGTGAAAATTCCGTTTAGTTTTTTCTTTGTACATTCTGGTCATTGATTTTCAATGATAAAAATCTGAAACCTGTTTCCTTTTCATGTGAAGAAAGATATTTGTTTATTTAGAAAATTAAAAATAAATTAGTGCTCTTTTCCCATAAGCCCACTTTTATTAGTCATCCAATTAACAAGCTAAGAAACCATCTCAAAAGGTCGGACCATCAGTCTCAAGTTCATTTCCTATGATTATTAATATAATAATCATTAAAAAATTTATATAATTATTAATTTTAGGATCTATAAAATTAATTAAGATATACAAATTAACTCAAATATCCAAGTTAAGAAATAAAAATAGGCCATCAAGTGTCCTTTCTGCATTCTAAGATATTGTATATGAATACTATAGCGATTAATTTTCAAAGAATATATTGAAATAATAATATTATTTTTTAAAATTTATTTTTTAATATTGATATATTAAAACAATTTAAAAATACTAGAAAAATTAAATTTCAACAAAAAAACAGGTTAAACCTCACTCTTAAATATCCTTCGAAGGTCTGGATTTTTTTTTTAAATCACACTTTTTTTCCCAAAGTATATTACTATTTGTGCGGTTATTAATTTATTTATTAAAAAGAAGATAATTGAAAACTATATTGTTTAGCAGACTTTTGATCATAGCTAGTATTATTTTTGCAATTAAAAATTACAAATGATGAGACCAATGCTCGAACTCAGGGAAAATACCATGGGCTAAACTTTAAATGCCTGTTTCCAGTTTAAACTTGTCTTACCCCTACTTTAAGCCCATATATTGACGGATAAGAAGCTGGCGGTGGGGTCCGACGCCCGACGACATATCGTTTTTCTTTACAGATAAAAACTTGACTCTAGCTATCCCGACCTCTCTTTCTTCCCTCTCTGCGCCCATTAGGGTTATCGCACATACTCTCTCCGTGTCTCGCTCTCCGATCGCAATTGTGCTTTGCAAATCTTCAAAGCCCTAATTCTCGCTGGTAAGCGATTCAATTCTGTTGTTTCTTGTTTTCTATTTTTTGGCACGAGTAAGAAAAGTTGCTTACTTGCTGGATTGATGGTATCAAATTACAAACACAGCCGTCAATTTCATTAACCATGGCTCGTCGAAGAGACGAAGACGACGACCTTGAAGATGAAGAGTACGAGGAGCAGGAAGAGCAACTAATGGATGAAGAAGAGGAGTATGAAGAGGAAGAAGAGGATAGAGGAGCGTCGATTAAGAAGAGACGGAGATCAGATTTCATTGATGATATCGCGGAGGAGGAGGATGAGGAAGAAGAAGATGATGACGATGATGAGGATTATGGTGGTGGAGGTGGAGGTGGGAGGTGGTAGGAAGCAGAAGGGGAAGAAGCGACGTGGTTCTGAGTTTTTTGATGATATTGCGCAAGTTGCCAGTGATGACGAAGAAGAAGAAGAAGATGCCGAGGATGGTATGTTTGTTTAGTCTTAAGCCTTCTTAAATTGTTCAGTTATGGTGGTAAATTCAATGCCCTTGTCTGTACTTTTGTACATGCAGATTTTATAGTTGATGATCATGGAGCTGATTTACCTGACGAGGCTGGTGGTAGAAGGATGCATCGGCCATTGCTGTCACGTGAGGATGATCAGGAAGATGTTGAAGCACTTGAGAGAAGTATCCAAGCTAGATATGCGAAGTCAATGCACTCAGAATATGATGAAGAGACCACCGAAGTGGAGCAACAAGCTCTTTTGCCATCTGTTCGGGATCCAAAATTATGGATGGTCAAGTGTGCGGTATGTTTATCATTGGTCCTTGGGTGTGGTTTTCATATTTTTGTGTACTATATGTTTTCATGTGCTTATTAAATTGTTCTTTAATGTCCATCAGATTGGCCGTGAACGGGAAACGGCTGTTTGTTTGATGCAAAAATACATTGATAAAGGATCGGAATTGCAAATTCGGTCTGTGGTTGCTCTTGATCATCTTAAAAACTTTATATATATAGAAGCAGACAAAGAAGCCCATGTGAGAGAGGTATACTTCTGCTCCAAGGCTTTTCAATGATTACTGAATTGTGCCTTTTGATGTTTTCATACTTACAACTGTGATGAATGGAATATGTGATGTAATGATTTCCTTCTGCTTCAGGCTTGCAAAGGCTTGCGCAATATTTTTGGGCCAGAAAATCATGCTTGTCCCAATCAGAGAAATGACTGATGTTCTTTCAGTTGAAAGCAAAGTAATTGATCTTTCCAGGGACACATGGGTCAGGATGAAGATTGGGACTTACAAAGGAGACCTTGCCAAAGGTGTGTTTTATAACTTATATTCCTATTCACTTTCTTGTTCGCAGATTTTCTTGTCTGATTTTTCAAGCTCTTATTTGAAGGTTGTAGATGTAGACAATGTGCGACAGAGAGTTACAGTAAAGTTAATTCCAAGGATTGACTTACAGGCTCTTGCAAACAAACTGGTATGTTTTCACATAGAATATTGCTCTATGTGATTGATAGAAGGGCCTGTTGTACTTAAAAAATTGTCTTTTACGAAGCTTTATCTCATCACAATGGTGACTTCATATAGATTCACTAGGCATTTCCCTTTTATTCATCATCATTACTTTGCCCATGAATGCAATGAAACAGTATTGTATGAAGTTATATCTCTGATCAGGACAAACATGATTTTCTGCCCAAAAATAGTCTTGTACAAAAGTTATTTCTCTGATTAGGGACATGCTGTATTGTACCTAGCAAGAGGTTATGTCTCATCGCAATGATGAAAAATTGTGTTGTCCAACGCTAGTGCACTTTCATAATAGGAAGTTTTGCTACCCTTTTTCCTCAGGAAGGCAGAGAAGCACCAAAGAAGAAGGCATTTGTACCTCCTCCACGTTTTATGAATGTTGATGAAGCTAGGTAGATACTGGTTGCTTCTTTTTCATTGAAATATCTATACTACCAAATATTTTTTGTTTATTATCTAATCATTTGCTGGCCTTCTAACTTTTCAGGGAATTACATATTCGTGTTGAGCGAAGAAGAGATCCGATGACTGGTGATTATTTTGAAAATATTGGCGGGATGCTTTTTAAAGATGGTTTCTTGTATAAAACTGTATCAATGAAGTCAATTAGTGCTCAGAACATTAAGCCATCATTTGATGAACTTGAGAAGTTTCGATCACCTGGAGAGCATGGAGATGGTGATGTTGCCAGTTTGTCAACCTTGTTTGCAAACCGAAAGAAGGGCCATTTTATGAAGGGTGATGCAGTTATTGTTGTCAAGGGAGATCTGAAAAGTCTAAAGGGATGGGTCGAGAAAGTTGATGAAGAAAATGTTCATATTAGACCTGAAATGAAGGGTCTTCCGGTAAGAATCTGTTGGTAAATTTAAAATAATAATGTTTTAAGGATCACTTGAATTTGCTGATCTGCTCAGCCTTTCATTTATTGATACTCAAATGTATTTGTTGGCAGAAAACACTTGCAGTGAATGAAAAAGAACTATGCAAGTATTTTGAACCCGGCAATCACGTGAAGGTTGTTTCAGGCACACATGAAGGTGTCACCGGCATGGTTGTCAAGGTTGAGCAGCATGTGCTCATTATTCTATCTGATACAACAAAGGAACATGTGAGTGATGCATTTGCTGCATGAATTAATTTTCTCTGCTTTTAGAATTGCTTCATGACAAGAAAACCAATGTGTGAAAACAATGTTGATATCTGTTGTCTTCAGATCCGTGTATTTGCTGATGATGTTGTGGAAAGTTCTGAGGTAACAACAGGTGTTACCAAAATCGGGGACTATGAGCTTCATGATCTTGTACTATTGGAGTAAGTCTGTTTGCTTAAGAATGGTAATTGTTTGTTCCTTATCATTTGAGGTCTCACCTGTTATTTTGTGTTTGTTGTAGTAATATGAGCTTTGGTTTAATCATTCGTGTAGAAAGTGAAGCCTTTCAGGTTAGTCATTACTGGACTATCCACATTTCCATGTTTATCTGTCACCTATGTCAGCTCAAGGGCCATCCTTTTTTCTGCAGGTTCTCAAGGGAGTTACAGAGAGGCCAGAGGTTGCACTTGTTAGACTAAGAGAGATCAAATGCAAAATTGAGAAGAAAACTAATGTGCAAGACCGGTACAAGAACACAGTATCAGTGAAAGATGTTGTTAGGATCATTGATGGTCCTTGCAAGGTAATATTCTTATCCATCCATTGCCTGATTTATCTTGTTATCACATGTGCATATCTTACAGCCTCCTTATTGTCTTTTTAGGGGAAACAAGGTCCTGTAGAACACATATATAGAGGAGTCTTGTTCATCTATGATCGACATCACCTTGAGCATGCTGGGTTTATTTGTGCTAAATCCCACTCATGTATTGTCATTGGAGGATCACGTTCTAATGGAGATAGAAATGTAAGTATTTGTTATCTTTTTTTAGGAATAAATATTCTTTTTTTGGCTGATTTTTTTGTGCATGTAGCCTTTAATTTTTATGATCAGGCCTTCTTTCAGGTTTTATTTGGTATGAAGTGGATTAGTGCTCATAATTATCAAATGCTGCTGATAAATTACTAGCTGAGTAGTGAATATGAGCTTAAAAAGATGGTTGATGGTCATTGTCACTAAATTTGCTTTCTTTTCAGTAATTAATTGCATAGAGAACCTATTGTAAGATGTATTCTGTTATTGCTTAAATTTTGTTTTTGGCTTAAAAAATTTATAACCAGTTATTGCTTAAATTATTTTTTTTGGCTAGAACTTCTTTTACAATCCTTATTCATCTGTAATTTATTCAGGCTACCAGGACATGATTTGTAAAATGAAAATTGACTATCAAATTCAGATCAAATCAACATACATATATAAACCAAACTGCCCTTTATCTCACTCATTATTAAATTTCCAGGGTGATTCCTACTCAAGATTGGGCAGTTTTAAAACTCCTCGAGTACCCCCTTCACCAAGGAGATTTCCTAGAGGAGGTCCTCCATTCGAATGTAAGTTTCTTTATGGTCCTAGCTCTCTTATTTAAACAAATTTTATCATAATTAGACTTCTTAATTTGTTATTTACCCAAGAATGAAAAGGACACATTTCATTGCAGTGGTGTCATATTTTTCTTGAATCAAATCTAGTATCAACTGCTTATTGAATTCTGCAGCTGGAGGAAGAGTGGTAGAGGTGGAAGGGGAGGGCACGATGCTTTGGTTGGTACCACAATAAAGGTACGGCAGGGCCCTTTCAAGGGCTACCGTGGGCGTGTTAAAGATATCAAAGGTCAACTCGTTAGAGTTGAACTAGAATCACAAATGAAGGTTGTTACAGGCAAGTCTTCATCTATGCCCAGTAAAAAGCTAGCCCCATGTATTCCTGTTTGTTTTATGGACAATGAATGCTGTTTTATGTGCAGTTGATCGGAGCCACATCTCGGATAATGTTGTTGTTTCAACTCCATACCGGTAAATTGAACATGTGCTGAAAATTGTTTGTAGTTTGATGATGCTATCTTTCTGATTATATGTTTTTCACATGTTTTCCCAGTGATGCACCTCGATATGGCATGGGAAGTGAAACCCCAATGCATCCTTCTCGAACTCCATTGCGTCCATACATGACTCCAATGAGAGATTCAGGAGGTTTGTTCTTTTTATACAAGTCTACTTAGATTTGGGTGTTTTAATCGATTGTCATTCTGGTATAAAAAGTTTATTCAAGTTTTGGATGCTTTAATCGATCACCATTTTGGTATAGGTGGGATTAGTACAGGCACTTATGTGTTTTTTCTCATGCTTGCAGCGACACCTATTCATGATGGCATGAGGACACCTATGCGTGATCGAGCTTGGAATCCTTATGCACCAATGAGTCCTCCAAGGTTTGAGCATGAAATTTGCTAATACTAATTGTTTTCCTATTTTAGTTTTCTTTTCATGAAGATAATTTAGAAATGGGTTCTGAATCCTCTTATTGAATATTTGATTGATAGTTTTGAAGAACCTGTAGTTTTTTTTAGTTTTAGTCATTCCCTGTCACAAATAATTGATTTTTCAGAGGCATATTTGGGTTCTTTATTAGAACTGCTGATGGTACTGATTTGCTCAATTGCAATCTGTCTAAAATATGACCTTCATTTGGTGGACACAACTTCATATGCAATAAAATGGAGATAGAGAAACTGGTAAAATGACAGTTGCATCAGAAACAGTGAATAAATTAGATTTGAATGATTGGGCATTTGCCTCTCCTTTTCACAATTATCGATTTAAAATGTACACATCTAGAGGAATGTCTGCTAGTTCTATCAATACCCCCAAGTTATCTTGGTTCCTTAATAGATTGGGTCTCAATTGTGTTGTTTCAGCTAAATAATCCAAATAAATGAAGGACGGACCATAATAAGAAGCATAATTTAACCCTATATCTCTAAAAGTTACCTACCCTATCTCAAGAATTTCATTACATCTTTAATAGTCACTTCCCATGCCAGCATGTAATATCGGTTCCCCAGGTTAATCATAAATCATAACCACATCCCTTAAAGCTGTTTCAATGTCCTTCACTTGTCCCATTTTGCATTTTAGAACTAGACATTTTTTCCTTTTGTTTGTCTTTAAATTAAAGTCCTTTTTAATTGATGTACAGGTTATTTTTTATTTGCTTAATTTATAACAGTTGGAGGCCTATTACATCAATTTACAATATGTGAAATTGTCTGTCACGATGGATAATTTTCAAATGATGAATTTAGTTTGAGTTTAGAATTAATGTTCATCTTGCCTTTTAATTTGGTTCAATCTCTCCTCTCTTTTTTCTGAGTCCCACAAACAACTTTTTAAAATTTTCATAACCTTTGTTGCTAAATAGAACTTGCTTCATAAGCATTGCATACATCTGGTGTCTGTTTTATCTGTTGCAAAATAGTGTCCTGCATTTCAAGTATTTTGAAACTGTGACATCAGTTCCTCGAAAAAGTATCATCTTTCAAAATTAATAAACTTTTGACCTTGTCACTTTTATTCATTGTTACTGAAAGCATGGTCATTGGAATTGTGTCTGCAAAAATGCAGGGATAATTGGGAAGATGGGAACCCTGGTTCTTGGGGAACTAGTCCGCAGTATCAGGTAAAGAACTCGGCATACCTTGACCCTATAAATAATTCAAGTTATTCTATGCTGTTATTATATATGTGTGAAGTAATGAAAATTTTATTTTTCCAGCCAGGAAGCCCTCCCTCTGGAACATATGAAGCTCCAACTCCTGGTTCAGGCTGGGCTAGCACTCCTGGTGGTAATTATAGTGAAGCTGGAACACCAAGAGATAGCAGTTCTGCCTATGGTAGTTTAATTTTTCAGTTTCCTATGATACTTTAAGCGGCGATTTTTTTTTACTATAGCTAACTTTATGCACCTCTTATAGCCAATGCTCCAAGCCCATACCTGCCATCAACTCCTGGCGGCCAGCCTATGACACCCAGTTCAGCATCCTATCTCCCTGGCACTCCTGGAGGGCAGCTAATGACACCCGGAACTAATGGTCTGGATATGATGTCTCCTGTTATAGGTTTGTTTTGCACTTCTTATTTTTGCCATTTGTCACAGTTATTTTGTTTGATCTATTGATATTTATTAGTTTATATTAATATATCTAGGAATTTCCTTCTTCATTGTTTGGTTTTTGGCCCAGTCTGTGTATTGTTAAGCCATTTTTTCAGGTTGGATAAGTATTCCTAAGGTGAGGCCATGGGCAGCTCTGTCATGAAATAGATAGTTCAGATGCCCTACTTCATACATTGATTTCTGTTTTCAATTCTAGAAAATGTGTTGGTGCTTCATGAATTTTTCTTCTTCTTTTGGTGGGTTTGGTTTAGAAGTTAATAAACTTAATCCGCATAGTGAAATGGCTCTGAATAGGCAGAACCAATGTAAGGAACTTGATCGACTTTCTACAAAATTTTGTTTGGTCTACTGGTATAGTGTGATTTTTACTATATCTAGGTTTGGTTTTAAAAACTCACAAACATCCTTTTAGTGATTGTGTAAGTTGCAATTCATTGCATTACAGGTGGAGATGGTGAAGGACCATGGTTCATACCAGACATATTGGTTAACGTACACCGGACTGCAGAGGAATCTGCTGTTGGAGTCATTAGAGAGGTGCTTCAGGTATGTCTTTCCAAAGTCAGTTGGGAAAAAATTTTCATTTGCATCTCTGTTGATTATTTAGATTTTGTTTGAGTTATGGCTTTTGACTTTGAATCATAATACAAAAGTTGATTTTCATTCTTAAGTTGTGAGAAAAATAAGTTGAAATGACTTGGAGGTAAAAGAATGCTTGGTAAAAATGTCTCGACGCTTTCTTGTTTTTTTTTAAAGAAAAAGAACAAGAAGGAATCATATACAAGGTAAAATCCACAAGTTAAAAGGTTAAATTTATTCTACTCTTGACTAAACCAAAATTTTGACTCAATTTTATAATGGACTTTTGATTCAAGTTAAAAGTTATTTCCAATCAAATATGTTAACGTTTTTTTATGAATTAAAAAATAACTTGACTCAATCTATGAAAGTTATATCAAACATCACCTAACTAGATGTTTGAAATCCATGAGATGTTCCTCAAGTTTTTTTATGAAGGCACACTAATTTATATGAAGGAATACAAAGTAGAACTGTCATTATTAAGAGGGAACAAAGTAGAATATTTGTAATGAATTCAGCTACTATACTAATGCTGGTGTTGGTGGACCAGGATGGCTCTTGTAAAATAGTCCTCGGGGCTCATGGCAATGGCGAATCGATAACTGCTCTTCCCAGTGAAATCGAGATGGTGGTGCCAAGGAAATCAGACAAGATCAAGATCTTGGGTGGTGCACATCGCGGTGCTACTGGCAAGTTAATTGGTGTTGATGGTACTGATGGAATTGTAAAGTTGGAGGACACTCTCGATGTTAAGATATTAGATATGGTTATACTGGCCAAACTTGCACAAATGTGATTTTTGTGATAACACACAAATTAAAAGCCAGGAGTTTTTCCCCCCTTAGAGTGTCGAATCCTGTTGATCATTGGTCTGTATCAGTGTTTAGAATTCCATGCCACGAGCAGCCTGTAGCATAGTAAGGCTAATTATCTGTAGATTAGGGCTGTCTGATTTTCGAAAGCGAACATGCAACTGAAGCTCTTGACAAAACGAATGAATCTTGGAGAGAGTATAGAGGTAAAAAAATGGAGAGGTGTTCGCAAGTAGCATCACTCCAAAATGAATAATCCTCTTAGTGTATATAACTATATATCGTTGGAGGGATTGGAATGCTGGTTTCTAGGATTGGCTGCTGAGCTTTTGTACGAGGATTATACAGATACTCAAATAACCTTGCCAATCATTACCAAAAATCCTGACAAATACAAGTCTTATAAATTAGATGACTAGATGTCTAATCCTTCTGTTTCGCTCTACAAGGATAATCTCGAGATTCATTATTTTTTATTCTTATTTATATGAATCATCCAACCGCATGTTTGCTTATATATATATATATATATAATCCAAGATGCAGGTATGTTCGCGGAACCCTGATTTTGCTAATTCTAACCTCGGTAACAGAACAAGTCTTTTTCTTTGCATGGAAGAGAATAACTTCTACTGGCTTGAATTTCAAGGGGGGATCCCTCCATTTCACTCTTTTAGCAGAGCTCAATTGCCTCCCCGGTTCTCTTATTTATGTCGGTTCCTGTAATGGGTTGCTTCGTACATGTCAAGATTATAAAGTTATGCACGCAATAAATCCATTTCACATGCGAGTATATTTGAGCAAATATGTGCATTTCATTTTCAAAGCGAGCAATTCAAATCGATACCGTTGCCTTCTACTCTGCTGATAATGATTACGCCTCCAGGTTTGAAAAATATCGGGGTTTCCCTGTACCTCTGCTATCTTGTTCATAACTTCATATATTTCAGCAGGATGTTATGGAGGTATGGCTGATGAACGAGTTTAGTATCTCTGAATCTTGGACCAGGATAATCTTGCTTTCTTTCAAGCAGAACAACTTCCTAGCAACGTGTTCTGCTATATATACCTTTCGGGCTTTTAATGTATTCTGATTCGTGCCTTAGTTCTTTGGGCTGTAACGTGTATCTGAAATTTGCTTTTCATGAATTGCTGGTGATTTATTTTCATGATCCTCTATTTTTGAATTACAATTCTGTTCTACAGTTAATTTCAAATATTTAAGTAGAGAAGCTGTGGGATTATTTGGCTTGAATTTGTAAAAATACATCATTTACCTAACTTGCCACCATCTCTAAAAAAAACATCTTCCAAGCGTGTGCGAGCATTTTCCTTTCTTCATCCTTGGAGAATCCAATTGTTGAACATTAGCTGTCATCGTGGTCTAATTGTTTTTGAATTGTTTATTTAGTTTTAAATTAAATGTTTTATGTGTTTTAAGACTGTTTTGATATTATAAATAATTTTTTTAAAAAATAAAGCATATCGTTTTAATGAATTTTTAAATAAAATATACTTTGAAAAAGTAATATCTATCACACTTATAAACAAATATCTACGTCATAGAAAACACAATATAAAAAATACAAAGTAACAAACAACAGAGAATCCTCTGCGTATCTTTTCTTTTTTACTAAACGGAAACAGAGGATAAAAACAGAACTCTTGTTGGATAATTTCAGCTTTTCTTGATGTTCTTTCGGGCAAGATACATGTTCTTGAAGACAGTTGCTTCACAAATTCTCCGCCAACTATATTCAAATATTATTTCCATCGTCGGCGTTGCAACCTTGTGGTTTTCGGACAACATACGCGCGCTCTGCGAGAGGATAATTCAATGCTGTTGAATAAAAATTAAGCTTCATCTCTTTATATTTGTCTTTCATTATAGTTAAAAAAAAATCCATGATCCTTTGTATTTGCAAGACTTAATTCTAAAAAGAAAAAAAAAATCGGATTTAATCTTAGTTTTAAAAAACATAAAAGTCAATATATTGTCTGGATATTATAGAAAATATTACAAAAAATATGCACTTATTAAAGATAAGCCTGAAAAAAAGAACTTTTTAATTTTAAAAAATACGTTAAACTTCATTCGATCATTTATTTTCTTTAAACGAGTTTATATATATTTTTGCAGAAAATAAAAAATAAATAATAGTGACGAACATAAGCCACTTTACTCCCGCCCAAATGTTGCTTCACATCATCTGAATTGCAGTTGGCTCGTGATTTTGAAAAAAAAATCATTTTTTTTGTTTTGTTTTTGAAGTGCTTATTTCAAAAAAATAATTATTTATATATAAAAAACACATCATCTTAATAAATTTTTCAAGCAAAAAAAAACATATTTTAAAAAACAAACTCCATTACACTCTCAAAACAAACACTAAAAGTTAAATCTGAGGACCTGAAGGTGATCATGAACTCAGCCAGCATATGAGCCATATGCTAACCGGCAAGGAGTTTTATTATTTCTTTCACACAAGCTATATCTCTATTGATATTTGATACAAAGGCTAAAAATCACCTCACCATCCTCGCACCAGGAAGGAAAGCCTAACCACAAGAAAGGGTGCGAGAGTACACAAGCCTGGTTGCGGTACTGAATATCTCAACATGCATCCAAAATCACCTGCAGCCGAAGAACAGAGACGGTCCGTATTATACACAGATAGTGAAAACTCTTCAGCGAAGTTCCAAGAAGAATTTCAATGATCAAAAAGATAAAGACAAGGGAAAGCACATACGATCTCAGTTACATTCAAATTACAGGACTTTACAGTAATGGTTCCCCAAAAGAAACCCAGATAATGAACAGGAATCTAATCTGAAGGCTATAAAATTTAGATAGAATAGGTATCAAAAGGACAACGAGCATGGATGCCAATATGAATTTGCACTGATACACAAATACTAATAGAAAGAAGTAAAGCAGAAATCTCATTAGTTAAACGAAGGTGAAGGAGAAAAATAGCATAAACCTAAAAGAGGTTGCTCTTTTCGACCCCATCCTGCCGTGCAAATATCAGCTTGCAACACAATGACCCTCGTTAATTTAACGCACTTAAAACAGACATGGACGTTCTCGAACTAAGGCATGCTAATAGAATATGGCAACTCATTTCTAAATTTACGGTTCAAGATTCAATAATAGCTAAACTTCATAATCACAAGCATATAGCTTCTTACAACTAAGTGGTAGAGAAATACAGCATGCTTTCAGAATCAAAGACTTGATCTGAAAGGCGATCAGTCATCACATATAATATATGCAAAACATCTTGTTATGGCTAAACATCATTTTCCTCCATTTCTTTAGCATCTCTAGACTGACAGCCCAGCCCACTTAAGTTCCATTCAAAAGAAGTATACTCCAAAATTCCTACTTGTTATCATTTCAAAGGACTTGGTTTATATCAAGTTGGATCAGATCATCTTGAATATCAAAAGGAAAAATAAAGGCCTTCATTTAACGCCATACTGCCTTGGCTCTCGTCTCTGGCAGTATTCTAAGATCCACAAATTCAAGGATATTTTACTTGAATTGAATCTATCACGTTCCTCTTGAGCATTAACTGCAACTTCTCTCTTCTATAATATACAAATCTGACAAGCAATATAAATGCTTGCCACTCCAGTCTCCAAGGACTTGCAAGAATTTTGCAACTCTGCCTGGTAAACAATATTAATAGCAACAGCAAAAAATCAGTCAGCTATGTTCATTTGTTTACATGTGCTTGATCACAGTTGCTTGTTTTGCCCCTTCTCTAATCCACCAGTTTGATTAAGTCATGCTTCCAACTTTCATAAAATTAAAGACTGACTGCATAGTTTAAACCTATGCTAGCATTTGCAGCGCCTTACTCTGGTAAAAAAACGCAATGCTTTTATGAAAATGTTTATAGGACAAATAGAACAAGCTTTGTTCTAGAGGTTGGTTTATTATAGAAGCTGTAAATATCCACAAACTGTGACGAGTGAGTGAAAGACACTAAAGTAATAACAAATTAAATAAAAGCCAAAACTTGGATGTCCCTTTTTGTGAGCCTGCTAACAGCACACAGCCAGGCTCCACATCTACCCTAACTGGGGAACAGATGCACATAGGTCAAGAAACATGTAAATTCTCAGATTTTCAAATTCTGCCCACAATGTGAAACCCTGACTGTTATCAGCAAATGAGAACCAATCCTGAAGTCATCTAAAGATAAAAACTAGACAACCTTACTCAGTATGTCAGTTCTTATGAATGGGAACACTTAAACTACAGATACATCCACTAAATGAAAATGTGAAATGCTGACACGTCCAGGAAAAGCCAATAAAACACACTAATCCGTTAATCATGCAGCATGAAGAGCAATAAATCTTGACCACATTCAGCCATGAAAATATCACAAATACGCACACTAGATTTTTCCTTTTCAATTACAGGTATCCTTTTGAAATCTAGCGTAATAAAATCTGGTTCCAAGCAAAGCAACTGACTTATCTGCCCAGTACAGAGAGCATCTGTTATCAGCAAAGTTATTCTTCTTTTAAAGATTCAAAGCTTCTATGTTATGTTCTTTGATTACAATAGATCAAAAACAAAGATGGAGCCAGGCAAATGCGATTGATGCCTAATGGAACAGCTACCTTAACCTTCATACTGTTGCTTTCACCTGCTAATTCAAACAGTTGATCATGCATCACAGAGACTTTCCCCTCAAATAATATTTGGATTACATATATAGCAACTTTGCACACATTAGGATCAACATCCCCTCAAATGGTATCCAGTAATTTGTAGCTTAAGTGAAAATTAAAAAAAACACCCAGAAATTTTCAGCTAGGCTGCACACATTAGGATCAACATCCCCTCAAATGGTATCCAGTAATTTGTAGCTTAAGTGAAAATTAAAAAAAACCCCAGAAATTTTCAGCTAGGCTCCAGCTCGATAACAGATGTACTTTTTTTTTCTTTTGAGAAACCACATCAGGTATACTTATTATGCCCTTATACACATAGATCATAGTGAAAGGCCAAAACAACATTTGTTTTTCTTCAATTATGATGCCTGTAGAGGCATTTTAACCTCAATTTGAACAAAGTAGGGTTACATTCACCATCTTACAGCTGAATTTAGAGTCCTATGTGTTTTTGCATATAGAAGTCATCCAACTATTGGTTTAAGAAGACTGCTTCAATGGAAACTTGAAACTTTTCCACACTATTATCCATCATGTCAATTTTTTGATAATAAATGGAGAAAAGAAACCCGTGAGTTAAACCTAATAAATGTAGATTATACCTTGCTTACTTTGCAGGCTCTCTATTGAAGGATCCAACAGGAACCGCACTAGAAGATTCATAATTTTCCTAAATAAAAGCAAGTGCATAATATTGTTAAGATTAAGATTAAAGCGTTAAACATTGAAATTTAAACATGCATGCAAATTCGGTTTAAAGAAATATAAATATATAAAATATGATTGATGTTGAGAACATCGATACCTGGTTGTTTGAATTTTGTCCATGTATCCGCTGAGGCCTGGCATTAAGATCAATCAATTTGTTGTCCATTTTTCCGTAGCTATCTGTTTTATTCTCTTCCATTGGACCTGGAGAGGCTCTATGGTTTTGTTGATTTTCTCTAGCTGTGAGTTTAAGTGGCTGGTTTTGGTCCCTCCTTGTTTCATTATGATCAAGAGGTTGTTGTCCTTGTTCCTCCATCCGGCCAGGTTTATCCCCTGGAAACTAAATAAGACAGTCAAACAAAAAATGTTAATCCGGAAAGCTTCTTACATGTTTGCTACAAAACTGAAAACACTTCGATTCCGAGTGACAAACCTCAACCCTCTGCCTCAACAGAAGATATCTCCCATGGGTTCTTTTACCACCAACATGCACTATCATATCGCATTGCAAGCAGAGCGAACTACCATCTATCTCACAGTAAAAGAAAGCTGCATGCACATTTCGAGACAAGGAAAAACAAAACTCGTTAAAAAAATTCAAAAATTTATATTCCATGAACAAGGCCAAAATATAAGCAAATGCAGGCAGGCATACCTGGTGCATTTTCACATATGTCACACTGTGGAACAGCGCTCGGATCTGCAAGGCCTACTCGCACGTGACGACTCGCTAGCTTGTTGCACATATGAACCTGTTCCGGCACACAAACAGAGACCCGTTTGCTGAAATATGACAAATTCGATGATGCATACTCAAAAAGACAAAAATTTGCACCCCGCCGTCAAAAAAATACCAAATCCAAAGATTGATAATTTACAATAAAAGATCATTACTTGATAGACTCGGCAAAGTACAGGCAATTTTTACACTTCCAGAACCAAAAAAGAATTCATTTTGCAAATCCAATCAAGCCCATTTCAATTTGAGCAGAAATATTACCTTAACTCACTTAAATAATTCTCTTAATTAAAACAAGTAAACCATGGGGGGGACACTATAACGAGACAAAAATATTTTGTAAAAATAAAGGTCGATAGTCACCTTCTCGTCGCAGGAACGGCAAAGAGCGGCTTCATCAGCGGCGCAAAAAAGAATCGCGGCTGAGCTCTCACACACATCACAAATCGTTCGCATTTCTGGTTTTTTTAGAATTAATTTAGGTTCTTTCTTCGTTTTTTATCCCCCCTTCAATCTCTGTTTTTCGCTAATTCTCCTTTCTCCATCTCAAAGTCATTTGTTGATATTTTGTAAGGATAAAATTGTTGAAGCTGATCACTTTTGAATTAAGTAGTTGGTGACATAAAGATTAGCGCGGGGGGGGGGAGAGAGGGAGAGAGAGAGAGAGAGAGATTTAAATGGAGAAGAGAAGAGAGTGGAAGAGTGGAGTGGAGAGGAGAGGGGAGACAAGTGGAGCTGCTTTGAGTCTGTGAAAATGAAATCGGAGCTGGAAACAAGGAAGTGTTTGCTACCCGTGTTTTGTTCCTATAGCTTCTTTTTTTATATCGTGCTGTTTTAAAAACTATTATTTATTTAAAAATATATTGAAATAATGTATTTTTAAAAAAATATTTTTTTTAATATTACGATTTTTAAATAATTTAAAAATACAAAACATATATTTTAAAGCAAAATAGATTTTTTTAAAAAAAAAGTATTATTGAAATATAAAAATAAATAGGCTTTTTAATTTCTTCTAGTTTAAAATAGTTTTTTTAAAACAATTAACAACATTTGAATAACATCACATCGTTAAATTATAATATATCTTAAATATAGTATAATATTAAATACATGTAGTATTTAAAAATCATGTATAACAGGTAGATATCATATTGCAATTCTGTCTCCTGGGAACTAGAATTTCAAGGCCATTTTTTAAAGATAATTTTGTTGTCATTTTTTTATAAATTAAATTTAAATTATTATCTGTTATTTTTTAATGAATTTAATTCTAAATATACCCATCTATTTTAACTGCTATTTTTTTATCAAGAGACAGGAAAATGGTATCAATAAAAAAGAGAAGAAAAGAAAACTGGAGCAGTAAAAAATGGCATTCCGGGATAATGCTGCGGCGAGTAAAGTGTTTTTGCAGCGTGTGGTAGAGTAGAGTTCAAAAGGATGGTGAGCGATTCATGTTTGTGATCTGTTCCGTTGTTGCTAGTGGTGAATGGAGGACATGGGATCTTCACGTGCTATTCAGCGCCGTGCGTGGCACGTGGGAATGGACGCCACTGCTTCGTAGGTTCCTGGCACGTAGGTTTCACGATCAAACATGGTTTTTTTTTATTTGAACAAATAGATTCAGTGGCTTTCTGTGTTTTTATATATATATATCTTGTATGAACATATTTTTTTATAATTTTAATTTTGCGATCTGGCTGGTATCAGGGTTGAAGAGTATGTTTAGTATTTCTATGGGTTTTTGTTTTTTTAGAAATATATTTAAACATTATTTTTTAAAAAAAATATATTTTTGATATTAGTGTATAAAAAAAATTTGAAAACATAAAATAAATAATCTAAAATAAAAATCGATTTTCTTAAAGTATTTTTAAATTGCAAAAAAAAAAAAAAACAAGTAGGGTCCAAATCATGAGTGTATTTAGTGAATTCATAATTTGATAAATTAACTTGATCAAATTATCTTGAATACATATGATATTTTTTTATAAAAAAAAATCAATTATTATTGTTTTAAATGAAAGAAGTTATTAGTTTTTGCAAGAAGGGAATATTAGGAGTTATTTTTGCATCGAGAAGGGAGGAAACCTGGTGGACATTGACAGCTTAATTAGTTTGGCATTTTTAAATTATTTAAAAAAAATATTAAAAAAATATTTTTTATTTCATTTTTTTAATAGCAATAACAACAAGAATTTAGAAAGGGTCCAATCTCTAATCACGCGCTAAATCCACCACAACACATTCCGGACCTGGGTGGCTAAACCGGGCGCTAAATATTCACGAGCAGGTATGATGGTATGCATATGTTATCTGTTATTTTACCTGGCAGAACAAATATAAAAGAAAATCATATGCTTAGATCCATTCAGATATTTAAAAGTATAGTAATTTCTTTTAAAAAAAATTAAATTTAAAATCATTTTTTTATTATCAGTATATCATAATAATTTAGAATTACTAAAAATAATTATTTTAAAATAAAAAATTAATATTTTAAAACAATAAAACAAACTGCACTTTATCGGTGATAAAAAAACCCGAAAAGATTCGTGATTCGTACATGACAAGTATGCATGTCTGGCTACAATTGATTCTGACCTGCATTGATTATTGATGGATGCTAGTTATCATGACCTGGAAACTATTAATATTAAACTCACGAAAATGTTATAGTGGGCCCACATGTAGGACCCCGGAAGCATGAGCCCAGGAAAAAAGTCAAAAAAGTTTGGTGCACCAGGTTTATTTTGGTATACAGATTTATTCATGGCCACAAACTTCGAAGATGGCGTGTAATGGATGCTCTTCTCAATTCATTCTTAGCCACCAATCTCATTTCTCCCCCCTGGCCCACGTGCCATTGTTACAGTTTTTTTTGAGGCCATTGTTTCTTCTATTCCTTTCCTCCTCCTTTACGACATGTTTGGGAGTGAATAATATATTATTTAATTAGTTGATATAAAAAATATTTATATATATATATATATATATTAGTGAAAAGTATATTTGAAAAATATTCCACATTCTAATAATCAATGGTGTATTTTCTCACTCTCATTTTGTAACAAATCAATAGTTTCCGTGCATGTATGATATTATATTTAAACTGTGGTTGGATATGTTTTAAAAATATATTAAGTTTTAAAAATCTTAAATTATATTTTTAAAATTATTTTTCATATAAAAAATATTTTAAAAATATTTTCTATAGCAGCATCGTCAAGCGCTTAGCAGAATAATGCTCGCATACACAGCCAACTCTCAAGAATATTAAACGTGTGTAGCGTGTACGAACACTTTTTCAATCTACATTTTCCATATGAACAAGGCAGCATGTCTTGCTGTTATGGGCCGGCCTAAACTTTGCCCCCTGGTCAGATATGGCTTGCTTTCAGATTGATTAGGTACCGGGCCAGGATAAACTTGGTTTGGCAGTAGACAACTAGACATCATCAGAACGATGTCATGTTTATCATTGCATTTAAAAAGTATTTTTTAAAAATAAAAAATATATATTATTTTTATATACTGACATCAAAAATAATTTTTGAAAAAAAAAAATTAATATTTTTTTGAACAAAAAAACACTTTAAAAAACAACTTTTAACTACATTTTAAAACAATCACCAAACTTGATATGGTCATGATTCGTGAGAACCTAGGCGTTTTCATTTCAATAGATAAAGGGATGGATTGAGAGAATAGTAGTTGTTGTTTTTTTAAAATTTAGAATTTAAAAAAAAAAACTTAAAATAAAGATTTTATTTTAAAAAAAAATATTTTTCCAAAAGTGCAAAACTCAAAGGTCACAAATAAAAGGTTGAGATTACTTTGATAAAGGTATAGGCATTTTTAATGACATTTACTTACCCGGTGAAAAATAAAATAAGAAATGTATTTTCGAGCCTAAGTCAAAATATACACTATCATATCATATATATATATACAGAGAGAGAGAATATTTATATTTTTGTACAATATATTAAATAAATCTCGTAATATTGATATAATGTACATATATGTTATAGCATTTATAATATTGTTGTTATAGATAGATAGATAGATAGATAATTTTATATTGAATAATAAATATTAGACGTTGAATATTGTTTTCAATTAATGATACAGTAAAAATCTAACCCAAGCATAGTGAAAAAGAGAATAAAAATACTACCAGCACACCTTCTAGTTTTATCCAACGTGGCATCAATTATGTTTTTTTTAGCTCAAATTGATAAAAACAATCTTACAAAGTTCCTTGACCATAGCACAGATTCCATTTTATATAGTACCGAAAAAAATCACTCTTTATTTTTTTTTACAGTTACAGATTCTCGAGTTAAAGATAACAACTTATTTATTCACTCAAGTGCTTCTATTTAATCATGATCGGGACTTCTAACTGACCCAAAGCATAACTTTAGCTCGAGCCGTTTTCAAACCACATTTCGCAGTGATCATGACAGTTAGTTTACGAAAGAAATATGCAACCACTCCCGCCTTTCTTCACGGCGATCATGATTAGCGGACTAGCATCATCTCAGCAGTGTCGCTGTAAGATTAAAACTACCATATGAGCCATCTCTCAACCCTCACCCTTCCCGTGCAGACTCAGTTTCTGGAGATCTATGGTGCTCTTGAGAAGCCAGTACTAGGCTCTGTTTGGATGTCTTGGTGCTCCGTCTCCGGGAATGCAGGCAGGATTATACGAGGGCACCGTTGATTAATTTAGAGTCTGTTTGGCTGTATGATCCAACCTGTTTTTGGCCGAAATTTGATTATTATTTTTTTTTTGCATTTTAAATGAATATGTTTTGGTGTTTTTAGATCATTTTGATGTGCTGATGTTAAAAATGATTTTTAAAAAATAAAAAAAATATCATTTTAATACATTTCAGCACTCGCACTCTCCCAACAAGCCGTAGGGGTTAATCTGGTAGTCATCCTCGAGGGAGAGAAATTCAAAGCATAGTTCTAATCACTTTAATGAGCTCATTGATTCACTGGTTTAAAGTAATTATTGAGAGAGAGAGAGAAGCTTCTGAATTGACTGCAATGTACCGTCGTCGTTTCACCAGCAACTAGTCCACGGCTACTCATTGGTGTCACACTTTTCTTGAGTGTTTTTTTGCCGTGGTTTGGAAAGCAAGAAATTTTCTATATTATTATTATAAAGAGCAAATTTCCTTTCTAACTTGTTATGATCATCGCTCCATTAGTAATTTTTATTTTATAGCGATTTTTTTTTATTTCTGTAGCATATATTTAATCTTTTGTATATAAATTATGCAAAAATATTAATGTTATTTGAAGGGAAAAAATAGACTATCCCATATATAATATAAATACAGTGAAAATATTAATTTGTATGATATCATAAATTCCAGTACCTAGTAAAACTTTAATTTTTAAAAAATATAATCGAATTGCATGACTGACTAATGTGAGAAATTCATGTCCTTGTAAGATGTACTAAGATAATAAGTATGTATTATATTTTACAAATTAAATTTAAGATACAAATGGGTTAAGACTGTAGATAATATTAATTTTTTTACACCTGCATTTTTTAAAAACTTTTTTAATGTTAATTGCTAAAAAAAATATTGACATGAAATTTGAACTCGTTTTTAATCCTTTTCTAAAACTGGATATACATAAAAGCCACATCATAAACTTGACCAGACGAGCCTCTAGTAAAATTGGATGGTCAAGAAGGGTTTCTCTCTTTCTCTCACCCCATATTTAAGTTATGTCTCTCACCCCGCAATGTTTTACATGTTTATTAAGCTTGTAGGATGTTCAGTGAGCCGATGATTAATTATGATGCACATAAGCTAGCCTGAACACCCCGATTATAAAAAAAATAAATTGTCCAAAAACTTTTATTGTTTGTGAAATATAGTTGAGATTAATTTTTGAAAGTATTTTTTATTTAAAAATATATTAAAATAATATTTTTTTAGTTTATAAAAATTATTTTTAACATTATCTTATAAAAATGATCTAAAATTATTATTTTTTAATTTAAAATACAAAATAAAAAAATTAAAAAATTTATAAAATATTTTTAAAACAGAATGACAATCAATATCCATTATATAATTCCCCATCGAAATATCTCCCTCATTAGCATGCAACGTGTTGGATAAATAAGGTTATTCAAGTTCATATTCCATCGCGAAGATTCCATGTGTCTAGTACACGGATCATTTAATTAAAAAAAAATTAAAATGATTTGAAAACATTGAGAAAATATTTTTAAAAAATCTACATTTTATAGGCTGTCCGTTACTTCTTTCGTCCAAAGGTTATTAGCAGAACAGTAGAAGTACTTCTACAGGTTTTCCAATCAGAGCATAACCATTAAACCAATCATTTCATTCATGGGCGGGTTACAAGGAAAGTTGATAAAATTAAATTTTAGTAAATAAAAATAATAATTAAATTTGATTAATTTATTTGCTGACCTGCGATCCTAAATCATGAATTAATACGTGGTTCAGCTTATCCAGTCAAATCTAATTAGGCCAGCAATTAATATGTTTTTTTAAACCAATAAATGAACAGAAAAATACCCATTTTTGTTAATTAACTCAGCAACCGAAATATGCAAACATTACTACACGCAACTGTATTTTTTATAATCAAGGAACAATACAGACAGTTTCATTTACCAAGATTCCACCTACATTTCCAAACATGAAGAGTTGAGATTCAATTACATCAATTTCCCTTATCAACCCATTTTCTATTACTATTTAAATCAAGCTATCAACTCTTATGTTTCCTTTTGGATGGACCCATGTATTAATTGGCAGCGTGCAACCTGATAATAAGTTGCCCAACGTAAGCGCTACCTCCTTGACTCCTCGTACATAATTTTATTATTGTATTGCTGATTGGTTGTCCCGGATGCTCCCTCGGTTGACACCTAAAAATGCTTCGTGATGGCTAGTGGTTACCTTTGGTTGATCAAAAATAGTATCCAATGAATTATCCAATAGTAGATCCATGGTTGAAAACAAAAAAGAAAAAAACTTGACCAAATCAAAAGAAGAAAAAAGAATTCCTCTCCAGAAACACTTCTAATTGTATCGTACGATCCATTCTCCTACAATGCCTCTGATTGAAGAACATTTTATAAGAGAACCTACGACTGAAATGAAAGCATCTTGGAAAATGGTGAAAAGGATTTATATAATATAAGAACCACTTACTTTCTAACATGTATAAAAAGTCAAACATGATTATATTTGTAGAAAAAAAGACCAGTTTGAAATAAACATCCCAAAAGGCAATCCCATGAATCCAACTGTCACTGCTGACTATATTGACAATAATGCTGGAGATATTGCTGGGGAATGAATCATCTAAGAATATGGATATTGGATTAGAAAACATGGAAGGAGAAGGAGTGCGAAATGTGGATTTCTTAAATCCTGCTTGCAGTGGTGTGACTTTTGAGGGTGAAGGTGCCGCCACATTTTGGTGTGGAAGAACACGATGAAGAAAGTGCCATTGTTACCAGATCAGCCATCGACGTTCATTATTTAACATGGTGTTTGACATTACAGTCCACCTATATTATTAGTTTTTTTTTATATAATTTTAGATTTTTTAGATGTTTTAATTTTAAAATAAAAAATATATATTTAAAACAAAAAAAAATCTCCCACCTCTTGTACAAACATACATTAAAGAAACAAGTTTACCCATTTTCATGGAGATATTTACTTCATAATAATTGCAGTCTAATCCTGTCATGTTAATTAAGTAGCCGAGGCATCACTTTCTGTTCACATCAACTACTTATTCCATCAATATCTCAACCGTTCACTAAACATCAATAATGGGTACAACGCCAGTAGTCATCAACGACAGAGTGGCGCCCCTTCAAAACGACAAACTACACGTGGCGCCAAACAAGAAAAAGCCTATCCCTCTTCCCACGTGACCTCCTTCCAGCCTCGCAAAAGGGAAAACTTCAATTCAGCTCTTATAGACTCACTATTATTTCATTTTACACTTGTATGTAAAATGTTTTCAATAATAGCCTTGTATGTTTCAAAACTTTCCAAGACTACCATTTTAATAAACGAAAAAAATCCAACATTTTTTTGAGTTTTTCTAATTTATTAATACCCCCCCCCTTTATGGTAATATTTCGAAAAAAACAAGGAAACAAATAAAAAAAGTTTCACCTACCATTGAACATTAGTTGATGGAATCTAATCGAGTGTCAATTTTAAAATATTTTAAATTTTATTATTTACAAATCCTATATAAAAATCCTTAAAATCTGAAAATATAAAATAATTATTCTAAAGGTGACCTTCCATTTGCTACAACCAGCTATTTAAAAAATTCAATCAGCTCCACTACTAAAATCAAGAAATGTTAAACTAAAGATACCAAAGTGTAATATGTCTAATCCAAAAGGGGCAAGAAATAACTTTGCCCTTGACAAATAAACCTTCAGTAGCAGAACGCTCCATCAGATTTGCTCTGCAGTCTGCACTGACACAGAATCTGGAGAGAGAGAGAGGGAGGTACTAATACAGACTCCCTTTTTTTTTATCCGTTGACAGACCCCAACCAAGCCAAATTAAACTGAACTATACCCGACTCCCCACCCTCTATCTGTCGAGAGATCGTGCGAGGAGAGAGAGAAAAATATCGCCGACTTCAACTGTTCCATTTGGTGTGGTCTTCTACCAAATTTGCCCTTCCTTTTGACTCCCACTTTTCTTTTTTGCAACGCGGAAAGCAATAGTTTCACACTTGTTTTTTAATTTCTCTTCAAATCCAAGTTTCAGTTCATGTTCAAGCGCAGCTAATTCAAATCATATAATTCCATTTGCGCTTACTAAATACACAAAACAAATTGATTCATCACTTTGCTAAATGCTAATTTTGACTCCTTCTAGGTAGGGAACTGTTTTTTTTAATTGTAATCGTGGTTATACCCCTGTATTTGGTAACGGTTAAATGCGTGAAATTCGGGGGATTTAAATAATTTTTTTTAACTGATTAGTAGTATTTGCGTTTTGGTACTGATTTCTTTTTGGCTTCCTTGTTGCAGTTGAGGACTTTGCAGTGTTTGAGATTTGGAAGCAAGAGAGAGAAGTAGAAACGGTGGCGTTTTGCGAGAGGGAAATGTAGATTATCTTATCTGAGCTGCATTGCTTGCTTCAACTCTGTTCACTTAACATTTCCTGACAGCAACCCATGCTTTGTAAGTATATTGCATACCCGTGTATGTATGTATTTTATTTTTACACATATATATGCAGAGGCAGGAGTTTGTATCTATGAATATGTTATGTCGACGGGGACCGTGTACTAGTTTAGTCGCTGATATGGGCTACTCTATTTTTTGGGTTGTGAATTGAAAGTTTTTTATTTTTAAAAAAAAACTTTGCAATATTGTAACTCAGTTAAGCATTGTAGCTGGTTATAACCACTTTTTAAGGAGGAGACTAGAAATTGAAATATAGGGTTCTAAAGGTTTGCTTCTTGTTTTGTTTGTTTTTACAATTCTTAAATAACGCAGATGCTTGTTTTTTGGTTGTTATCTATTGTGAGGATGATTTAAATAGAAATCCAATATTAGCATCTTGTTGTAGTTTCAAGTCTTTATCTTTTATGGGCTTTTTTTTATTTATATATTTTTTGTGATTTTAAAAGGTTGTTTGGGTGGCTGGTTAAAAATGATGATTAGTTGTAATTGTCGTCGTCGTTGTTGATATGGAATGTAAATTTCATGTTTTATGGTTACTTATGTTTTAGGTTTGCTAGATTCTTACTATTATAGTTTTCTTACTGCAGAGACTGTCAATGTAAAAGGATGGGCCCGCTGTCATTTAGGCAAACACAACAATTTTTTTAACATCTAAACTGTCTACTTGCATTACGGAAAAGCAAGAGTACTGAGTTTTTTTTGACTCATTGGCTTAAGATTTTTTCCTTTTTACCAGAATATTTGAAAAATATGGGTCCTATTTCATTTTAATTTTGTTCACGGGGTTGAGAAGAACAAGCGTGGAGTGGGAGAATGGGATCGATTGGTAAGGAAGAACTGCTGAAGATTGAGAGGATGCAAATGGCGAGTGCACTTGAGGAGAAGATTCTTGTTTTGGTGAGGCTAAGGCCTTTGAGTGACAAGGAAATTGTGGCAAATGAAGTAACAGATTGGGAATGTATCAATGACACTACCATCTTGTACCGGAATACACTCCGTGAAGGCTCCACATTTCCATCAGCTTATACTTTTGGTAAGGAGATGCTCTGTGATTCCTTTTTTGGTGTCAAAAATGAAAATGAGAATGATATGGCCCTCTTGATGAGGCTAGGCCTTAATGTATTGGGTCTAATCCTGTGAGTTATCTGGCATACTTCAAGAGCAACTCTATTTTCTGGCAAGTATTTGCTTGGTCCGATTGAAATTATAGGTGGCAATTGAATATCTGGAGGATCATCATGTCAAATGTATAGCTAATTCTGTATATACTCTCGATACAATATGCCTGGAGAGCTTTTTCAGTTCCCCGTACTTGGTAATGCTTGCATAGCAAAAGCTAGGATGTTTTTAAGACTGAACCAATCCATTTTGCTGAGAGGCTATACAGTCATACATGGTCAATGAACAAAAGGGAAACCCATGGTGGACTGTACATATACTCTCGATACAATATGCCTGGAGAGCTTTCCAGTTCCCTGTACTTGGTTATGCTTGCATAGCAAAAGCTAGGATGTTTTTAAGACTGAACCAATTCATTTTGCTTAGAGGCTATACACATACATGGTCAATGAACAATGGGAAACCCATGGTGGATTTTGTAACTTACATATCTTTTATCATCATGCCTTCCAAATCATTTGTTTTTGCTTAACCCTCCTGACTGAGCTTTGAAGTGGTGAACTGTTTGCTCAGTACAGTCCGCTGTCAGATAGTTAGAGCACTGTGAATACTTGTGTGCCAAAGCACTAATGCTATATATATTTGGTCATAGCTTCTTCCGCTGGCTCAATTTTTAAAATTAGTGTACATCTTAGTGCATCAACCTTTATAGAAGTTAGTTAATTTGAATCAACAGCCAACTTTTAGAAACATAATTTTCTGTTTGAAGTGTTTTATCTCATTTCATTTGCCCATGTTCTGGGGATAGACAGAGTATTTCGAGGTGACAACGCTACAAGGGAAGTGTACGAGGAAGGAGCCAAGGAAGTTGCCCTCTCAGTTGTCAGCGGTATTAACTGTAAGTATGATGCTCATGTCCTTTTTGTCACTTTATTTCTGATAAGCGAAGAAATTTCACCTACTTTTGCTTTTTCCAGCAAGTATCTTTGCTTATGGGCAAACAAGCAGTGGAAAAACATACACCATGATGGGAATAACTGAGTATACAGTAGCAGATATATTTGACTATATACATAGGGTAATCAAAGTTTCTAATCAGAATTGTTTCTGTTCTCCTTTTGCTTTCTTAATTTCAACCTATGTATAACTATTTTTAATTTTGCAGCATGAAGAAAGAGCATTTGTTTTGAAGTTCTCAGCAATTGAGATATACAATGAATCTATTAGAGATCTGCTCAGCATGGACAGTACTCCACTGCGACTGCTGGATGATCCTGAGGTGAATGCTCCTTTCTAGATTCCACAAATATGTTGACAAATTGATCTGATTCTTTTTCCTGCTTTGGTCAGAAAGGGACTGTAGTTGAGAAAGCCATTGAGGAAACACTAAAGGACTGGGACCATCTAAAGGAGCTTCTTTCTGTTTGTGAAGGTATAGCATTGTAGATAGCCCTGCTGTTGTTATTGCGTGGTGTTGTGCTTCTATTTATCTTGTGGTATTATAACAGCTCAAAGACGGATAGGGGAGACAACCTCGAATGAAAAAAGCTCCAGATCCCATCAAATTCTTAGATTAGTATGCCCCTTTCCTCTCACCTCTTCCCCAGTACAATTGTGCAAGCATTTAGTTGTAATGAAAATGTGGAATTGGAATTATTGAAGTTATTCCCTTTTTTTTAATTCTTGCAGACAATTGAAAGTTCTGCTCGTGAATTCCTGGGCAGGGAAAATTCAACCACTCTTTCTGCCACTGTGGTATGGATCATTTCAACTAATAACCACCCATGAAATTTATAAAGTAGGAATAAAATATTAATAGCAGAGGGAGGTTACATTGATTTTTTTTTTGTACAGAATTTTGTTGATTTGGCAGGAAGTGAGCGTGCATCTCAGGCACTAGCCACTGGAGCAAGATTGAAAAGAAGGTTGTCACATTAACCGAAGTTTGCTGACTCTGGGAACCGTTATAAGAAAGCTAAGGTGGCTATTTCTTACCGTCTTTTCAATTTTCACTTTTGTGACATAATTAGTTGTGGCAAAAAGCATGTGCCTGTTGCAGTGTGGCAATAATTCGAATTTTTTTTATCTGCATCTAGATTTTCTAACACTGCTGATATTCACTAACTAATATGTAAATTGCCACTTGGATTAAATTTAGTTTCTTTCAGCATTTGTTTTGGACTCAATTTTCTGTCATGATCATTCATGATCCTAAAGAATGTTTTTTATTTATATAAAAAAAATGCTTAACAATGGTATATTTTTCAATAAAAAATTGACAAGTCTAGATGTCAAATTTGTGGTGGAAATATTGCCATCAACTATCTTGCTTTTTATTTCTGCAAAGGTACTAAATGGTGCAGTGTCATGCAGATTGTTAAAAATGAAAATAGGAAGATTGACTAGTCTCATGCATGCTTCAAAGGATATTAACCGTGTTGGCATCTCATAAAAGTAAAAATACAATCAAATGTCCCTGGAGTGCAGAGGCACATGCACAAGCACACACACGTGCATGCACACAGAGATACATGCACAGGCATACACGTGCTTTCACACAAAGGTGTATACCTTTCATTTGATCAGTTTTAGAACTGTACTGAGTGATATGGAACAGTATTCAGAGCATTTTGTTAATGGTGTCTGTTTATTTGAACTACACATGAAACATGACAAAGCTGCTCTTACCTTATCTTGCCCCCCTTCCTACTGATTTTCTTTGCCGCCCTCTCTCTGGAATTGGTGTCAATTGAAAATTGAGATTTTATCAATTTATAGATTTACACAATTCATATCTCATATCTGGCTGATGCCATGATTTGTGCAGTAATAGGAGGCAGGGACATATCAATTACAGAGATTCTAAGCTGACACGGTTACTGCAGCCTGCATTGGGTGGCAATGCTAGAACTGCCATCATCTGCACATTGAGCCCTGCACGTAGCCATGTTGAGCAAACTAGAAATACTCTTTTGTTTGCTTGTTGTGCAAAAGAAGTTACTACAAAAGCACAGGTCAATGTAGTCATGTCTGATAAGGCATTGGTTAAGCATTTGCAAAAGGAGGTGGCTAGGTTGGAGAGTGAGTTGAGAAGTCCTGTCCCTGCTTCCTCAACTTGTGATTTCACATCACTACTGAGACAGAAAGATCTTCAAATTCAAAAGGTAATTATTTGTCATCTGAACTTTTTTCTGCAAAATGCTTTCACCCATGTGAAAGATGAACAAAGAATTAATAGCAACCTAGGTCTTCAGACACTAGACACTGTTGATTTTTCAAATCTGAATCAATAATTCCATTTTTGAACTTTGCCGATAAACTTTTACCTGTGGAATTAATACAATTATCTCTCAATCAAGAATGTGTCGATAGCTTCTTTACTGAGAAAATTTGATATGCTGATGATTGTGGTTATTCTGGGTCAGTTGCGGGTACACCAAATACCCACCCCAACCCATCTCCATTTGTTGACCCAAAGGATTATCTAATTTTCTCAATGCATAGATGGTCTTAGTCAGCATTCCCTAGACCCTGCTGTGTTACTGGGCTTTATGGATTAATAAACTCAAAGATATACGGTGACATATAGCACAGAAGATTCTTTATGTGATTGCCACGTTATATGTTATATATTGACTTTACACCCTATCAAGTGGTTCCTTTCATGCAGATGGAGAAGGAGATTAGAGAGTTGAATAAGCAAAGGGATCTTGCTCAATCTCGAGTAGAGGACTTGCTGCGAGTGATTGGAAATTATCAAAAGTCAAGAAAGGAGGTATTTTTACAAACTAACCAGGAAGTGTCACTACATGTTTGATGATATCACTCCAATTGTAATTGCTAAATATTTCTTCATACTCTTAATTTAGAATGGGATCAGTCATCGTCATGATATGCAAGCAGGAAATTCTTGGGAAGATGAAAGTTCAGTATCCAAATCATCAGGGATGGGTGAATCTCATTATCTGAATGGAGGTGCTGGAAAGTTTGGCGCTGCCCGTTATGTTAGAGACAGTGGGAGCAATGATGAGGAACCCTACTGCCTTTATGACACCACCAACAGACATGGTTTATCTAATGGTACTTCTCCTCCAATGTCAATAGGAAAGAAGCTTGTCAGACACAATTCATCTCAGAGTCTAGAGGATGCTGCGGAAGATGTTGATGACTACTGCAAGGAAGTTCAGTGTATTGAAAAGGAAGAGACAAGAAACGGGAGCAATTTTGGACACCATTCGGTATCAAATGGTGAGAATGAAGGAACTTTGGCTTTGATGGCATTCAGGGTATGGAGCCATGGCAGGTGCCGGAATATCTACTCCAGTTAATAGAGATAGAGAAGGGGGGCCACGTGCAAAATAGATATGATGTGTTGGAGCAGAGATTGCATCATGTGCAAGGGACCATTGATGCTCTGGTCAGTCCTTACCCTGATGAATCATCTCCAGAGTCCTCAGCAGCTGATATGTCAACTTCTAGAAGTCTGAACTTAACAAGGAGTATGAATTGTAGAGAGAATTTCATGAGTGACCCTTCTCCTGGATTTGAGAAGGCAGAACAAATTGATAGCACACCACCTAATGGATCTGGGGAAAAGTTTTTTACAGGAAGACCAGCAGGACCCCGAAGGAAAATTCCTCCACCTGATTTTGGTGACGGCGCTACAATATTGTCAAGAAATGATTCTCATTCATCTCTTGGAAGTGTTTGCACAGATGACTTAAGAGAACGGAACATCAGAACTTCTGCAGATGAGGATATTCCTAGCATCCAAACTTTTGTTGCAGGGACTGAAGGAGATGGCCCAGGAGGAGTATGAGAAGCAGCTTGTTGATGGTCAGGTGAGAATACTCTCTTCAATGTTTTTGCTTGAAGTTGCATTCTTTGTGACTGAGTTACTCTTAAGATTCACTTTTAGCTTGGTTTGATCTAACAACAGGTTCAGGAGACAGAGGCAATGACGGTGGCTGATAATTATGAAAAGAGTTCAAGAGACATGGGATTGGATCCTATGCATGAATCATTGAAAACTTCTCCCAATTGGACTCTTGAATTTGAGAGAAAGCAGAAAGCAATGCTGGAACTCTGGCAAACTTGCAATGTCTCATTGGTTCACAGAACTTACTTTTTCTTGCTCTTTCAAGGCGATCCAACGGATTCTATATACATGGAAGTTGAGTACAGGAGACTTTCCTTCCTCAAGGAAACATTTTCTCAAGGCAATCAGGGTGTGGGAGGGGGTCAGGCTCTCACACTAGCTTCAAAGTAACATCTCTCTCTCATCCATGCATATTCTGTGTTTCCACATGTATTGGGAACTTTGAAACTTGCTACCCAAGCATCCAGCATATATATCTCGCCTGATCTGCCAATAAAGAAAGAGAACCTAACCATAAACAAGGAGAACAAAAGGCAAAAATATTTTTTCCTAGCACATAGATATGCTTTGTTTTAGCAGCACTAATACACGTTTTTCTGGGGAAACAGCATCAGGGCGCTGCATCGCGAAAGAGGGATGCTAAGCAAGCTGATGAACAAGAGGTTTGTCGGAAGAAGAGAGAAACAGGCTTTACAAGAAGTGGGGTATCGCGCTGAACTCAAAGCGTAGAAGGCTGCAGTTGGCAAACCGCGTATGGAGCAACGCAAAGGACATTAACCAAGCCGCGGAAAGTGCTGCCGTTGTTGCAAAGCTGGTCAGATTTGTGGAACAAGGACAAGCTCTCAAGGAGATGTTCGGGCTTAGTTTTACTCCCCCGACCTCTATCACAAAACGAAGGTCCTTGGGATGGACATACAGCAAGTCATCTCTTTTGTAGGCTTCTTTTTGTGCCACATGCATATGACACAACTAGAGATGTGATTTCTCTTGAATCAGGTAGGGTCATGTATCATTGTTTTCTTGGATGAAATCCTCTGCCATTGTTAGCGTTGTGAAAATTGCAGGAAGCTTGAATAATGTTAAAAGTTGAACTGGGTTTTCTTTGCCCCTTGTGCCCATGTTTGTGCATTTGAAATCTATTATTATATTTTCAAAATTTGAGCCGTAACCTAGATAGCTGTTGATTCTCTTTTGTTTTTGCATTTCAAAAAACGTTTCTGAAAAACATGTTTTTTTTTATTTCAAATTATTTTTTCTAGTTTTTAAATACTTTTAATGTGCTGTATTAAAAATAACTTAAAAAAAATATAATTTTAATACATTTTCGAAGTGTAATTAAAGCAATTTTAAAAACAATAGCTATCATTTTCCTAAATATTTTTATATTATGATTATTTAAATATTTTTATTGATCTGTTTGTTTTGCTTTTCAAAAACTTTTTTAAATAGTATTTTTCTTAGTATTTTAAATTATTTTGATCAATTCATATTAAAAATAATTTATATAAAAATAAAAAATATATATTATTTTAATATATTTTCAAATGAAAAATAATTATTATTTAATTCTTGTTACTATTGGAGGCATAATTTATAGGAACGGTCGGACCAAAATTCAGCAAATGCAGTTGTGACTATCAAACAAATGGTCGACATTGAAAATGTAATTATATTGAGGGAAATTATTGACTATCTTCAGTGTAATTTTCTTCCATCGCTCAATTCAATTTGTTCAGCATGAATGGAATGGAGGAGCACTGTTTCAAAAACATCAAATCATTTTTTTTTTTTTAATTTCAGTCGAGTTTTTAAAATAATATCAATCACTTGGTGATTGATGCCATAAAAAAATCACTAGTCAAGCCCATCTAATTATTAGTTTGTTTTAGTTCGAGATAAATAATTTAGGAGTTAAAAACAAAGCTTGAATGTACATGTTCATGTGCCGGGAAGGGCCGGGTCGCTTAGGAAAATCTCTAAAGGTCTCGAGGCCCAGGACCCACGAAACAATGGTTGGCGAGTGGGCGACAAATGTTACTAAATTTTATGAAAATGGTTACGGAGTGGAAACGATGCCGTTTGCTTCTCTTTTAGATGACATTGCGTTTTCTCCTGGCTACAGCGGTGAGAAAGTAAGAAGCCGGCTCTAGAGAGAGGGAGAGACAAACAAGAGAAATGAGCGTAGCAACAGCGACCTACCTGGTTCGAAGAGCAGCACAGAAGGAGAGAGTGAGGATCCTCTACCGCCGTGCTCTCAAAGACACTCTTAACTGGGCCGTCCATCGCCACCTCTTTTACGAAGATGTAACTAATTTCTCGCCCCTCAATCAGATCTCACTGGTCTATTTTCTTACCAATTAACTCTCCTTTTTTCTCTGTAACCAGGCCGATCTTCTCCGCGCGAGGTTCGAGACTAACAAACACGTGGTTCGTTCTCTAAACTAACTGGAAAAAATGTTTTTGGCATTTTAATTTAGCTGATAGTTCTGTGATTTTGGGTGATATTATTTTAATTCTTTAATTAGTTTAGGGTGATATTTATTAATTCTTGAATTAGTTAAGTTACTTAGGATCTTTTCACTATATATTTTATTTCTTGGAATTTGAATAGGAGGATCCGGATACAATCGATAGAATGATAGCAGATGGCGAGGTGCAATATAATAAGTGGCGCCACCCTGATCCTTACATTGGTAAATTAGCTTTTGTTTTCTATATCACAGTTTACTGTTTTTTTATTCCATTTTTATGTTTGGGTTGTGTTTTTTTAAGGAAGTCGGGTTGAACTAAGAGTACTGTTAAATTATGCAAGGGAAGAGAGTGATAAGGACCGATTGCGGCTTAATTTAGCTTTGTCAAGCTTTGGGTCTTAACAGATTTGGGTCTTAAAAGAGTAACATCATTTGTAGTTCACGGCATTTCATTGACATGTTGTAATATGCAGTGAAAATGTCCAATAAGGGAGGGAGGTGTTAAATAGGAATTTTTATTTACTTGGTCTTTATAAACATAATCGATTCATGTGGTTCTGAAAGTTTATGAAGTTTTCTTGTCGAACAAATGCTTTTTTTAAGGTAGCATTCTCATGTTTTGATAAATTTGTGTACAGTTCCTTGGGCTCCAGGCGGCAGCAAGTTTACTCGGAACCCAGCTCCTCCTGAAGGGGTAACCATCATGATTAATTATTTAATTCATCTACGTGCTCTACCTTTTCTTTTCACCTGCCTGTACTGTGTCTTGTTGGCGGATGGCATGAAACTTTTTAGTCAATTCCTTTTTGTTGGCTTCTTGTGTTATGCATTTGCACCCTACATGTGGATATTAGAATTGGGATACCCCGCTAATGATTTCTTTATCTTGTTTAGTAGCTAAATTAGATAGTTGAAATATTGTGCTTCATTCATTGTGGTTTAGCTTTCAAAAGAAATAACATCGTCTCAGTCATATATGAGATGCTTCAAAAATCTCTACATGCAGACCTAACATAGTGGATTTACTTGTGATTGACCCTGGTAGATGTTAAAGCCTGCTGAACATGAATTCTGCTGTGTTAAAAAATCAGAGGATGGGTGTATATTTAAAAAAAGATTAGACCTTAATCTTAAGTACTATCTCATTAGTTTGACCTATATTCTTAAAATGTGTAATTCTTGGGGGCATCTGGGCTTCTTTCAAAAGGAATCCACTGTCATGTTTTTAGATTTGATGTGCATCTTAGTGACCAGTTGCTGAGATTCAATTGATAATAACACAGATTACCAATGGATATTTGGTGCAAACATTAGCAACTTCATCAAGGTAGTTATGTTTTATGTGCTTTTATTTTATCAGTATCATCTGATTATTTGGTGTTGTTGCAGATTGAGATAGTATATAACTATGGCCGAGAAGATAATGACTAAAAACCTCTTTTTTTCTCATGCAAAAATAAAGGTTAGTGCTATAATCATTTGCTGGACATATTGTGTTATTGGCTGCATTTCTTTTTCAATGAACTTATGTCAGATTATATCTCTGCTGACCCACTCCCATCAGCGGCTCCCCAATCTATTTTGATGGTAATGAAATGAATCTGGGATGGCCATAACCTCTTCTTTTTTTTTCTTCTCCAAATTGGTATTTTGGTGCCATTGTTCCTGTAATTTTCTGCAACGTAGTGATTATATGATTGAAAAGAGATCAATGAGGCTTGCTTGCTGGTCAACCTACATGTGGTTTTATTCAGTCACTTAGTTGTGCTGTGCTTATGAACTGGGAGATGCTTTAGTATATCCTGTATCGTGTTCCTGAAATGGTTTTTTGACCTAGGATGTTGCTTCCTCAGGAACTCGTCAAGTTCATTCCTCTAACAGTAAAGTTGGAGCCATAATGTTCTTATAATAGCTGCAACTTTGTCTCCTATGCAGATTGAGGTGATCTATGACTGCTCCAGTAATCAAAGCCAGCATCCGCTTTGTGTAATTCAAAAACAAGTCAAGGCAGATAGTGGACATTGTCGTGGCTCTCATTTTTCAGTGTTGTGTATTTTGTTTTTTCTCTGAACATATATTTGTTGCCTGCAAGTACCAAGTATTCATGAGATGGTGCATAACTGGATTGAAAACGGATTCTTCAAGTGAATAATAACTTTTTTTAATTTGCGTCTTTTCCATATTTTGTCAGTGAAGCATAGGGCAGGAGTTGGACACCTGCGTGTGGTTCTCACCCACGTCTCTTGGGTGAGAACTCATGAACTTTTTCAGGATGGAGAGTGTCCAATACTGCTGAGCACTTCATGGCTGAAGAAAATCATAAGCGCTGCTGACCCTGATAGGTCGACAGCAGATTCTTTCTTCCTGAAAAGCCAGTAAATATTGTTAATGTTATCCCTAACCGAGGGTTTGAAACTGGCCACAGGTTTAGTAGATTTGGCATGGTCTAACAGGTGCTGGAGGATGGGAGCTAGGAAAGGTTGTTGATCAGGCATTTTTGTTTACAAATTTAATGCAGGTGCGATTATGGAGGGGGCTTTGCTCCTCCCGCCGTTACTGCCATTATGGAATGCAAGCTCGATAATGGAACATGTTCTTGCTCGATCATTAAAATCGAAGTGAGCAAATTATTTTGAAAATTGCATATCGACTCTCTCCATGAGTACTGCCATGTAAACTGTACCATCAATGGCAGGAAACTAGTTTTATTTAAGACTTCCTCCATAATGTTCCCAAAAAATAGCAATGTCACCCACCAAATGAATTTTAAACTCAAAAGTTCGACGGAAAAAAAAAATCAGAACATGGCTTTCAAATTTGTTGGCTCACACTAGAGCCAAGCGATGTCCCGCACAGCAAAAGAACACATGATCCTGCTCATCCATGGGGTCAGATAGAAATATGCACTTGCTATTTTAAATGCACACGCTTTTTATTTAGGCGGAAATGTGAGCGGGGCCCTGTATAAGCCCAATGGGTTCAGTTATTTCTATTACCCCGTCCTATGAATTACAAGGTGGCACGGGAAAGGATGTGAAATGTGAAGCATTAGGGTACTGCGACCGTAAAAGCAACAAAATTGCGAATAACAGTCGATTGTTGCCATTTTAATGTTCCTATTTGCAGTCTGTAGTGGATTCGAACTCGCAAAACATTCATGCAGATACGTTGCTTATTCTGACTGGGCCTTTTGTTTTGTAATTCTGACTATGCTCCTCTCCAGCTTCTAGCTTCTGATGCTGGGGATACCAATAACAGCGGACTTATTTCTAAATTTGTCAGACCGATTGCAGGAGGAAGCTGGAATTCATAAAGTTAGCAAAACAGATTGCATCCAGAATCTTGTTTAGTAAAGCTCTGCTCTCAAGGTATCTGGTTCTAATTTGGTGATAGTTAGACCTAATCCTAGAATAAGGCAATAAAATACAAATCTTGAGAACTAATGTTGTATGTAATACTTATTGGGGGTCTTCATTTGGCAAATCACAAAGTTGTGGGAGTGGTTTGAAGTAAAATCAATCCATAATCACCACCATATATCTGACCAGGGGCAATCTAATTCAGATAGTTGCACCATTATACTGTCTTAATTTTATCATATTACAGATGCCAACAGAAATGGTTGCGAGATAGACACAGAATACAGAACCTAGACCTGTCTTCGTTAAACAACGGGGTCAGGAAAGGTTCTGTCAAGACGACACGTGTTTCGTCAGCTTGTTCCATCATCACCATTCTTAAACCTCCTCCATGTGTATTCTCACCAGTTACCAATTGTTCATGCTCTGGTGGTCAATTGGAGCCTAAAGAAGATAGGAAACACTTATTTTGTCCGCCATTGGAATTACTCTGCTCAAAGGGCCAGGAGCTATGCCAATCCAGTAAAAAGGAGCGGTGCCAAGGTTCTGTTTCGTACAACAACTACATACTACATCTAGAATTCTAGGAGTGTGTTTGTTTGTGAGGGGTGCCGTGCACGAAAAACATGCATTTCATGCTTTTCATGAAGTGATAAACACACTCTAGATCCACTCAGATCAATACTACTAGGAGTATTCAGTTCATCCCTTTTGTAGTAAAATTTCCAGACACAAAAAAGTTCAAACCTAAGTTACGTAGGTTTTCACATTAACAGGAATCAGCATTAAGAAGTATCAAAAACTGATATTTACTATCACCAAGATCATCCCATTTCATCTTTAAGACACTACTCTCATTTTAAGGAGATACTAAGTTGCCTGATAACTTTCTTGTTGATACCAGTAGTTTTTACGGTTCTCTACATAACCCACATTTCATTTTTTTTCTTGGCTAAATTGACTTGACATATGAGCTCAACCAGGTTCTTTGCAAATTTAAACTATCTCTAAAACAAATAACAAAATAACTGGCCTTGATCAGAAGCTTCCATAATCTCGACACAAAACATCAGCAACCAATCATGTATCATCACTAATAAGGAACCACAAATTTCAATTGCCGAGTTCAAGTTTACTACGAGGATTCATCTCGAATTAACAGGAATCCGTACACTTTAAAACATACCAAACCCAAAAGAAAAGGAAGTTTTATTCAAAATCCATCACAAAACACAAATTCATTAAGAACCCACATCAAATGTACATACTCTTCACTACGTCAAACACTAAAAAGGAAAAAAGGGCGGCTGCTACAAACAACATCGAACATTCAGAGTCATTAAAAAAGAGAATACAGAAACGATTTAATTTTTATTAAATGAGCTTGAAAGGGAGAGGCCAAGGAGTGGACCTGGGAACCTCGACTTTGTCTTTAATTCTTTCAATCTTCTTCTCCTTCTTTGGCCTCGCGTTCCCATAAGTTCCTTTAAATCTTTTCCCTCTCTTTGTTTTCTTGTCCCCTCTTCCACAAAGGATCGGCGCCATCTCTGCACCAATTGATACTGATGATGTTGAGAATACCGCTGATCTCTGACCCACCATCGCCCTCCTCGCTACTGCGCTGCACCACTGCATCACCGTCGCCATTTCTCACTGATAATCCTCTTCTGTGAAGTGAAGAAGGGTGCTGGGTTTTATTTTCTCAAGTGCATTTTTCAGTTCATGGGCCTACATTTGTAATACCAACAGGCTTTATAGGCCTATTCAAAGTCCAATTCTCCTAATTAAAGTGGGCTTCTTTTGTGGGCTTATCACAGGGTCTTTTCTAATACGAATAGGCTTTAACGGCCGATTCAAAATCCCGAGTTCAAATTCCTATTGGGCCTACCAGATCTTTAACTTATCTTATTTTCTAAAAAGAGCCGGTATCTACTCTACATTCACCAACAACCCGGGCCGGAATAATTTGATGGGCCGTTTCTTTCTTTAAAATATCACCGGCCGGTTTTGATCTGGAGAGGCTGCTGGCTCTCATTTTGCTATTGGCCGATCAGTTTGTCGGAGTATCATGAGCAAAATCTGGATGCCCAAACAGTAACGGGTGATGGATATGACGTGCTGCTTGCTGTGGCTCCAAATGGAACACGAGGATAACTGAACCGACAAAGCTATAGTTTTTGTTCATTCATGGACCTAAACCCATCATTGTAGCAGCAAACACAGAGACAGCAAAGTGCTGCTTTTTGTAGTGAAAATGGAGGTGGTGTCAAATAGAGTAACTACTCTTTTGACATGGAGTAACTCTATCTCTACTTCTTCACTCCAAATTCCTCAAGGCTTTTCAGTTAGTTCCATATTCACTCTACTTTGTGTTTCATCTTCTTCTTCTTCTTGAAGTATTGACATTTCTTGTTTGCTTATGCAAGGTGTATGTTATCTCTTTTGTTGCAGATTCGTTGTACTAAGAGATTGAGGGTGTGTTGTGCCTCTGATCAAACCCAGAAGGTAGATATGTTCTTTGAGATGAATAAAGTGTAGAATTCGTTGATTTTGTACTTCGAGTATAATGTAAGATGAGAGGTTTGGTTACTATGTAGGGAAACCAGCTGACTGTATCAGTAACAGGAGCTACTGGATTTATTGGTAAGAGATTGGTGCAAAGACTGCATGCAGGTTCACTTCTTCTTCTTCTTGTAATTTTTCAAGATTAATTGCCATTCAATTCATTATCTTGACAATTAATTAGCATTTAATTCTTAACCTTCTTGAGATAGCTGACAGGTGAAAAGTGAAAACCACTGTTTTCGTTGCTGAAATTTTTATTTTGGAGTTGATTTTTTATTTATTTATTTGAGATTTTAGCATCTGATTAGTTGAAATTTAATTGTTAAGTCAGAATGATGTCTGTGAGGATCAAATGACTCAGCTAGATTTTGCTTAACAACAACGTAATCTGTGCGCAGATAAACATTCTGTTCGTGTATTGACGCGTTCAAGATCGAAAGCTCAGTTAATATTTCCGGGTAAGAAGGTAATGGATACTTATAGTGCACTGCATTTTTAACAGTTTGCAATTTCTAAACAAAAAATTCACATTTCCCCCTAAATAAGCATAATTTCCAGATAAGCTATCACAGTTGTCTGGTGCTGCTTTGATTATTTTCTTTTATATGTTTTAATTCTTAGAATATTTCTATGGCCTGAAATCTGTAGTCAAGGAATTTCCTGGGATTGTGATTGCGGAGGAGCGAGACTGGAAAGACTGCATTCAAGGTTCAAATGCTGTTGTAAATTTAGCTGGGCTGCCCATTAGTACAAGATGGTCACCCGAGGTTTGTAATACTCACTGCATCTCTTACTGCATCCCTTTTTTCCATAAATGCCCGATTGGTTAGAGAAGTTGCATAATGCATCGAGATGTCTCCTGCATATTACATGGATATGTCACTTTCTTCTCTCATGCTGTCAATTTGCTCAGCCTCTCACTGGATCTGGCTCTTGTGCATTTCGATTTCTGATTTTAATTATTACTTACATGGTGAAGCAGGCATTAGTATAATTATGAACTAGAAAAACACTGCTTAAGACGCTGTTTTATTAAATACATTGAACAATGTTCACAATAAACATGATTAATAGCACTCAGTAAAAATATATTTGTCAAGATTTCATGTCCGAAACAGCTCCATTATAAGTATCAATTTATCCCTTACTTTAACTATGATGTGGTGAATATTTTTCTTATGGATTATTTTTTTTGACAATTTACCTTAAAAAGGTCTTATATCAACTCTTGTTGTCTTGTAGGTCAAGAAAGAGATCAAGCAGAGCAGGATCAAAGTGACCTCAAAGGTAACTATTGTAGACAATCATATTTTTTTTCCTTTCTTCCGGAGAGTTTGTTAATTATCCTTAACTCGGGGCTATTCTCTACTGTTTTTTCATCCACATTATGACTGATTTTGAAGGTTGTAGATTTAATAAATAGTTCACCAGAAGGAGTTCGGCCAGCTATCCTGGTTAGCGCAACAGCTGTTGGTTACTATGGTTGGTTTCTATTGATCACATGACATCTCATTTATTTTTTCTCTAAAATAGTCATCTCAAAATCTCCTTGTTTGTTTTACTTGGGAATTGTGTTGATATGTTCCTATTGTCTTTCCATTAAATCTTAGTGCTTTTATGCAATTAACCTGAAATACGATGGTTTGCTAGCAATTTTTTTTTCATGCAGATGTTTAAAATTTCAAAAGGACATTAACCAGCAAAAAAGAAATAGAAAGAAAACTGTCATTAGTTTTATGGGCGAAACTTAAAGAGCGGAACTGGAATTATCATGAACCATAATGCCTTTTGATATTCACATACAAGAAGTTGAATGGATCATGATATATTTTTCTTCTCCTTATATTTCTTTTCCTCCCTCAAAAATACTCAGGTAGCAGTGAAACACAAGTTTTTGATGAGCGTAGTCCATCAGGAAAGGACTACTTGGCTGAGGTAACATAGGCATGATTCATTGCCTGTATTTTCTTCTGAATAGTTACTTTCCATTTGGTTTATTCTGCTATATGTTAATCTATACTTAAAAACCCCACATATCTTTTCAGGTATGTAGAGAATGGGAAGCAACAGCCCTCAAAGTAAATAAGGATGTAAGATTAGCTCTTATCCGCATTGGTGTTGTCCTTGGCAAAGATGGTGGTGCTTTAGGTACTCAATCTTCCAAGTGCTTTTACTTGTGCATTGCCAGCTTCTTGATAAATAACCTGAGTTCAATTATTGTTGGATCATTCTACATATAGATTTGTAGAGAACTACTAAAACTCAATCTATAGGTCAGTGTTGTTCTATTATATAACAAATACAATCAGTGAGGAATTCATACATTGTATGAAGTCATTTGATCAGTTAAAGAAAGCCTTTATTTCCCAACTGCATAGGACGGAAGTGCTCCTACCATGAATTGTTTTAAGATATAAATCGTTCACCTATTGGTTTCTTGAAATGATATTCTGCCTCTTTCATGTAATGTCTTGTTTCCTTCCAGCTAAAATGATCCCTCTCTTCATGATGTTTGCTGGTGGACCTTTGGGCTCTGGACAACAATGGTAAGTTACTATTTGTACAATAGCATAAACAAAACTCTCTGCTACCATGGCTCCATCTGATTAGCATTTTGGAAGAAAAGTTTTCTTGAAAAGTCATCAACCTTCTATTTCTGGATCGAAATGTCCCTCGACATAATTGCAGAACCTTAGAGATTTCAAGTCCCTGTAGAAGATTTTTTTCCAATTATTTCTCCTACAAAACTTGGAAGATATTTTTGTTAAATTATTTGTAAGTGTTCATTTCAATCATAAGCAATCAGTACAGTGACCTGTGATGAACTTCCCCCGTGATGTTCTGCTCGTGCAGGTTCTCCTGGATTCACTTGGATGATATTGTGAACCTAATTTACGAAGCTTTAACAAATCCATCTTATAAAGGTACTCCTCTCGTTTTGTAAACAACAAACTTCTTGTCTTGGTTTCACATGGCAAATAAGGGCAATAAGTTGTTGATGAGCAAGTTTGATACTTTTACTTGTATTTCTGACAGCACATTTACAGGGGCAACAAATAAATACATTAATGATTTCCATTTGACCTTCTATATTAGATTGTAAGATGCGTTGGTCTTGCAATCTTGCACATTCCATTCAAGATTATCTGGCATTTTGGCTGCATGTACTGTAGAAAACCCGAGCAGTGTCCTTTATTTCTATAAATCAGTTGTTTGAGATCTGTATTCCTTGAGTGGAAGCAGTAATTTATTAGAGTTAAACTTCTTTGCCTGTGGATCTCTCAGTAGATTTCCCACTGCAGTTGCACTTCCTTCTCATATGAGCTTCTTTCCATGTAATGGTGGTGTCTTTTGTTTGGACATGACCCTACGCTCACTTCAATGTAGAACTTCACAATAATTGAACTCAGTTCTGTTGACCTAACCTCAGGAGTCATTAATGGGACTGCTCCAAATCCTGTTCGATTGGCTGAGATGTGTGAGCAGTTGGGGAATGCGATGGGCCGCCCGTCATGGCTTCCTGTACCTGACTTTGCCCTCAAAGCAGTCCTCGGAGAAGGTGCTTCAGTGGTAAGGACTTGAACTCTTTCTGTCGTCTCTCTTTTTCTTCCACGTCACCCTGCTGAAACAGGCACATTCGAGTTCTTTGCAGGTGCTGGATGGTCAGAGGGTGCTTCCTACTAGAGCCAAGGAGTTGGGTTTCCAGTTTAAATATCCCCAAGTGAAAGATGCTATTAAAACCATTCTTTCATGAGAGCGAGACAACTCAGTTGTGGCTTTGCCAACATTAAAGGCACATAAATCTAAAGAGTTTGGATGAGTGATGTTATTTGCGAAGAAAACATGCATTTTGCTACTTTAGAAAGCAATGTTTTTTATGCCAGTAACTTGCTGTACGTTGCAACTTTTGGTTCCACATAGATTACAGTCTCTCTTAAAATCCCTCTCCCCCTGCAAGTATAATACAATCCAAATTGAAAAATTATTCTTATTGCATTCCAAATATGATCCATGCAAAGGATGAGTTACAGACAGCAACAGATTGACAGTCAAAGCCCTTTAGTGTTTTAAGGTTGATAGCCTAGCTTGAGAAAGACGAGAAAGCAATCATCGATGCCTTGAGATAATGAAATTTCTCCAGTTGAAATGCAGGTCAGCTGTTCACGGAACAACGGAACACTGTGAAAAAACAAAGGCCGCTCCGCTGTGAAAAAAAATAGAGGAATGGCTGAAGGAACCAGCCTCCTTTCGAACCAGAAGTGACCCCCGTCCACTAGGCAAGGGCGGACGCTGTGGGAGTTGCTGAACTTAAAAGACCCACCAAAATGAATATTAAAATAAAAAAAATTCAAGATAAGCTTAATGAATTAACGATGAACTAGCAGCTTCTCCACCATCGAGAGATCAACAGAATTATGCGATAACTGGGAAATAACTTCCTAAATCGCTATTTAATTGTTTTTCATAAAAACAAAAAAAAAATAGTGTTTTTCATATTATTGTAATCAACAACTTTTAGATAACTCACAAACAGGCTTCAAAGAAAACGATGCCCAGCCCTTTTTCGTACACCCAATGATACCATAGATTTGATTCAGGAAACAGGAACCGGGCCACATTCAAATGTTTTCTGCCCATTAAGAGACGAACTTTGTAATTGTAGCCCGCAACTATTCCACTTGAAGCAAACTAGGTTTGGCTCTATTTTTGAAAAAGTTTTAAAAAAATAAAAATATTTTTTATTTTTAAAATTAAAATTTATTAGTATTTTTAAATCATTTTGATGTACAAATATCAAAAATATTTTAAAAAAAAATAAAAACATCATTTTGATTCATTTATAAATAAAAATACATTTTTAATAACAATCTCTACCACACATCCAAACAATCACTAGATCCCAGATCATGCCCCTAATGTTATCCTTTTATTCCCCAAAGCACAGCCTGGAATTATTAATTTTTTTTGAGTCTGGTGACTGGAACAGATGAAGATAGGGTGGCACAGAAATGTTTCTACTTAGAATGAAGGTACAGAGGAAAAGGCACAATTGCAAGTCCAATTAGAGGCCTAACATGTAAAGCACGCAACAATACTCCATTTTCCTGATGCGAACCTAATGGCCATCATCTGATGATACATCTCCGATCAACATATAGTCCTATTGTTTTTTACCTGATCCAGAAAGGACAGGCAATGTATGACCGAGATGAGGCATAGATTGTTGGACAATACAGTCAACCTTTCAAGGAGTACTTCTTCCCTGTGAATGCCTGGAATTTTGGCTCTTCTTTCTTTTCAGGCTGCTCTTGCTTGGTCTCTTTTCCAGATTCCTGCAAAATCAAAGAAACAATTAATAAAAAGTTCTTTGGTAACGTCCTTTTCCCACTAGGCTCCATGTGGTTGACAGTTAAATTCAAAATGATGAATGGAAGAAAAAGTACCACCCTCTGTGTTTCCTTAGGAGTGCGTCCTGTATTGGACCCGAACACAAGCTTTCCCTGAGACTGGCGTGCAGTGTTTTGTGAGCTAGACCCCAGAGATGGCTGCCTACTGCCATCTGCTACAGCAGGTTGCTTGTCTTTAGACCCTGATGAAGATGCTGGCGGGGGCTGATAGCTCAAAGGTCTCCCATCCAAGCGTCTTCCTGCTCCTGTAAAGGGACTAAATTTTGGTTCGGTCTCAGCTGGAACCTCTTCAGCTGCAAGAATGTTGGTTGTGTTAAAATGAAAATTTAACCATCTTTACAGCTTGCCCGTCAAAATTCATATTATTCAATCATTTCACTTGAGCGTTTTTCTTCCAAAAAAAATCTTTCAGTAGCCTTCTATGTTTGGGAAATGAATATTGCTGAATTAGGCATTGCATAATTCTTATCAAACACTAGAAACGTACAATCATTCCATGCTTCTGCTCCAGCCATTGGAGCAGAAGACATGCAGATTTTACTCTGATGAGTGGAGAAACATACAAAGACAAGAAATCAGTAGAAGCATGAAGAGTTAGACTAACTTCATCAGACTACTGTACTTGTTCAATTTAACCAATTCAATGCTACAAAACAAATTCATGGAAGAATACATGGATATAAATGCACCTTGAGAAGTGGCCTTGCTTGGAGGAACAGATGTGACAGACTTTTCAGGCTCCTTGTAATCTAGGGGAGGTGCAAAGTCCACTTCACAGTCTGTCTCAATGATAGTTATTGCATTTGAAGGCTTTGTTTCTATGATATCTATGTAGTATTTCTTGTTGTTATATGCCACCATAATACTATCCCCGGTGGTTAAGCAGGAATAATTCCTTAATGTTGTCTCTAAGCTGCATGAAAAATTAAGTTTGATCACATTATAGGATATCCACCTTAGACATGTACATACATGACAGAGATTGGCACACAGGTAATGTAGAAGAACAAGAAACTGAGAAACAGTGGGGCAATAAAAAAAATGGTTATCTAGCGCTGCAATGCCATCCACTAATACTAGAGTTTCCAACCAAAACAAACAATTCAAAAATAGAGAAACCAGAGTGCATATCATAAAGTTAAAAAAAAAGAATGAACATAATACTGGAGCTAATGTAAGAATTTATTTTGTTTTTTGGCTGAAACCTCAGAATGGAAAAATGCTTTCTATTTGAATATTACAATTGCATATCAATGGTTTCAATTGTATTTATCACATCTCAATGGGAAATTCCTGCAACTGGGTTGGTTGGATCATTTTAAGGCTTAAAAATGTCATGTTCAAGGTTCTCGGTATAGCAAAACCCCTCGGATTACAGACACTACAGTACCAGAACTGGTCAATGACGAGTGCACATTTGTTAATAATCAAACAGTAAGATACGAAACTCACATAGCTTTTGGGTTGGATATATCCAAAAAGTCCTTCGTGTGAGGTTGCAATTTAACATATTTTCCCTTTGGAAGAGTAACATTTTTCACTCGCACGGTATCTCCCTCTTGTAGAAGCAAGTTCTCCATCATCTGGAGAGGAAAAAAATCATTTATTTAAGACTTTGATGTCTTTGTTCTCTGAGTGGGATTCAATAAAATCAAAATAAACTATGTTAAGAATACAGCAAAAGAAAATTCCTAAAACCGTACCCAGTATGGCATATAAATCATGCCTTCCTCTGCAATAAACTCCAGAACCCCACAGTGAGACACCCGCTCAGCAGCATTATTCTGAAGCTCAAACAACATTGGATAATCGATATGCAGGGATGCTGCAAGTTTTTGTCCAGGATTGGCATATTATAGATCTCAATCACAATCCAGAAATAAAAATCTAAAGAACAATTAAAACAACTAACCAAGACGGTCAAGAGCTGAGGGAGGCATTATAACTGTAACAACAGAAATAAAATCAACATCAAGGGATTTATATGATATAAATTAAAGATATATGCACTGCCGAGTATGATTTTGAAGACTTACTTTTATCACCACTCTCAATTTGTGGCTGCAGGGCAGTGAAGAAAATCAAATCAGTGTCACCAGAGTGTTGTTTTGAAATAGCTCATAATAATTGGCTCAAAATGAAGCAGAATGGAAGAAACAGACATATGGAATATCCTAAATCCTAATGCGGGGGTTACAAAGACTTAGTTCAGCTACTGCTTATTATATCTACTTGATCATTTGCAGCACCAAAACCATGCCTTTCCCCAATAAGTAGATAATTGCCGTAAAATTTAAAGCCTCGATATCCACAAATCAGAACAATGTAAATTAATAAACAGACTGATAGACAGCCATTCTTTTACTGACTACCTCAAAATCATATCAGTGAACTGAAACGGCAGCAAAAGGAAGAGGAAGAGGAAGAGGAAGAGGAAGAAAAAAAACATCCAACCTTTTCAATAAATGAAGCAGGGTAACATCGATATGTCTGCTCAAACGAGGTCCCGTGGTATCCATATCCATCGAAAAACTGCTACTCCACACACAAAGAAGAGTGTCATTCGTAAGTACCAGTTTTCAATAAAAAAAAATCTCTAATAAGGCTTGAGCATCATGAAGTAAAACATACCATTTTGTACTTTTGAGTTAAATAAATATACCGACAAAAAACAATCAATCAAACTTCACGCTCCCTGTTCAAACAAGACGACAACAAAAAAAGTGTGAGTCGACTATGCATATCAATTCAAATCAAGTTAGCAGCTTTTACAAAATTTATTAAAACCCATAACAACGAAAATAGTAATTAAAAGTGGGTTGAATTTATTTCAAAATAAGGAGCTCGAGATGGAAAAATCATTCACGATATTAAAAAAAAACTCTCTTCGCTGCTAAAAGAGTACAGTTTTTGTTTCCAATGTATATTTCTAAAAGCACACAAGCTTAAAATTTAGCTCGAATTAAATAATTTAGAAGCCAGAATTTCAAAAGAAAAAACATGATTAAACACGACAACCTTGAATTCGGCTGTGGTTGGATTAGAGAGCAAGATAACTGTAAAGTCTTTGGATTTTAGGTTAATTAAATAGAAGACTGTAAAGCGAAAAGGAGAAGTACGAGAAGGAATGGAATGGAATTACCTGGTTGATGAGGAAAAGGAATTTCTTTTGGTAATTGGATTTGAAGAATGGGGTTGGAATTCTTAAGGATTGCGTAACAAGGGATTGAATAATGATTTTAAAGGTGAAAAGAAAAGCAGTAAGATGCGCTTCTGGGCGTATTGCTCACGCCACGTCGCTTTCTGACACGTATAGGTTTCTATGTTTGGGCTGATATCGGGCCTTAAAGACCACCCTACTTGGGCCTAGAACCAGAAATGGTAAGTTGTTTATCTACTATTATTGTTTTTAACTGAACAGTACTACTTTTGCCTGCTTGCACTCTCTCTTTTTAAAAGAAAAAAAAGACAAAAGCCCCATGCACTATACTGTCATTATAATTGTCAGTAAAGATGCAATAATGATGGGAGATACTGAACGTGCTTCAGAAACTGATATGAAACAATTATTATTACATTTTTTAAAGTGTTTTTGGAATCATTGTTGCAATGTTACTACTATTATTATTTTTTATTGGCTAGGTATGGAAAATGTAGAAGAAATATTTATACCCTGTTTTTTTTTGAAAAAAAAATGAAAAAGAATATTTATTTAGTATTTTTAAATTATTTTCATACATTGATGTTAAAAATAATTATTAAAAAAAATATTTAAAAAACAACTGCAACTATAATCTAAAATAGTATTTTATTTAGAATGTTTTATTATTCACATGAATGGTGAAGCACCATGAGTTTTTCGAACTTTTTTTTTTCCTTTCAGTTACATTATTTAATGGCCTAATTATATGGGATAATGTTGAAATTATGATAGAAGTATGAAAATTTTATTTTTTTTACCAATGTTTATGTTGATCTAATTGTTTGTTTTTATTTGAATTTTAATAATCTTATTTTTTAAATTATTATGTTTTTAATATGAAAATAATAATAATGATCATGAAACTTCAATAGCAATACATGTATTTCAAATTGGAATCACTGTTTATGTTAGAACATAGCCGGGTCAGAAATTTTTTATTTTTTATGGCTTCATTTTGTTTTTATTTTATTTTACCATCTAATTGCATGTAAATTTGAAATTATAATAAAAATTAACTAAACCCACTAAATTTCACGAATTGATTTTGTGTTCTCGTAGACGGGTGTAATTTTTAATTATTGTTCTTCACGTCTTTTGTTTACAGATGAGATGCCATAATCCGCAACACTGAAGAACACGAACAAATCATATCACTGCCAGCATGATACTTTGTTGATCCAGACATGAATGAAATTTCAATGAAAAGAAACGCATCACAAACATCCAAACACAAAAGGAAATTTTCATTAAACATCCAAACACATCACAAAACACAAATACCCTTGCAAAGTTGACGTGATACGAGATGAGAGACAAAGATAACTCACTAAGAGCATGTTAAATCGTAGAGAAACAGCCTATCCCTGAACGTCGTATGAAGTAAATAGTGAGAATGATACAGCAGGGGGGGAAATTTGCGAGAAAATAGTGAGAATGATACACATATTGCCTGATATTAAAAGAAAAACACAAAAATTAAAAGCACAGTTGTACTGTTACAGGGTGACAGGACAACCAGAATTTTATATTGTAAAAGTTTAATAAATATATGATCACAGGTGCATCAATCAAGATTTGAAGTTTCTACAACAGTTTATGTTTCTTTAAAATACAATGATCGACAGAAACCAACAAGAACAGCTTGAAAAGCTTTTATTTTGCGGGTATAATTCAATCCTGCTCCCGCAAACAGTACAAAGAAACCCACCAAACGCTTTGGCAGAGCAGACAATTCCGTGAAAAGATATTTTGATGCCCAACCCTCACTAATCTGCAAACAGACAGTAAATTTTCCTCCGAAGTGACACTGACAAGCTATAAAAGAATAAGAGGAGGTAGCAATCCCCCTTCTTATTCTGCCCTGGACTGACCAGCACGGGAAGACAAGATGATGCCGACGATAAGGCCATAAAGAGCCAACGCTTCGGCGAAGATGAGGATAAGAATCATTCCAACAAAAAGTTTAGGCTGTTGAGCATTAGCTCTGCGAAGAAAAAAAAATTGTATCAGTATGAATTCGAGTCAAGAAATTCTTCTCCCTGAGCTGCATTCTTGCAATTGCTAACAGATATCGCAACACAAAGGAAAATTTGCTTGTGTGAGTACACCATGCAGCCTCCATCAGAAATTTTCTCATTTTGTCTTAATTTTACATAAAAATATCAGATATCACAAAGTCTGCACAGCAAAACTAGACAACAAATCTTGATAATTTAGAAACGCTTGCACCACATCAAGGGGAAAACGGTTACGTCCAGACCATAAGTTGATAAGTTGAACGAGACAGCATCCCAGCTACAAAATTAACTACCAAAATATGACATATTACTGAAAAATATAAATACAGGTCGAGAAAACCTTTAACCATGCCAGCATCGTATTAGTTGATCACGAAAATCACATATTACATATACTCTACATGAAAAGAGAACAGCGAACATACCTGACACCAGCATCACCAACAATGCCAATGGCCATTCCAGCAGAGAGCCCGGCAAGACCACAAGCGAGACCGATGAGAGATGTGCATACCCGTCGAAAAGGTAATAAGACTTAGCCTTTGGGTTAATTCCAGTACTAATAATAACAGCAATAATCAGCCCATAAATACCCAACACACCAGCCATAACAACTGGAACAATCGACTTCATCACCAACTCAGGGCCTCATCACTCCCATCGACGCCACACCAACTCCACTCTTAGCGGTTCCATAAGCTGCTCCCATACCTAAACAGACACCAAAACTCCAATATCACACCAGAAACAAAACACACGGGAGCATTTCAATAATTCTTCCTAAAATTAAACATTTTCCGCAGATATAAGGAACTTGATAAAAATCTAATCTTGATTAAGCAAAACGGTTCTACAACATAAAGATTATCAAATCAAATATGTTTTCTACCCGGATCATTAATAAATGTCAAAATTAATACCATTTATTGATACGTAAGCTAATTGAAGACCCAAATCAACGTAATTAACACAAACCCATTATTGATCACGCATCAGCACGGCCAATAATCAAATTCAACGAATATAACATTAAACTAAAATGAAATCACTTTAGACGTATATAATTGCATCAGGATCGATCTGATAATCATACATCTAGCAATTCTGTTTTTCCTTCATTTTCTAGGGAACCAATCAAGAACATGAAAACAATTAAAAGATCGAATAAAAGTAAAAGAAATGTAATTATTTACATGAGAAGACGAGGGCTGCAGCAGCCCCAAGGAAGCCGAAGAACGGTGCAGTTTCATCTCCACTGAAATTAGACATTATTGATAAACTGGATCTGAGACAGTGTTGTTTTAGATCTGAAGTTTCACAGACAGCTTTTTGAGAAAATTAGAATTCCTTTGCTCTCTCCCCTGTTTAGAGAAGAAACGGGTGGAAGCAGTCATTCATGGATATAAAATGTCGCTCGCGTTAAATCTGATTGGGCGCGTTAGCCAATGGAGACTATTGGGCTTGTTTTGTGCTGCGGGCCCAAGTTATAGGCTGAAAGAGGCGGTAGCTACGAATTATAGCCCAAAGCAAATGAAGACCTTTGTTTGTGAAAAATATTTTTTTTCTTGAAAACTGTTCATGATTCTTGTAAAGTAAATTATTTTTTTATATATTGATGGTACTATGAAAAATAAGCTTAATATTATTCCTCAATATTTAATTATATCATGGAAAATGAGCTGAAAAATATTTTTAAAAAAATAAGGACCAAATTTAACAGCTAAAAACATTGAATAAAAATATAATTTTATAAATGATTTAAAAATATCAAAAAATAATAATTAAAAAAAACATTTTTAAAATAAAATAATGAACATGTTTGTGTTTATATTTTGAAACGCTAGCTCTGTGTTGCCGCAAATAAAAAGATCGTATTGGACATCTAACTATTTGTTCCGGCTCTTCCTTAATCGGAACGAACTAAATGTTTCTAAGCTATTGCTTCATTTTTATTTTATTTTGAGGGTTATAATACCATTATCAACTTTTAAGTGAGTTATTCACGATGTAAGAATTATTTAGCAAACACATTTGTCATCAAGAATATGTCTTCAAAATCTCAAAAATATCACTTCATTTAATCTATTTGGACATGTGATAGATTTTACGTTCTAAAGTATTTTTTAATCTAAAAATACATTAAAATAAATTATTTTTGACATTAATACATTAGAAAAAAATCAATTTAACTTTCATTGATAGACCAATGCTAGTTAGGTGGTGAAATAACATTTAATAACATTTATTTTATTTCGAGAGTTAAATTAAAATGTTATTAATAGTTGGAGGACTGATATTGTAGTAGGTTAAGCATTAAAATATCTGGCCGCACCAAAAAAAAAAACACATCAACCAGAGACAAAAGAGCCATCCAAAGCGCTTTTGCTGTGCTCTCTGTAAAGACTACTACTTGGTGCATCGGTAGCAGTGGAGAAAAATGGCAATAACACTGAACAACGGATTCAAGATGCCAATTATTGGTTTAGGTGTATGGCGGATGGAAGGGAAAGAAATCAGAGACCTCATTATTAACTCTATCAAGCTTGGCTACCGTCATTTTGATTGTGCTGGTACCTTTTTCCCTTACTCATTCTTGTTTTTTTGTCACTTTTATTTTCCGGGCTCGTGGTTTAATCATCATAGCTTTGAAAGTATTCTAGCATTTTGGGTTCTTGATCGATGAAATTTTTATACAGGGGTTTTTGCTAGTTATTTATAAAGTTTTTGTCTATGGAAAATGATGAATCTTTCTTGATTTTATTGCCTCCTCTTAAGATAATTAGCATGTTTAGAAAATTTGAGACAATCGGTTATTTGGTAAACTGTGTTTGAGGAATTCCTTTTTTGTGTGGCTGCAGCTGATTACAAGAATGAAACTGAAGTAGGGGAGGCATTGGCTGAAGCTTTTAAAACAGGGCTTGTTAAGAGGGAAGATCTTTTTATCACTACCAAGGTTTAGTTTAATCAAAGATCTTAACGACACTCACATGAATTATTATTAAGCTATTGAACACATTGGTAATTGTTTTTCCTACCTTTCCACTTGGTTTGCAGCTATGGAATTCAGATCATGGACATGTTGCTGAGGCCTGCAAGGATAGTTTAAAGAAGCTTCAGCTTGATTATCTTGATCTTTACCTTGTGCACTTTCCTGTAGCCACAAAGCACACTGGTGCCTGCTTCTACTCACTTTTGTTTTGCCTTATTATATATATGTGTGTGTGTGTACACGCGCGCCAGTCTATGCCATTTGGTTGGGTGTCCAACTCCTATTACCAGTGTAGTTTGATAATCTGATTAGCTGAAGATTCTTATGATGAGTATAGGAGATGGCTTGGAGTGCTGATGAAGATTTATGATTAAACATTATCTATTTCATTGTTTGGATGGTGCACTTTCTGAATATGAATTTGTAAGGATATTTAATGTAATCAATTTCTGGGGAAACATGGATCAAATCATAACAAGGATTTCTAAACTTGCAGCTCTAGCTATCATAGAAAAATGGTTTTGTTGGCTCCACTGCATAATATATGGAGCCAAAATCAAAACAGATGGAAGAAATTAGATACACGGAAGTTGGATGGAAAAAAGTAACTGTGTTTCCCATTTAGTTTCGCTTCTTGCACGCCTGATTTTACAATTCTCTACTTCAACCAGTGAAATTGCAACATGAAGTAAATCTTCTGTTTAGTTGATTAGAAGTTTGACATGAACAATAATATTATTGTGTTCTGAAACTTTATGATTTGTTTGCCTGCGAACAGGAGTGGGTGCGACTGACAGTGCATTGGATGATGATGGGGTGCTGGATATAGACACAACCATATCCTTGGAAACCACCTGGCATGCCATGGAAGATCTGGTTTCCTTGGGTTTAGCTCGCAGCATTGGAATCAGGTGAGTTGGCACTCTAAAAGGAAAATCCTATGGATACCCCCAACCTGGTACCTTATTTTGAATATAACCATTCTTGTTATCACATCTGTTTGAATAACATTAATTTAAACTTAATTATGGAGTGGATAAACATTAAAGAACTTGCAGAAGTATCCTAATCTTTCACCTTGTCATTGGCACAGACAAGTTTACAAATTGAATTTGTTCATTTGGCTACCTTGGAATCTTGGTCTCACAGAAAGTTTATCTGCAGCAACTATGATATCTTTCTAACTAGAGATTGCTTAGCCTACTCGAAAGTGAAGCCCGCTGTGAATCAAATTGAAACCCACCCGTACTTCCAGCGTGAATCTCTTGTCAAATTCTGTCAGAAGCATGGCATCTGCGTGACTGCTCATACTCCTCTTGGAGGTGCTGTGGCCAATACTGAATGGTTTGGCACTGTTTCAGTATTGGATGATCCTGTTCTGAAGGTATGTCATTTCATTTTCAGGTGGATTACCTGTCAGCTGATTATCAAAACCTGAGAGAAAACTGTTCTCTGGTGGTGCTTTTTATCATCAGTCTGATCATCTCATTTGCTTTTCTTTGGTCAGGGCCTGACTGAAAAGTACAAGAAAACCGTGGCCCAGATTGTTCTTCGGTGGGGCATCCAACGAAATACTGTCGTCATCCCCAAGTCATCAAAGGTCGAGAGACTGAAAGAAAATTTTGAAGTTCTCGACTTTGAGTTGAGCAAAGAGGATATGGACCTGCTGAAAGAGTTGGACAGGAACTACAGGACCAACCAACCTGCCAAGTTTTGGGGAATAAACTTGTATGCTTGATCATATCCACGATATCCTTTGAAAATGTTCCCTTGCCTCCTCCTAAGACTAAGAGCAGAATAGATGTTTTGCTTATTGTACCTGGTTTTTGAAACTGTGAATTTGAATGACATCATGGTCAAGGGTTGATTAGTATCAAATGCTTCACTTTGTTTAGATGGCCTTTACTTCAAAAGCCTGTTGGATCGACTTCATCAGTGATTTTATCAAATTACAGTCGAGCAACAATTTGAATGCCCAATTTTTTTTAGTATTGCACCATCCAATTGGACGAGATGTCTACGGCTTACAGGAACTACACAGCCAAATAGAATTCAGTCGCCTCTGTAAATACATCTGGACATACCATTAACATTCACTAAACTAATTTGCTTCGCTAAGAAAATCTTTCCTACCTAGTGTCAAGACTTTGTTGTATCCATCATCTTAGATTGTGTTTGGTATTGCGATTGTTGTTGTGGTTGATGTTAAAAAAAAATTTATAAAAAGCATTTTTTCTGTGGTTCAAAATAAACTGTGAAATGTTTGGTTAAAACTGTGGTTAAGTTTAAGATTGATAAAAAAGCAGTTTTGAGAGTGTTTAGCTATCATGTTTTTCGTATTGCTGTAAACTTGTGAAATTACCTTACAGAACGCTGCGCGCGCATACACACACACACACACACACACACACACACACACAATATATATATATATTATTTTTTAAATATTTAATAATTATAATAATAAAATATAATTAATAATTCAAGTAAATTAGACACTTGTTTTAATTCTTCCATCAAATTACTTGTAATTTCATCACGAACTAAATTTATACGTGAAGGCCTCTGCGATCCCGGAATAACATATAGTAAAATATCATCTGAAACAAAATTAGGATTGCAAAACAAAAATTATACTATGATCTATACACTCCCCCCCCTATGCAAAACAAAAATTATACTATGATCTACACCCCCCTATATATACACACACACCGCCCCCAGACCCATATATATATACCTGCCCCCCGCCCCCCGTGTATGTGTGTGTGTACCGCCCCCAGACCCCACACACACGCCCGAAGTGAGGGAGCAGAGATGGGTCTTTTGGTTTGCTTTGCAATTGTATTTGTCAGTGTGAATTGTATTTGTAAAAAGCAACTTGAATCTGTTTTACATAGAACGGTGGTTGGAACGCTTTTATTGGTGGGACCATAGGATTGTACAGCAGTTTTCAGTGTATTTGGTGCGTTACCAAACTGCAAGCTACTAGCTTTTTTTGGAACGTGGTTAACACCACAATACCAAACGGGGGCACGTAATCACGTGATGGAACTGCAATGAACAGTAAAAAAAAGTGTTCTTTGGAGTTTAACATAAAAATGGAATGATTGCAACACGGTTGCTTGGATAATTGTCAAATTTCTGGAGATACCACCTGTGTGTTTCTGCAGCTGCAAACACCAGATTCGACACCTGCAACCAGAGCAAGATTTAAGTTCTCGTGGGATAAGAGAGAAGGGAAACCGCAATCAGGGAGCGGAAAAGAGATCTTGTGAATCTTAAGAGAAACATACCACAAATCCAAAAAGTAACCAAATGGTGAGGTCTGCCCCTCCACTCGCAAAAACCATGCCAGAATATATAATCTGTGTCATTTGCATAAAACATATGAACCCTTTGCGCTTCAATATCACTATGCGCAAATCAGAAATGAGCTCAAGAGAGAGTGGCCGGTACTTACAATCTCTGCCAAGTAGTGTGGAGATGAAACAATCTCGAACCAATCACCACGGGGAATTACATATTCATCAACCTTTCCCGCGTGTTCCCTCAGTGATCCCTAATCAACCAATATGATAGTGAAGGTAAGAATGCTAGTTAGTCTTGCAAATTAGCCTCCCTTTTCCACGTAAATGAAATCAATAAAGATACGTGGACACTTGTGGGTGCCTAGTCGACTGATAGGACCCCAGTTTATGATGATAATTTAAACATGTTGAATTGAGATTTAAGATTATAGAAACATAGACAGGTTGAATTCAGAACCAGCACACGCACAGTGTATTCCACTAACGTATTCATGGCTAGCTGTAAAACCAAATAGACTCGAGACCGATCAAAAAAAGTGCAGCAAGTGAAAATATTAAACAGTTACATAATGCATCAAATCAAGATAAGTTGTAGTACATTCAAGATGAAAATGTGTTTCATCATACAGCTAGCCATTTTCACCAGTACGATACCAATAACCAAAGATCCATGGCCATGTGGTTTGGAATTGCATCTCGAGCCATTCAACCAGGGTTCAAGCTTTGGTATCGACACAATAACATTAACACAATACCAATAACTGGCTCACGTATCACATACTAGTATCAGAATAGAAGTTATTTCCTCCTGCAGACATCTAGTAATTTGACTTCATTGCACTGGAAATCATCTAATTTCCACAAACTTCCTTTTGGTAGCTTCACATTGCAACGACCAACCTGTCAGAATTATGTGTTTATACGTACAAGCAATTATACTTTTTAGTGTTTTCAACGCAATCTTTTCTTGAGTAGATGAATTATAACTATTTCAACTTTCCCGTCCAACATGAGAAGTATCCAGTCATTTTCATTAACTTATAGCTATTAACTACCAGTTGAGAACCTCACCTTCTGTTGAGTTTACCTCAGTTCTGATACCATTTATTAAGAAGCTTGATGCAATTTGGATACCATTTGTTAAAAATGGAGTTGCGCACTAGCACTAGCGCAGACGCTTAAAGACACTCTCACGCCCTATCTTTTATTTAGTGACCCATAGGTGCTCTCCCTAACACTGCACATCAATTATTTTCTCTTCCACTCACCACACTAAAATAAAGCATGAACCTTCCTTTTTATAGCAAGTGGATAGGCCAAATTCAACAACGTTAAATGTTTGCTTCAACCAAAACATGCACCATATTTCCACATCCAAATATTGTGCAGATGGTGACATGGAAAGCTTGTCACATAAAGACAAACTTGTAACCATGCAAGGTAAGAAACATTGCCATACAAAATGTAAGACCATTAAATGGCACCCAATTGCTAACCAAAGATTGTGGCTTTGATTGAGGTGGAGTTGAATCTTCATCACCTTGGTCATGATATAGTTACAGGCATAACATTTTTGACAAATTCAACCAGAGAAGTAAACGGTTAATTTATTTTCCTTTTGTTTTTTTTAAGAGAAGCAGTATTGCCATCTTACAGGTGATAATGAAATAGTGATACTCACAAGAATTGCATGGCAACGATGCTGATGAATCCAGCCCCAAAGAAATATAACTGCGCCAATCCACTGGCACCATCCAAGCTTCAAAAAAGGATTAATAAAGTCCCGCCAATGAAATTCAATGTCTTGCATTGAGCTTGTGCCTTTAACAATGAACTGAAACACTTCATTTGTGCCAAATTTGAGTGCTTCAGGTGCGAAGGTACAGCAGAGTGTCAGAGGCACTGCTGTGTAGAAGCTAAGCTCAAAAGGAAAAATCAATCAGCACAACATGCTAGAACACGTCCCCATGTACAACAAATTCATGGTAAACAAAAAGGAAGAAACAGATTGTAACTACAAGTGCTTTGATCACAACATGGATTACATTGGGATTTAAATGTTAAGAAGGCTGCCTGGCAACATGTTAGAAAGCATATTCACCAGCATGAATCAGAACTTCCGATAAGACACAAATTATACATGTTAATGAATTATATAGCCAGTTGAAATCAAGCATAAAATATTCAAGGGAGAAAAATGCTTCCAACAGCAATTTGACATGGTGCTTGTACATGTTAACATGGTGAGAAAGACAGCAGAAAAAGAACTAGATCAGAGGGCTTCAAGATACTCACAATAAGCCTGTAAGATAGCCACAAATGTGCATCCGAGCAGAGGTGCTATAATTAAATACATATACTGTCTCGAAAAGACGCCTCAAGACTTGGACTTCCATTAACAAGAGCAGAAACACGGAAAGCCAAACCCTGTGTCCATTCTCTAAACTCATCAACTGTGGTCGATGAAATGAGAATATGTTTGATCGTCCTGCCAAGTAGCTGCCTAGATCAGCGTAGAAAAACGGCTCAGAAACTATTGCTGTCATTGTATATGCATATACCGATGTTACAAGAAGCAAGAGGGTTGTCCACGCCACAGCCACCACATAGAAATGAGAAAAGATTCTTTGAGGAACAATGAATTTCTACAATCCAAAATTGAATGAATCAGTGACAAAGTATCATCAAAACCACGGGATGAACTTGGGGAGGAAATTTAGACACGAAACCGATAGCAATAAACCTCAAGAATCCACCAGCTATCAATAAATTGAAACTGCATTCATCTTAAACTGGGGTCTTGTAGTGTTTCTCGGAGCATTAGCAGGGGCAAACACGCAAACTAGACTATGTGAATAGTATTTCTCTTTCCAATTACCAATAAAACGTAAGAAAACGATCCGACCAAACTAAACCCAACACAACTCTCTATCTCACAGAGCTTAAACAGGTCCTAAAGTTTTAAGAAAATAGAAAAAAAATCGGTACTCACATGATGAGATGATGATTGCATGATCTTTCCTCTCCTTGCAAACCCCAAAACAAGTCCATGAAAAGAACCCAGCCAAGAACATGGCAGTGAAGCTATAAGTATAGGCAGTGTCCCTGCAATCCAAGCAGCTCTCAACAACTCCACGAGCCCAAGTTCCATTTTCTAACAGAAACCCGGATATAAAAAAAGGAGCTTTACAAGTTATGAAACATTAATCTCGTCGAAAGATGAGAGAGAGCATCGGTGGTTAAATTGCGTGTTGAAGGAATCACTTTGTTCAAGAGAAATTGATGCGGGGCTGACACGATAGGAATAGCACTCGTCCATGGCATTTTCACAAGAACTGGCAAAAAGTCACTTATAACCGTTCGTTATTGCGTCGACATTTCATTATCAATACATCGAGATAATTTTAAAAAAAAATCAATAAATTAATTAGAAATAAAACACGAATTAAAAAATCAAATTTGGTTTTAATAGACTTCTAAAGCTTTAGCTATACGGTTTTTCATTTAATTTTAAAAAAAAATTCAGACACGAATTACATTATACCCTAATCAGATTCTATATTAATAGATATTATAATTAAATTTCTGTAACATGTATATAGTAAAAAATCATTAAAATTAACATTAATTTCCTATTTAAATTTTCCAGAGGACGGAATTTCTTAGGTTTATCTATTCATCTAAAATATAACAAAAAACAATCAAGAAGAGTTTGTTAAAAAATAAAAAAAATGGTCACTCGATAAGATAGGAGACCCGAAAAGCTTTGGGGAGTCTTATGACAACTATAGTTTCATAGTCTCAGAATTAAAGTGTTGTTAATATTGTTTTTAAATGTCTTTTTTATTTAAAAATTTATTAAAAATGTTTTTTTTAATTATTTTTTATATCAGCATATAAAAATAATTTTATAATATAAAAATAAAAATAAAAATAAAAATAAAAATAAAAATTTTTTCATTTAAAAAAAAAAAACATTTTAAAAACGGAATGCTACATAGGCTGATTTCCTTCGCTTCAATTGTAATAAAAGCGCTGTTTGAAAAATCAGTGTGAAATACCATGTGACATGGGAGCAACTTGGCCCATGGACATGGCGAAAAAGCAAGCTAATGATATTTTTAAAATTAAAATAACTTTTTTTGTGGATATTTTATTGAGTCGAATCTATTTTAAAACAACTGATTATTTGCGTTGTGATATGAATAGTAATATTTGGTTGCACAGTAAAGATAGAGAAAACATAATAAAAAATAAAGTTGAAAAAACAATGTTTTTTTTATAATAATATACAATATAAAATAATTATCTCTGTATCGTGATTATGATAGGCAATGACACGTGTGTGCCTATCCATGTTCATATGTAGTATTTTACAGTGATATTAGAATTATAGTGATGATTAATCAACCATGAATATTTGACAAACTAGTTTTTTTAGAGAATAGTATTTAAAATTGATTTTTTTAGTTAATTATTTTTTATCATGTTATTAAATCATTCTTAATTATTGAATTTAATCAAGAAAATAACCCGATTCTTGATTATCATTAAAAAAAATCACTGTACACTGGAGAGCTTTTTAGAGGGTATTTTTGAAAAAAAAAATATTTTTTATTTTAAATTAATTATTTTTTATATTTTTAGATAATTCTGATATACTGATATCAAAAATAATTTTTAAAAATTATTATTTTAATATATTTATAAATAAAAAATATTTTATAAAATAACCACAATCATCACAAAATAAAAAATAAAAACAAGTACAAAACCCGTCCTCACCGCAATTCTTTCCATGTTCAGGAGAAAACTGTAATCTTCTTGCGGTGAGTTTGAGAGAAACCCCCTGCTACGTGTCGTATTTCCAAAATCCACGTATTAACCCAATCGGCCTTCTCTCTCTCTAACTCTCTCTTCTAACTCTCTCTCTCTCTCCCAGGCAAAAAACCACACACGAAGCTTTCTCTCTTCAAATCCCATGTCACTTCTTCTATGACGTAAATCAGTAAGTTCATAAATTATTTCCTTGATCCATGTCTCCCTTTAACACTCTCATGCATTTTTTTTAGGTTTCTTATGCTATGTGTTCCTTATTTTGACTTTATTTTCTGGCTCAAAAACCCTATTTTATAGTATTTTTTATTCGAGATTGAGTTTGTTTATTGAAAAGTTTCTTACTTTACTTGCATTAATTTGTTTTTTTTTAATTAGATTAATAATGGGTTGTTATTAGATTTTGAGTTATTTTTTCAGTTGCTAAGATATTGAGATTTGTTTACTTGGACCGGGGTATATTTGAAGCTCGATCCCCCCCTCCCCCCCATTCAAGGGCCTTTTAAAAGAAATATGTGTTAGTACAACCCAAGGGTTAAGGTTACGGCTTCTAAAGAAGGAACTGTTATAGTTGACAACATTATCGTGAGATCTGCCCGTCTTACATTTTTATTGTGTTTACTGTGATTAATGCTCCTATAGAGTTTTGAAAACTTCATTTAAGTTTTGGATGCTTGATGTAAGTCACCGATGCTACTGTCCAACTGTTGTTCGATCTTTGAATTAAAAATGGCAGCTGCTTGTTTGTTGGCGGATATTGCAGAAAGTAACTTGAAATTCGAGAAACTTTTGATACCGTACTACATTGAGCTAGAGACGGGTCGTGTCTTAGTTGCCTTTTGATTCTCTGAATTTATTGAGATGTAGGTGGAACTGGATGCATGGTGGCACCTTATTGTGATACCACATTATATATGTGTTTCCATGTGCATGCTTAATTTTTGATTTATTGGATTTTACTTCTCAAATCTGGATGCTTTCCCTGTTAACTGCTAGCTCTGTTGTCTTTTCGATGAAGTCTGTATGGTTTTACATTTCAGCACTTTTTTGGTGTAGTCCTTTCTTCTCACTGTTGATTGTAAGAAACTTGAAACTGGACTTTTGGTTTTCTTGTTTCCAAAATAAGGAGATATGTCCTTTTTCTAGAAAATCAGTGGATGCCCAAACTGAACATTCAACACTGAGGAGTTGGCTGAAACTGATAATAAAGTGGGAACAAGATGGATGATGGTGGGCAACATCAAAATGGAAGGTATAAGATGGACTATTACAAGGCAGCCCACCCCCACCCTCACCCTCCAGCGGTAAGAAGACATTCGCCCCAGATCCTTGTACATTTTTGTCTTTGTTTTATAATGAAAATTCAGATGAATATAAGCTTAAGATGTAATGTAATTTGCAGTGGAATATGATGTCTCAACATCAAGTGAAGGAGCAAACTAATGCCTTGGCAATGAATAAGAAGATAATGACCATCCTCATTGAGAGGGATGATGCCATTCGGGAACGGAATTTGGCTCTAGCTGAAAAGAAGGAAGCCTTGGCCGCACGAGATGAAGCAATCCAGCAGCGAGAGAAGGCCCTTGTTGAACGGGATAAAGCCTTGATGGAGCGAGACAATGCTCTAGCAGTGTTTCAATATCGGGAAAATACAATGAACTATCCTTCGAGTGGTGGAAGTCAGCGGGGAACGAAGCGCATTCCCCACCCAGTATACCATTCAAATGGCATGTCAGAAGAAGCTCTTGACACAGGGGAAATGAACGTCACTGATGCCTTGCCTATATCATCTGTTACTGCTGAAACTGGGAAGGCACGCCAGACAAAGAGATCAAAAGAAAATAAGGCAGTGGGGTTGAAGGCAGCCAAACCACCAAGGAAGGGGAATAGAGTGAGCGAGGATCTGAATAGGCAAGGTGCTTCTGATGGGAAGAAAATTAAAGTTGAGTGGGATAGTCAGGAGGTGGGCTTAAACCTTATCAATTTTGATGAAACCACCATGCCAGCACCTGTTTGTTCATGCACTGGAGTTTCCCGGCAATGCTACAAATGGGGAAGTGGTGGTTGGCAGTCAGCCTGTTGCACAACCACCTTGTCATCGTATCCACTTCCACAGATGCCAAATAAACGACATGCCCGAGTTGGTGGCCGGAAGATGAGTGGTAATGTCTTCACTAGATTGCTTAGTCGGATGGCAGCAGAAGGTCATGATCTTTCAATCCCTCTTGACCTCAAGGATTACTGGGCCAGACATGGAACAAATCGCTATATCACCATCAAGTAGATGTTTTTCTTCTGTAGTCTCTATTCTTGAATTTATCCTTATGTTCTTCCTTCTATCTCGAACTGCCTTGTAACAAAACCAATACCTTCTTGATGGGAAGGTTGTTTTCTCATATCACAGTAGTGTGTTGTAATCTCTCTTTAATAAATTCATCCCGTTAAAGGGCTTTTGTAAAGTGCTGGCCCTTTATAGAGGACTGCATTCTAGATGGCTAATGGCTATTTGCATTGCTATCGTGGAAAGGGCAGTCTTCAGAGCCATGGCACCTGCAGCATTATTCGAAGACCGCGTTGCTTTTTCGTCCAAGGGTTTCCTTTTCCTCTTATCCTTGCTAATTGTGTTTTCTCCTGAAAATGTCGAAGTATTTTCTTCTGAAGTTATATGCTGATGATATAGTATGGCAATAGACTAAACCACTATCGACTTCGAACATGGTATTATATTTCTTCAAATTTACAAGCCACATTAAGAAAAGGAATGCAGTAAATTAAGGAAAATCTTGCATTTGTACATCGGAAGACAGGTCCCGTTAATCCCTTGCTTTGGAACAGTCAGCTAGTTTTGATGCAGCTTAGAAAGACATCCAGAGAGTAGTCAGAACTTCAAAATCTCTAGCTTGTTCAGAGTCGGAGGGAGATCAAAGTTGCTAATATATAAGAGATATACCGTGTGATTTTAAAATACATGTTGGTTAAAACTGCAATAATATGAATTATTGCTTGTAAAGTAAAATATATATATATATAAATAAAAACATGTTATTTTTTTAAAAAAAATCAAGATTTAAAAAATGTAGTTCTATTTAAGAATACTTGACAGTTTCATAGCACTCTAGTATCGTTCAAACAAAGGCAAACCCGAGAAGTCCATCCTAGATTTGATTGAGAGCGTGGTTGGTTGATATTTTTTATTTATAAATATATTAAAATCTTTTTTATTTATTTTTAATAATAGCACATAAAAATGAAATAAAAATATCAGATAATTTTAATTTCAAATAAAAAACAATTTTTTAAGAAAATATTTTTGAAAAATAATCATAGATTATTGAGTGTGGTTGATGTTTTTAAAAAGTATTTTTTTTATTTATAAATATATTTAAATGATATTTTTATTATTATTTTGATATCAACACATAAAAATGATTTAAAAACACAAAATAATTTTAATTTCAAATAAAAAATACAATTTAAAAAAAAATATATAATTGAAACAAACTGTTCGCACGTGGCTAGTTGACACCGACGTTGTTTAATCTATGTCAATATCAGTGCTCTGCCCGCCTTGATTGACGATGGAGACTTCCGGGTGTGATAACACCCCACGATTTATGAACTTCAATTAACATGAGGATGGAATTCAATTTTAGTTTGTGCTGGTGCGGGGAGTTTGTTTTTCTCAATTAAAAAATAAATAAACAAGTTTTTTTTGTGTTTTTTTATATAAGAAAAAATAATTTTACAAATCGAAATGTTTATACACCTGTATATATTATTAAATTGATATTTAATCGGGAGAAGACTAAGATTGATATATCTGACCCCGCAACACATACTATTCATGTGGTTGTGTTTAATAGCCATGATTTTTAAAATATTATTTTTATTTAGTGAAACAACGATAGATATGCGTCGGTCAGTAAAATATACTTTAAAAACTCTTGATCGGGATCATCAAATCAAGACTTAACTTGTAAGAGACAAACAAAAAAAACATCAAAGAAAAACTCTCAATAAAAAAATGACAAGGTATGGAACTTTTTTTTAACAAAATATATATAGAAACACAATGTAAAAAAACCATCTGAATCAATTATGAATAACTCATTGCCTTGCAACCATGAAAACAAGATTAGAATAACATTGTGGAAACAAAAGTAAGAAGAAAACATGAAAGAACAAACTCTAAAATAAAAAATCAGGGATGAAATTAAAAAATAAAATAACATATTTTTTTGTGCTGATTAATGTTAACCTTTAAAACTTGTGGTTTTAGTCATGATATCAATGTTAAATATACATAAAGCAACCCCAAAAAACAACAAATCAAAATTCTCAATGTTTAATAACAAGGCATGAAATTTTAAAATAAACCAAGTCAAATCGGGCTACCTTGTCATCCTTGCAATCATGGACATGAAGTTTGAAAAACTCCAAATGAAATTTGAAAAAAAAAAATATCAAAATCAACTCATATTAACTCTTGAAGTAAACGAGAGTGAGAGAAGATTTAGAATTCAAAAAAAAAAATAGTGAAAGGATTTAAAATTATCAAATGAAGAGGACCAAAAATATAAAACATAGTGATTAAAGATGAAATTAAAATAAAAACAATCAATAAAAAAAATAATAATTAAAAAAACAATGATTAAATTAAATATAAAATATAAATGACAGGACATTCTCATTCTTTCATCATACACTTTCTTTTCTTGTTAAAATTTTGTGTAAAGGATCAAATTATCCATAAGTCAACTTAACTGCGACCAAAAAAAAAGAACAAATCACTCAAGAAATTAACTTTATTTTTGTCTCTTTCCAAGGCATGCGAGTAATTTAAATATATTTTAAAAAAAAATAAAATATTTTAAATACACTTGAATGCAGGTTAATGTTTCTCGTTACTTTACACAGCTGTTAAATCATTTAACTATTAATGAAAGTCTCATCTGCCCCTGTTTAATTTGCTAGCAACTAGTGTGTCCATGTAAAAAGATCGAACTACACTCCATTTTTCAGGTTACTGTATATTTTTTGAAGGGGTAAATGGGGAAAACATTGTTTAATGGCATGACACCTTCCGCTTGGTTTTTGATTCCAGTTCACACAGTACACTGTAATTTGATTTTTTTTTAAAATCAATTGTGTACTGTGAACTGGGTTTAAAAAGGCTCAATTGTGTAAATAAAAAAATTAAAAACTAAATTGAATTTTTTAAAAACATAACTATATTACATTGAAATATAAGAGGAGAAATAGTAAAAACTAAAAATGCTTAAAGTAAAAAAGCCACGTTTTTTATATTACAGGGAGTAAAATAGTGCTAACGAGAACCGCGAGCACTGCATTCATGTCACTATGTTTTTAGCATGCAATGATAGGATTGGCTAAGGTAAATATTGTTGAGGTTTTGTACCAGCCAAGGAACATCACATGAGAGACTTTCACCTGCTTGTTTCCACAGAAAGGAGGTACAAATCTCCATTGCTTCTATTGTTAAGACAGTACTCCAAAGACAAAGGAATGGCCACGCGCGCGTTTGTCGAATCCCTACTTAGAAGCCGCAGCAGAAATTCAAAATTTTTTCTTTTTTTATTTTATTTTAAATGAATATGTTTAGATGTTTTTAGATCATTTTGATGTGATGATGTCAAAAATAATTTTAAAAAAATTAAAAAAAATATCATTTTGATGTATTTCGGCACGAAAAATACTTTGAAAATCTACCGCAACCGTCCTCCCAAACGGGCTTTAATTTTAATGGCGCCTATAATCTCCCCTGGAAGACAACACGACGTCGTTAGTGAAATTGAGAAGATGACAAAAACGACTCTCTTTCACATTTGCGAGGTCATGTCCATCTCTAAGTGGGTCCTGGTAGAAGAAAATTGAATGGGCCATGTCTGCGTTTTCTGTTGATGGCTGACAGAGCGCTTCAATTAGAGTGGATAAGCTCACCTTTTTTCTTCGAAGCTCTTAAATGTGCCACGTGCTCCTTAAAGCCACCATCAGCTCTTTTCAACGCGTGTCCTCGTTGGTCCTACTCGTTCAAGTCAACATAAAACATCATCGATGGTCTTGCGAGAGCCACATGGACACCATCGATTATAATTCGGAAGTGGGAACCACGACACATTAAACGAGGTAAGGTATGGTGTGTGTCCACAACGATTACTCACTGTCCGTGTTTCGAAAAATAATTTTATTTGTTTAATCGTACAGTTGTACGAGCTTGATACTTTATTGCAAACAATATGATTGATAATAGGAGGTTTAGATAATTATTAATTTTAAAAGAAGTGAAATTAATCGATGTATATATAAGTTAAGTTAATTCAAACACTTGAATTAATAAAATTTAATGTGCACAAATTCATATCTTTTTTAATTATAATTCTTTTTTGTTTAAAATAATATATATTTTTAATTTTCAGTCTCTTCATCAAAAAGAATAACCCATCAAAATTTAAGCTCGTGATAGAAGAATCAAAACTAAGATAATAACATGGAAAACAAGCCTAATTGTCATTTGCATCGATAATATTAAAATTAATTAAGATAATATATGCATGTTTTAACAGATGAGGTCTCTATTTAGAGATGGATTTTTCAAAGAAGGAAACATTTTTTTTTATTTGTTTTGTTAAACATGATTAACGAGCACAAACAGGATTTCATAAAATTGAATTTCAGATCATCCATGAATGATTTGTTTGTTTCTCCTCTAACTTAAATTGAAGATTTTGAGTTTATTTTATCGTCGTTTTAATTTCATCGTTGTTTCAAGTGCGCATGTATATGATTTTTATTAAATAAAATTTAAAATATAATAATATTTATTTTTTAAAAAATATTTTTGATATTACCTTATCATAATAAATTGAAAATAAAAAATATATTTAAAACATAAAAACAAATATTATTAACTAGTACATTAGTTTTCAATCTACCGGTCTTTTATTGCAGATTGTTATGTATGTGTTATTTTTCTTCAATAAACTAATGCTCATTGGTTTTCTGAAGAGGTACGTCGGAAACAAGGATGCACTTCGTGCGGTACTAGTTTTGAATTCGTGCAAGTAATGGGGCCGCCTGCACAAGAACTTCATTTGCCAGATGTTTTTTCTTCCAGTCTGTTAAAACTTAAAACAAATCATTTTGTTTTAAAAATATTTTTTATTTTAAATTAAAATATTTGTAGTGTTGTTAAATCATTTTCATATACTAATATTAAAAATAATTTTTAAAAAAATAAAAAAAATATTATTCTGATATTTTTTTAAATAAAAATATTTTAAAAAACAACCTCAATCATAACCGATTAATTACCTTTAAATATATCCTCCGCTCACGACTGATCCGAGTTGAGTTGCATGTGGAATTTAATGGAAGTTTTCGTGGTAAAATCTTATTGATTCAGCTCAAATTTAAGTGATGCCTGGTTTGATTTTGAGAAAATAAGATAAAACATAACGTCTTAACTTTTTTTTTAAAAAAAATAATCTAAAAACAAATGTTTTTTTATTCACCCTAATCAATTAAATGTTTGTTTAAAAATATGGTTGATATTGCTTTTGAAAATAATTTTTATTTAAAAATACATCAAAATAATTTAAAAACATCAATTTTTTTAATTTAAAATAAAACTTAAAAATATATTTTTTAATTTTTTTAAAATATTTTTGAAAAGAATTGCAAAACACCGGTGATTTGCTTGACAACATGACCCGGATTTAAAACAAAATGGGGTTTTATAACTATATTAGTTTAAAATAGACCTTGTTTTCAAATTTACACGAGAGATAATAATTTTCACGGCACCCTAAAATGTGCCAAGTGCGAAACTCGTACTACAATTCTGTCAACACAAGCAACCACTCTACTTTTTTATATTTTTATCCCATTGATCTTTGATGGAAGACATGTTCTTAACAAACACCACCACTTGATGTTCCGGACACCAAACCAATGAAAGGGAAGTTTAGCAGCGCGACTAAAATATTGCTCACGCAAAATCTGAAATATATATATTAAACATTTTAAATTATTTTGATATATTAATATTTTAAATAATTTTCAAATAAAAAATACTTTATAATATAACTCAAAACACAAATTTCTAGCCGAACATCACTTGTCGCTTTGTTGTGGGGCTGGTAGTCCCACCTCACCAGGGCCATTCATTTTCATATACAACAAGTTAACCTTGGCTTTTAATTAGGTAGTCTTGCTACCCACCCCACTTCTTTACAATATTGACTCTTTAGTAGGACGAGTAATGTGGTTTTTAAAGTGTTTTTTGTTTATAAATATATTAAAATAATATTTTTATTTTTTTTTTAAAATAAACATATGAAAAATGATATAAAAATACTAAAAAAAATTAATTTATAATAAAAATAAAAAATAAAAAAAAATATTTTTTTCACCCATTTTAAAGTGAAATAGTTTGTTAGACCCATTTTAAAGTTATGGACTAGGATGCTGCTCATTGTCAATGCAATGGTCTCACTTTTGGTAACAATGAGCACCCAAATTTTGGACAAGGCACCGTTGGTAGTCAAATACAGCATTAAGATTTCTCAAACACCTTCTTCTGTCATTGTATTTTTGGGACATGGAGATACCGTCGGGGGTGAGAACCCATCTCTCATGGTTCGCTCCACTTGCAATCACGTGCCAGCTTCGGTGCACCATGTAACAGTAGCCTGGGTTTTTTAGAGCCTGTTTGGCATTGCGGTCAAACTGGTGTTTGGCCAAAATTAATTTTTTTTATTTTAAATGAATTTTTTTTAGTGTTTTTAGATTATTTTGATATGCTGATGTCAAAAATAAGTTTTAAAAAATAAAAAATATATTATTTTGATGTATTTCTAAACAAAAAATATTTTCAAAAGCAACCGTAACAGCCCTCCCGAACATGCCCTTAATATAAAAAAAGAGTAGAAAAGAAGTTGCAATACAACCCCAAACACCTTTTTTGTTTGTGTTTTAATTTTTTTTAAAAAATAATTTTTTTAATGTTTTTAGATTATTTTCAGGTATAAATATCAAAAATATTTTTTTTAAATAAAATAAAAATATTATTTTTATTTATTACCGAATTGAAAACACTTCAAAAACAGGAACTTAATCTATCATTAATTTTTTTTTTTAAAAATATTATTTTCATATATTTTTAAATTAAAAACAATGAACTAAATCTCTCGTGAAAAGACAGGGAGCGGTGGATTTTTGGGGTCCATTCACTTGCCTGCTTTCAGGACAAGTCACGGATTAAAGTTACAACTAAATGGAAGGAAACTTTCTAAATCTTTTAGCTAGAATCCATTATTCTGGTTGGGTGGCTGTCATTACAAAAATAAGTCAACAAAAAAACATCAAACTAAAACCTGATTTTTCAAGGCAATTTTTCCTTTTCCAATTGTAAAGCTCTACCCATTTCCTCGCAACCTAAGACCAGTAACATCAATTTAATTAAATCTCATGTCCGAAGATAATGTATTTTATCAAGCAATCTGATGATGCCGATCCCCTTGCTGGACGCGCATGAGCTCCTCGAACGACAGTTCATACGATGTCGCTGGATAGATATCGCAGCTCTCAAGGGCGTCTTCTAGAAGTTATGTTGTCCTTGAAATGAAGTAATCCCTTGCGTAAGTCGTCCGTCCTCGACTGGTGCAAGTCACGAGAGAGACTGAAGTAGTTTCGCTTGTATCACCTTCCAGAATTTTAAGATAAGAAGCCATCCCTGAATAAATAAATAAATAAATAAATGAATTCAAGATAAGACTGGCTATGAAGGTAAGCTACCAGCCTCCTAGGATGTGATTTGGAATCAATTATGAATGCCAGAAAATCAAGCAATATATCTCGATACGAAAGTCTTTGCATTCAATCAGAAGCTTCTAAGATATCTAATCCTGTAGCTTAGGGTATATTTTAGTACTTTTATTTCAAAAAGCTATCCCGGAAACAATTTTTTTATTATTATTTTAAATTAAAAAATATTAGTGTTTTTAAATTATTTTTATATGTGTTGATATAAAAAAATATCATTTTAATGTATTTTTTTTTAAAAATCAAAAGTAAATTCAAACACACTACTAAACAATCGCTTAGTAATGTGATTAAAAATATTGTTCTAAGAAAATATTTAATATCATCGTATCAAAATATCTAAAAATAAAAAATTCTCAAAAATATCTTCAAAAATGAACTTAAATTGTATTTGTTTTTGTGATGCAAACCAATATTGCAAAAAAATTGATTGACACAGCGTTTGGTTAGCTTTGAGAAGCATAAATTTGACATGTATCCCACACAATTATATAAGAGAAACACCGTTCTAAGAAAAACAGTTAATAGTTGTTTTTCAATATTTACAATACATAAATAAAAATATTTTTCATTAACATCAAACTCAACCACAGTTTTAATCAAAAACTTCAATAATTATTTTGAACCACAACTACAAATATTTTTCATAAAATTATTTTTTTTAAATCACAAAAACAAAAACAATATAAAACATACTCTTAAGTCTTAACCATTAATGGACGTGGGTGCAAACTAATTTACAATTAAAGCCTGGTGTTCCAACTTCCAAGTGATGGGAAACCAGACATGCTACCCTCGAGAGAGCGAGATGACTACTCGTGCAGTGGAGCATTTTAATTTGTTTTTTTATTCATAAAAATATGAGCATAGTAGACAGGTCATAAAGTTATTTTAATGCGGAGCGGTGTATTTTCTAAAAATATATTTTTTAAGTTTTAATATGAGAACACCAAAACCAAATAACAATACACCAGAAATAAAATAAATTCCATGATTGAACAGTGGTGCAAAGCCAAAAAAAGTAGGGGAAGAAAAATATTCCACTACTACGAAAGCTTTTGACTCTGAAGACCTACTCTCTTCCAGGGTCTGTGAACAGAGCTTTTTAAGAAAAAAACAAAAAAATTTTACATGCAAATTTTATGTGAAAAAGGGCTTTCTACCACTTCGTAAATCAAAACACTGATTTCTAATAATAATAATAATAATAATAATAATAATTACTTTTTAAAATAATATATTTTTATTTATTTATTTTCTCGTATCGACCTATCGAATTGATTTAAAATAAAAATAATTTAAAGTAAAAAAGTTACATTATTTAAATACAGTATTCAACCATAGTGACAAACACTTGCTAGATTAAATTTTTTCTAAACTTTACGTGATTATATTTTTTAAGAAATTCATAAATATTTCATTTAAAATCCTATTTGTGTTGGAGATTTACATTATAGTCATGATCACTGCCATGCCATACTATAAATATAATAGATTAATATGAATTTAAGAAAAAAAATACAAATATTAATCTCGTGAATGATATTATAACTCCAAATATGTATAATCAATCTATATTGATAAAAAATAATTAAATTAATCAACATGAAAAATATTTTTGATATTTAGACATATTTTTTATCTAAAATATTTTAAAAATAAAATTAGGGATGATGAAATTAGAATAAAAAAGACAAAAATAATTGTTACGAAAATAACCATGATTGTTAATCAAATGTACTACTATTTTTCTAATCTTAAAATAAAAAAATCATATTAAATGTGAAATATATATTTACTTTTTAGTTAATTTATCATTTAAATTCAAGAAAAGATTCGTCATTAAATTCTTCCTTTTTTGTTTTATAAAAGATAATATTTTCTTATTACAGTAATTTCTTGTTCCTTTGAGAATGATATGAAAAAATCCACCGTGGATAAAAAAAAGTAGAGAAAATAAAACTGAACCTAACGTGTATTAGACTGTAACGGCAAGCGCGTGGAAGGAAGAAATCCCGAAACGGGCAAAATAAATCCAACAGATCGAAATTCTTGCACAATAAGTTGCGGTGACAAAGGGAACAAAGATGTCAAAAACGAGGTCGGAATGAAATTCAAATTCACACCAGATTCAAATTCACACCAGATTCAAATTCACTTCACGCGTCTCCCTCTACCGTCATAAAATCCGTGTCGTAGTCTTCGTCATCATAAAAAAAAAAAATAACTCACTGAAATCACGCACGACCTTTTCATTTCTCCGAGAGAGAACAAATTATAGAGAGAGACACTCAAAGCCCTTGGCTTTACTTATTTCTTCTCCATTTCCGCCTTGAAAAACAGAGTGAAGAAAATCTGTGAAAAAAACTATCTTGTTATTTATTTCTTTAAGCAGTCCCGCCGGTTGGTATTGTTTTTTGTGTGGAAATGAACGTTTTGAGTTGGCAAGGTAGTCTAGTCTTTACTTATTTAAGTGAGAATCCTGTTTTCACTTTCCATTTTCTTTTTATTTCAGTATTTTTTGTATTGTGGGTTCTTACTCTTGTTTTTGTATGTTCATTTAGCAGGTTCTTAAGGGTTTGATTGATTGGTTAGTTTTCTTTGTTATTTGATTGAGTTTTGGTGAGAAGTGAAGTGGGTTTGTCTTGAAATTGGGATTCAAGTCTGATCAAAAGTATTAAGGGTTTTGAAGTGGCATTAGTGAAATATTGATTACTGAGTTTTCTGTGGTTTGGAGGTAAGTGAAATGGGTGATACGGAGGACGCTAATAGTGAAATGATACAGAGGTTGCAATCTTCTTTTGGAACAACTCAATCATCATCTGCTACAATGTCTAAACAACCCTTTTCTTTGATAAACCAATTAGATGTTTCTCAACTGAATTTGAACCAAACCCAGTTGCGGGCAAGGCATTTTGCGAATTTTTATCAGAATTCTAGTGGCGATAGTAACAAAAGAGTAGGGATCCCGCCTTCCCATCCTAACCAGATCCCACCCATTTCGCCGTATTCCCAGATCCCGGTGTCTAGGCCAGCGAACCAGCAAATGGGTGCCCAGAATTTTAGTATGGGACCTACTCATTCGCGATCTTTATCGCAGCCATCATCGTTTTTCTGTCTTGATTCCTTGCCGCCGTTGAGTCCGGCCCCTTTTCGTGACTCCTCTTCGCCAACGGTTTCGGATCCTATTTCAACTGATGTGTCCATGGAGGATAAGGATGGTAGCTCTCATTCGTTTTTGCCGCCCTCCCCTTTCAATAGGGGCAATGCTCCACGGGTTGGTGAGAGTTTGCCTCCACGGAAAGCTCATAGAAGGTCTAATAGTGATATTCCATTTGGATTTTCAAATGTGTTGCAATGTTCGCCTCCCCTTATTCCGTTGAGGGGTTCAGGTGGCTTGGAGCGGTCGTTGTCTGGGAGAGAGAATCCAGCGATGGCCAAGCCAGCACAGCTAGTAAAAAAAGAATGGGAGAGAGGTGGTGAAAGCATTGCGGAGGGGACAGGTGAGAGGAAATCTGAGGGGGATGTGGATGATTTGTTTTCTGCTTACATGAATTTGGATAACATTGATGCGTTGAACTCTTCGGGTACTGATGAGAAGAATGGTAATGAGAATCGTGAGGATTTGGATAGTAGAGCTAGTGGAACCAAGACAAATGGTGGTGATAGCAGTGACAATGAGGCAGAAAGCAGCGTGAATGAAAGTGGTGGTAGCGTGCCAAGAGGAGGATTTAGTTCTTCAACAGAGAAGAGGGAGGGGATCAAAAGGAGTGCTGGACTTGATATTGCTCCTACCTCCAGGCACTGCAGAAGCGTGTCAATGGATAGTTTCATGGGCAAATTGAACTTTGGTGACGAGTCTCCAAAATTGCCACCCTCACCAGGAACTCGTCCAGGTCAACTTTCACCCACCAATTCAATGGATGGGAATGCCTTTAGCTTGGAATTTGGGAATGGTGAATTTAGTGGTGCTGAACTGAAGAAAATTATGGCTAATGAGAAACTTGCTGAGATTGCTTCAGCTGACCCAAAACGTGCTAAGAGGTACCCGTTTATCCCATTTGATCACTATTTCATCAATAATTCATGTTATCAGTCTGCCCTCAATGTTTCATTTTCTTCGTTTGCTGGCCAATATCAGGATTTTGGCGAATCGGCAATCAGCTGCTCGTTCTAAGGAGAGGAAGATGAGATATATTTCAGAATTAGAACACAAGGTGCAGACTCTGCAGACAGAAGCTACCACGTTGTCTGCTCAGCTTACTCTTTTACAGGTAGCGGTTTAGAGTTTTGAAATTTGTTTCCATATATAGTAGTACTTTTTTTAAAAAAAAATGTTATTGTCTTCTCTCCAGAGGGATTCTGTTGGTCTTACAAACCAGAATAATGAATTGAAATTTCGACTTCAAGCCATGGAGCAACAAGCACAACTCCGAGATGGTATGGATTCTCCCACCATGGTTTCTTTCCATTTTTTCTCTTGTATTTATTGTAGGTTTCATTGGCACAAAAATAGGGTCAACACCTGTTGTGTGAATGCTCTATGTGTAGTTTGTGCCAATAGCATGCAAATTAGTGTGCAAAGACACGCCTACATGCAGACACATTCCTGTCTGCATATCGGATGTCACCTGCTCTGCTCTATGTAAATGTATGTTTTTCGAAGAAAAAAATCGGAGTGATGCAGGTGTTGTGTGCTTCTCTCTTCTATGCTCAGAATTAGGCCTTATGGTATGCAAAATTTTATCCATAGAGGATAGCTCCCTTGTTTGTGTGGCCATGATGCCATGGGCATTTCTGTAGTTAACTTGTGTCCATATAGTTAGGTGAACAATCACATGCTTTTGAACATGTATCTGTTAGTGTATGGTATGACTTCCCTTATTAGTTAGCTTAACATGTTGAAAGAATTACATTGCTATGAGTAATACTATATATTATAAGTTAAGAGTTTGTTGATTTCTTGTGCAAGTTCTTTGCCCTTGTTCTAGTTGTTGGAAAAGAAATGGGAGGCATTTGAAGTACACCTGTACCACATGCGTTATTTACTTGCTCTTTGACATTCAGCATACTTGGTAGATTTATTGGCAATCCTGTTCAATTTTAACAGCGCTAAATGAAGCGTTAACTGGAGAAGTCCGGAGGTTGAAGATTGCTACTGCAGAGCGGGGTGGGGATTCTGACCCGTCCAAGGGCTCAGTTCAGCAGCAGCATTCTGTCAACCCTCAGATGTTCCTGCAGCAGCCACGACCCCAACTTAACAGGCATCAATTGCAGCAGCAGCAGGCTTCAGCCTCCCAAATCAACATGCAGCAGCAGCAGCAAGCCTCCCAGCCACAGCCTCAGCAAAATGGCAGTGCTACCATGAAGTCAGATTCGAATCAATAAGTTGTGAAGAAAACAATGGCTACTATGGTTATTAATCGTCTCACCAACTTCTGGTGCTTTACATTTGTTTCTTTCAATGCATTCATTCATTAGTTTTCCCTCTCCAAGAGACGACTTTAAGGCGTGGCAGTGACAAATTCAACCTGCATCGCGTATCCAGCTCGGATTTTCGTTTAAAGTGATATATACATACAAGCCTTAATATATATGTGTTATTTATGATTATGAATGTTATCTGTATCTGTTAGGTATTTAATTCATAAAGAGAACATTTCTTAGGCATGCCATGTTTGCTAAGACGTTTGAAGAAAACTCTTTCTTTCCTTTATTTATTTGCAGTAACGAATGGTTGGTTCTCGTTGTTGTCTTTTCTTGTGCCTTTGCTTTCCTCCGTTAACTGTTTTATACCTGGTATTGAGTGACGTGCAATCATGTGATTACCTTAAAAAACAATCGAGGAGCCGCCATGTCATGTTTCTTGTTTTGACTTGTGTAAGAGAACAGAGCAACCATCTGGTGTGAATTCTGTGTTCTGAAGATGACAAAAATCTGTGTTCTGTTCTTTTGTTCTTTCGCCGTTTCTATGGCTGTGCCTGCGAATCCCCAGTAGAGCTTGCATGATGACCATATTCATACCCTATATTAGTTGTTGCCCTTTTCTTCTTCGTCCTGTACCATTATGGTTGAATCTTGAATGCTTGCCGAAAAAATCGCTGCCGCCTCCTTGCAACCAGTGATTTCATTAATGCGAATGATAGCATAATCTTAAGCCTCAAAAATAGATCTACCGAGTAGCATTTTGCGTCCTCCTTAAGGGATGATGTAATTAGAGAATCTTTTCTCTTTTCTTTAGATCTCAGAAATCTTTTGAGCATCAAGGTCCAAATCTCATTAATGGAAGAATTAAGACTGTTACCTGATATCAAAATGTATTTGTTTTTCAAGATATTTTTTAAAATTAAAATATTTATTTAGAATATTCACATTAAAATAATAATAAAATATTCTGTTTTGAATTTAAATTGTCACCGCAATATAAAAATAGACTAACTATTTATTAAAATTCAAACCTAATTGTAAATCCTTTTATGCGATCATTTTTTAATAAAAAAAAAACTTTAACGAATACAATAAAACATTTGTAAAATCTTAGTGTTGCCATATTTTATGCACATTAAACATGTAAAAAATAAATAATTTAATTCTAAGCTAACTCAACAACGAAATTTAGCTATTCCTATATTATATTCACGAGAGGAAAAATGAAAAGAAGAAGCAGCTTTGGCAAGTTAAACGACATGCTCATCCGCCGTTTTAGATACCCCTGATCAAAACCCTACCAGCCATCCTCCATGCTCCACCATTCACCTCATCAACAAAAACTCATGCACTAACTGAACAGAAACAAAACCGAGGCTGCCTGCAGCCACCGAGTTAACTCAACGCTGATTCAACATGTCCATAATGGCCGAGCCACCGGCAGAACTTACCTCCCAAAACTCGAATCCAACTCCAGAGCAGCAAAAGCCAACAGCAACACCAGAACAACTCGTCGCCAAATCCATAGCTCCAGTGAAACCACAATTCCTCCGTCCTCCACCTTCTCGCACCTCTCAAAACGATACCGCATCATCTACCGTTTCCGATTCTAATAATATCTCAAAATCCAACACTAACACTACCAGTGTAGTGGCCAAGGAGAAGAAGTCCAAACGACAACTCAAACGTGAACGCCAGCAGGTTCTCCTTTTCCATTTCTTACATTTTTATCTGGTTGTGATATTTATTTATTTATTTAATTTTTAAATAAATCTTATTACAGGAAAAGAAGTCCGCGGTAAGTCTCTGCCCTGAATTAGCAAAAACTGGAAATGTTGATTCATGTCCGTATAAAAATAACTGCCGGTTCAATCATGACTTAGAAGCATTCAAGGCTCAGGTAATTATTTAATTAATTGATCAAATACTGATTTAATTTCTTTTTAGTTATCGTTGTTCTACTTTGATTAAGCAAATGCTGTTGTGTAGAAACCGGAGGATTTAGAGGGAGAGTGTCCGTTCGTAGACGGGGAAGGGTCTTGTTGTCCTTATGGATTGGCTTGTAGATTTTACGGAACTCATAAGGGTAATGATGGTGTTAGAAATGGTAAAAAACAACTTTCGGAGATTAATGGGTTGACTAAGGATGTTCAAAAGCTTTTGTGGAAGAATAAAATGAAGTTTCTGAAGGCGGATTCTGTACTCAAGTCTCTTGGGCTTTTGGTAATGAATAAAACATCGACAATGCTGTTGTTGAATTTGTGATATTTTTTTAATGTAATTGATTTTTGTTGATTTGCTATCAAGGGACCGGGGAAGTCGAAAGTGAAAAAAGTGGATGAGGAGGAAGTTGAGAAAGTTGTTGATGCTAATGATTCTCATGGCACTAATGAGAATGGTTGTGGTGACGGGGGCAATGAGTCAGCTGGTAAATTAGATTGCACCGCAGAAGAGCTTGCCGGGGATGATGTGGATGGAGCACTAACTGATGAAGTCAGGCCCCAGAAGAAAGCAAAAGCAGCTGTTGAAGGAAATGGTTGCTCCGGCGAAGAAGTCAATGGTTGTTGTCTTGAACTTTTGTTCCAAATAACTGCGTTTTTTGGAACTATATGTATCTCACATTGAATATGTTTTGCAACAGGATCGGGTATCCCAGAGAAAGATATTGAGATTAACTGCCCTCTAGAAACTGAACCAGAACTTGTAACTGATAAACTAGAAGTCATAGCTGATAGTGTAGAAACTGATGGAAGTTTAAAATTGCACCCCCGTGAAAAAAAGCTTATCGACTTCAGAGGGAAAGTTGTTCCTTGCTCCTTTGACCACTGTTGGAAATCTTCCTTTTCGAAGAGTCTGTAAAACTTTGGGAGCTGATGTTACTTGCGGTGAAATGGCAATGTGCACAAATCTATTGCAGGTCTGTTCTTTCTTTTCAATTTAGATTATGTTTAATGCTTGTAGCTTGCAAGACTTAAGATCATTAGCTCTCCACAAGTATGTACAATTTTAGATTTCGGTGTCATTACTTGTTATCAAGAATGGTTATATTGTGGATTATATGTGGTTTTCTTCCCATGATAGTCAGTAAATATATGCTCTATAACTTAGTAATGAATCATTACTCTATGCTATACACTATTAGTTTGATTTATTTAACACTTGGAACATTGCTTAACCTCATTTCCTGTTGATTACAGGGTCAAGCTTCAGAATGGGCACTGCTGAGACGTCATTCATCTGAGGATTTATTTGGTGTTCAAATATGTGGGGCTTATCCAGATACAGTTACACGTACTGCTGAGCTTATAGATCAGGAATGCACAGTGGACTTCATTGATATAAATATGGGCTGCCCCATCGATATTGTTGTTAACAAGGGTGCCGGGTCATCTCTTCTTACAAAACCAATGCGGATGAAAAGCATTATAGAAGCCACTTCTGGCACAGTGGAAAAGCCTATAACTGTCAAGGTATGCTGATGCAGATATGTTCTGCAATTTTATAGTTTACCTTAATCTCTCCATAGTGAAATGCCAACTTTCCATTTTATGCTTGTCTTTCCCGCATGCACCCTATGTCACCCTTGGGCGTCTCTGACCAAGCTTGATTTTGATAGCTCATACTGCATTTTCTCAATGCAGGTGCGAACAGGTTATTTTGAAGGAAAAAACCGTATCGATTCCTTAATTGTGGATATTGGAAAATGGGGTGCTAGTGCTGTAACAATTCATGGTCGATCACGTCAGCAACGATATAGCAAGCTTGCTGACTGGGACTACATATACCAATGTGCTAGAAAGTCCCCAGATTCTCTGCAAGTTCTAGGAAACGGGGATGTCTTTTCATTCGTTGACTGGAACAAGCACAAGTCTGACTGCCCTGAGCTTTCTTCATGCATGATAGCTAGAGGTGCACTAATTAAGGTTGGGACTGTGGAACTATGAATTGCTAGTTTCTACATTTTTTATGTAATTATCACTAGACTTAACCCTCGTATTGTCAAAGAATTCAGCTTTGTAGTCTTAAGAATAATATTCACAATATTTTGCAGCCTTGGATATTTACTGAAATCAAGGAACAGAGGCACTGGGACATAAGTTCTGGAGAGCGATTGAACATTCTAAAGGATTATGTGCGTTCTGGCCTAGAACATTGGGGTTCTGACACCAAAGGTATACAGTATTGGTCAAAACTGTAATTTCATACTGAAAGGGTGATTGGGAAAGGTCTCAATGTAACAGCAATTCCTTGTTTCAACATCTGCAGGAGTGGAGACAACTAGGCATTTCTTGTTGGAATGGCTAAGCTACACATACAGATATGTTCCGGTAGGTCTTTTAGATGTCATTCCACAGCGGCTCAACTGGCGTCCGCCCTCATACTACGGCCGTGATGACCTTGAAACGCTCATGGCTTCTGATTCTGCTGCTGACTGGGTTTGTGCAACTCTCTAAATATATCTTAACGATTACTGCCACTATAAGCTGCTAAACACTACAGTTGTGTTAACTCGCTCCAACTTTTTTTGCAGATTCGTATCTCTGAAATGTTGCTTGGGAAAGTTCCAGATTCCTTTACATTCGCACCGAAGCATAAATCAAATGCTTATGACCGAGCAGAGAATGGCTAACACGTGTCACTTCTTAATCTTCATCCGGAACTAGACGGCAAAATCCTTTTTCCATACATGTAACTCACTTGATTCTAGAATTCTATGCTGGTGCCTTTAACATTCGCCAGGGCTCTTTGGTACTTGTCTCCTGTTGCAACGCGAGCGCGTATTTTTAACGTTGCCAAAGTTTTTAAGATGACAAGGTGGTTGTCCTTTGTACCATTTGTTTTTCTAAAATGTTTGGAACATTGTATTTTAGAAAATAATGAAAATTTTATTATTTAAGGGAAGGTTGAGATTTGAATTGAAAATTTTGAAAATTATTTTTAACACTGACATATCAAAATGATTTAAATACATTAGAAACAGTTTAAATTTAAAATAAAATTCATTTTTTTTCAAAATTACTATTGAAAATAAACATTTAATGTTGTCGAGAACCTCTAGACTTATGGCCTAGCTTACGAGGTTTATCCTCTTGACAAGGTTTCAATTCTAAGTTTAGTCTCCTGAGAAGACTCGGTAGTCGGGTACAACTGGGTTGGATCTGTGAGACTGGTTCGGTAAGGAGTTCAGAAGAACTTGAGAACATGACTGACATCTGGCAATCAAGAACAAGAAGCTGCAAAGGTACCTGCCGTGGACGTTTTCAAAAACTTTTTTTTTAAAAAAAAATAATAATATTTTTTTTAGTTAATGTAAAAAACACTTCTTTTAAAAAATTATTATTATTTTAATATATTTTCTAAATAAAAAATATTTTAAAAATATCTTCAACCCCTTTTATCATGCACAGAGGCAAAGTTGTCTCAAACCATTAGCAAGTAACCTTATTTTGATACAATCCACGTGTCATTGGAACAAAAAGCAGTCAGCGTGACCACGTCAAAACCATCAAAATTAACCCTTAACGAGCATTTGTTTGTATGAGCATAACAGTCCAGTCCAGGCAGAAAAAAGAGAGATTGGGCAGCTGCAGAATTCCCTTCTCCACTGGACTAGCAATAAGGCCAATAAAGAAAAGGGACAGGATATTTCAGGCGCTTCCTTAGAAATTAATGCCGTACGCAGAAGTAGGATACCGTTCATCATCACTCTAATTATATGGAAGACTCGATTCAATTCCATCCATCCATCCTAGGCACTTGTAACCAGTCAAATTTTGAAACACTTTTGAGGGACTGGTCCACCGTGAAATGCATAGTTTCTAGATAAAAAGACGAGTCCAAAACGAAATGGAAACAAGAAATTAGAGATTCAAAAAATCTCACCATTGATGGAACAACCATCCCTGTATACAAATGTCACGTTAGCGCCGATACACCAATAAGTAAGAAATGAAACCATGCACTTCTAGGATTTGCAAAATTTAAAAGACCAAACAAAATTGTGTAACTTGTAGATTTGGAACCGTAATTAATCCAAGACATCACACAGAATTTATCGGGATCATTATAGAAATCATCTACCACCTGGCCATATCACAGAGTAAATAACCATTAATCCTGCTGTCTCGATCCAAAATCCATGAGCTCGGCAAATTTGAGGAGGAGATGCAAACAATACATATCATGTCAAAGAAGACAACTTCCCCGCTTCACTGACTTTCTGCGCATCCTGATTCTGGGTTGCTTGCACCCAGCCTCCATCAATGGACTCAAGACTTCCATTCAATCCATCATCCACAAAATCACCGACCCTTTTCACCTTAATTTCCTTTGGCTGGACAGGGTACTTCCCAGAGAAACAAGCATAACAAAAATCCTTAGACTCCTCACCCAGCAATTTTTTCAAGCTATCCAATGGTAGAAATGCAAGCGAATCGCATCCAATGAACTCCCTAATCTCCTCCACACTCATTCTATTAGATATCAACTCCTCAGAACTTGGTGTATCTACTCCATAGTAGCAAGAGGCTATAATAGGTGGACTAGCAATCCTCATATGGACCTCCTTGGCCCCAGCCTCTTTAAGCAACCTAACAATTTTGGAGGAGGTAGTTCCTCTCACAATTGAATCATCCACAACCACAACTCTCTTCCCCTCCAAGACTCTCCTCACCGGAGACAGCTTAAGCTTGACACCGAAGTCCCTAATCTTCTGTGATGGCTCAATGAAAGTCCTTCCAACATAATGCGACCTTATCAACCCTTGCTGAAAAGGGACGCCTGCTTTCTCTGCATAACCAAGTGCAGCCACCACTCCAGAGTCTGGGACTGCAATCACCACATCGCAATCAACAGGAGCCTCGGTAGCAAGTATTTCCCCGAAAACATGCCTTGACTCGTAAACAGACCTGCCAAATACTACTGAATTAGGCAAAGAAAAATAAATGTGCTCAAAGATGCACTGTTTCGGTTCAGGGTGGGGCATTAGGCAAAGAGATTGAATCCCCATCTTTATCCACCACTAAAACTTCACCAGGATAAACCTCTCTCTCATATGTGGCCTCAATCAAATCGAGAGCACATGTCTCAGAAGCAAACACAACAGCACCGTTACTCCTCCTTCCCATCACCAGGGGCCTAAAACCATAAGGGTCCCTCACAGCAACCAACTTATCCTCGGTAAGAAAGACCATAGAATAAGCCCCTTCAAGCTTCTCGCAAGCATCGACAATCCTCAAAAAGAAAGGTCTAGTTTTCGATGTAGCAATCAAATGCAAAACAACTTCGGTATCAGAACTAGTATTGAAAATTGAACCATTTTCTTCAAGCATAGCCCTTAATTTCATGTAATTCACTAAATTCCCATTATGGGCAACCCCAACAGAGCCAAACCTATAACCAGCAACAAAAGGTTGCACGTTTTTAAGCATTGAAGACCCGGCAGTTGAATATCTAACATGACCAATAGCTAAATCACCGGGCAATTGGTCAAGTTTTGACTCGTTAAACACTTCAGAGACTAAACCAACACCAGTAACAGATTGCAAAACCTTATTGTCATTAACAGTAACAATACCGGCTCCTTCTTGACCTCTATGCTGCAAAGCATGAAGGGCTAAATAGCAAAGACGTGATGCTTCTGAATCACCATAGATACCCACAACGCCGCACTCTTCACGAGGCTTTTCGTCATCATCGTCAAAATAAGATGAAAAATCATCAGGGCTCTTTTTGTCTGTGGAAACAAGGTCAGAGATTGGATTTTTTGAGGAAAAAGCGATGTGGGTTTTGTGGGAAGGTTTTTGAAGGGTTTTGGGGAGGAGAGAAAGAGGGGCCTTATGGGGAATCTGGGGGTTAGAGTTTATAGAAAGAGAATGCTTTGAAAGATCCGAGAAAATAGTTGTGGCGGTGGTGGTGGCTGCCATGGATGGAGGAGGAAGAGAGAAAAAAAAGTGCGTCTTTGTGTATGTGCGCGCGAGAGGGAGGCGCTGTGGGGAAGAAAGTGAATGAAGGTTGTGAAGTTCTGTGAGTAGTTTTAGTTAAATTGTTTATTGTTTATAGGTCTTGGAAGATACTTGTGGAAGGGCATCGAAGTACTTTTCTCTTTTTTTCCTAATTTAAAAAGAAAAGGTTGTAATTGGGCTTTAATAATCTCTTCCCAGATACTATATAGTTAGTGGTGGTAATCCTTTGCAACACAAAGATCAAGAAACAGACTTGGTTTGGACTTGTACTTCTTAGGTTTAGAATTATTCTTAATAATTATGTTGTCGGAGATTGTGTTTTGTCTTTATGAGAAAGCAATGAATTAATAAAAAATGTGTATTTTTTATTGTGGATTATTCTTTCTCGAGACAAGAACTCAAGAATTCAATATCGATTTCGAGCAACTTTTTATTAAAAAAAGCTCCATAATATGTGTGTTATATAACAATGCTACATTTTATAATGATTTGGTCCCACTACTTGAATGACTTCTTTAGAAACGGAAGGAGGTGCAAATTCTACACACATATTGTATTTTGAACTGTTAGGAATATTATCCTTGAGATCAAATTCAAGGGTGTGTTGGATATTGCTTTTAGTTTTATGGTTTAAGTTTTAAAAAAAAATCATGAAAAACACTTTAGTGACGATTCAAGATAATTTTTAAAGCGTTTGGTTAAAAATATGGTTGAGTTTGAAGTTAATGAAAAACAATTTTAAGTGTTTGGTTACCAAACTTTTCATATTGCTTTCAACTTGTGAAATTACTTTAAAATGTATATATATTGTTTTTAAAATATTTAATAATTATAATAATAAACTGTAATTAATAATTCAAGTAAATTAGACACTTGTTTTTATTCTCCCATCAAACTACTTATAATTTCATCACGAACTATAAATTCATTCGTGAAGACCTTTGCGATCCTGGGACAACACATAGTAAAATATCATCTGAAACAAGATTAGGATAGCGAGGCAAAAATTATATTGTGATCTCTTTTTATTATATTTATTTATATTTTAATTGATTTTTAAATTATGTTAATATTAAAAATATATTTTTTATATGAAAATATAATAAATAATAAACTAAAAAATACCCCTCTCCCTGCAGCCCCCTTCTATATTCTCACAAAACGCACGAAAAGCAACAATTTGCTGCTTTTCGTTGAAAATGTATGTCTCATATATTTTTGAGATGAGACCCATATGATTTTTCAACTTTCTCTACATTAACCAGACACTCAAGACAACAACTTTCCCTACATCACTGATCACAACTCACTCTCAAACACCCTCTAAGAAGATTTAGAGTGTATTGTAGCGGATGTTATTTTTTGCAAAATGTTTCATTTTCATTTAGAATTATATTAAAATAATATAATTTTATTTTTTAAAAAAAATTTATTTTTGATATTGATTCATTATAAAGACATATATATTTTTTAATTTGAAACAGATAAAAAAAAAAAAAAAAATCTCTTGAAACAAAAATACAAACAAGAATCTTTAAATTTTATGTAAATCTAAAGACTAATGAAATGTTTAGGAGTATGATTGATATTATTTTTAAAAAATTATTTTTAACTTTAACATATCAAAATAATCTTTAAAAAAATAATAAAAAAAATTATTTTATTTTTAAAAATATTTTTCAAAATACAATGTCAAACATGCACTAAATTATGTTAAAGACACCAATTATTACACGCAAAATCACTAGATACACTCATCATTGTTAATTATTTGAGGTATTTGAATAGGAAAAAAAACACGGATTTTATTTTAAAAACAATTAGGATTATTGTGAAGAGTACTTTTTTTTTAAAACAGTTTTTTTTTATTTTTAAAGTTAAAGATATTAAAAAAAAGTTTTTAAAATAAAAGATATTTTAAAACAGATACAAAGTACATCGCTGTGTCACTATGCTCACGAGCAACCACAGTCCACTCGTAATTTTATGATCTTTGAAGAGGCAGTCAAGCCACCTCTTTTGCCTAAAAAACCATAGGAGGGGTCCACGCTTGATTCAGCAGAGGCATTAAACCGGCTGAAGACACCTTCTCTGGATGTGTAAGCATATGATTGGGCCCACGCACCTCATTCACACCCTTGGATTTCGCTCAAGTTGGCAACTTGAATATCTGCATCAACTCTATCTCATAAGTCGTACCCCCTCCTTTTTCAAAATAAAAAATGGCATGATAAATAATATTTATGAAAAAATAATTAAAATTTTATTTCAAATTAAATTTATTTATTATTTTTAAGTGTTAATATCAAAAATAAAATTTAAAAAATAATAAAAAAATATTATTTTAATATATTTTAAAATAAAAAAACACAATAGAAAAACAATTGTAACCGCACTACTAATTGATACTTATTGCAGAAGACTCATTGAATCTTTTAGCAGTCTTTTCCTTAGATCCATGGTAGCGTCATCCAACAAAAACCCTTTCTAATGTAGTCGTCTGTTTGAACTCTCTCACTAAACTCTCAGAACTCTTTGTGTGTAAAGATGGGGGAGAGGAAGTCATATTCTGAAGGACCATTTAACAGTTGTCTTTGAAAGGGAGTTCTGGTTTCGTACATGCCCAGAGAAATGGCTAACGAATGTACGGATGACAGGGGAGATCCTCGCCATTTGAAGACAAGGAAAGGATATACCGCCATCACTCTTCGAAACCTAACCCTAAGTCACTTGAATCTCTTGGCAGCAATTGGATTGGACAGAACGTGAGCCCACTGATCGCTACTTGATGAGAGCAAAACAAAAAGGAAAAAAAGTTTCAGGATCATCTGAACCATTAAACATTTTTGTATTTAAAATTTTTAGAATAGAGATTCAATGGCCACTACTTTCTTTCGCATAGAAAATAATTATTATCTTCATAATTAGAAATTCTCGAGATGAATTTCCAAGCGTTTTGCTCTGTAATTGAAAGAAGGTCCAAGCATGCATGTCCTTGGAAGGGGAAAAAAAAAGAGGCAACAAAACTGAAAGATCTGTTGAAAGGGCAAGCTCTTTTGTGGCAAAACAGTGGCTCAAAAGTTCAAAGTATTAGTCATAATGATATAAATTATATTTAGAATATCATTTATCAGCTTAAATTTTTAGATAAGATTGTTCTTTAACCTGGTATCAGAGCCTTTTGATCTAATGATCACTAGTTCAAATCTCACTATCCTCATTCTATTTTACAAATAATCAAGCACAAGATAGTATGAGATCCAGTGTGCAAGTTTCAAGCTCAAAGAACTTTTAATTGAGAAGGTATGCTAGAAAATAATATAAATTATATTATGAGACCCCACTTAACAATTTGAACTTATAGGTTTAAACGAGATGGTTCCATAACAATTGAATCTTAAGCCAAAGATCAATCAGTTCTCTTGATCATGTTCTCTGATCTCACCTATCTTTTAAGCACATGGTTTCCATCAAAAGGTTTGTGCATCTGGCGACTGGCCATGAACCCTGTGGAAGGGGAAGGGACCAGTGAGAAGTGGGGAAAAAAAACCGCATCAGGGAAGTATATATACTGAGAAACAGATACAGGAGCTTGGATGATTTGGATTGAGAAAATACCAACAACAACTACCACGGAGATCCCACCACAACGTTTCTATGATCCCACAAAGCAGAAAAAATAGTCGCACAAACTGGTGGATAGTCTAACAAATAGTTTTACCACAGGTTCTGCCAAGAAAAACGCTCCGAGACATCAACATGTCAATACTACCGAGATCCCACCACAACTTTCTCTCAATGTTGGATTCCCCCACTATATTGATAGCCTTCTTCACCTTGAGCTCATCAATTCTCCTGCCCAGATCAAAGGACCCAACTCTCCCCAACCCATTCACTAGAGAATCAATTCCAAAACTCCAGATCCCTACACTCTGGATAATACATAAAAACAACCAGTAGTCCCAGCCCCATCCAAAGTGAACTTGTAAGACACCCTGGGAGGGAAGGTGCCATGATCTGCTGTTGAAGGATCTGAATTAATCACAATATCAATGTGCTCAATAAGTGGATGCGAGGTTGAATGCTGGATCCCTTTCCCCGCAGTGGGAAAGCAGACCTCCGCTCAACATTCATCCCATACCTGCCTAGCAGGGAAGATATCCTCAGCTATCTCCTCTTTCTGATGTATAGTTGTAATTAGTATCTAACCCACCAAGGGCACATCCTCAATGTTCCAGCCCAGGGGAATCACCCTTCCCGTTAGCCATCTCCACCTTGGATGTGTAATGGCAGTAGCATCTGTGCTTCCAAAGTCAACGGCATCTGCACTGTTCATAGAATCGCCAATCACAAATCTTGAAAGCACATGTTGTTCTTCAAAAGGTTTCTGCATCTGCCAACAATCAAAGAGACCAATGAGAAACATAAAAAAGCCACATCATAAAGTGTGTATCAGGAAAAAAAGTACCTGAACTTGAATAATACAGATCAAAGGAAATAAATGGATGATATTTACATGTTAGCAGGATTGTGACATTTCATAACACTGATGATTGGCATTTTGCAATCCTTCTAGATTCCAAACTATATCACATTCTTTGAATATTCTTCAGCCGGTGCTACGTTTTTGTTGTTCAGATTACACCATGAGAAAAAGATAAAGAGACTTGATAAACTATTAATCGAAAAATAAATAGACTGTTCCTATGAAGTATGAGATGAATAGGAGAAGCACGATTTCATTTCCTCTGCTTCAGAAGAGTTTTACCAGTAACTTCAGAATGAAGCTTCCGCCGAGTATAAGTTAGTTGTTCCAAAGAGTACAGCTCCAGACACCATGTAAAAAGTAACTTCTATTGCATATACTGTGATAATTAATTAACTTACCAGCTATTCAGAATCCCACATGCCAATAAAGTCCAATATAAATTGACATCGGTCACATCAGAGAGGAGTTCCACGCTGAAAAAGATGACCAAATTCTTTGAACAAGCCGAAACGTTGATTTCTATTAGCCATTGAAATACCTTGCCTATTCTTTATCCTTTAACTAAAGCCAGTAGATGATAAAAAAATTGGAAAAGAGCAGGGAACAAAAAATATATCTGCTGATATTCATTCAATTCACAGAGAACTTGATTCACAACAAGGAACAAAATCATATTCCAACTATTTAAGAAAAAGCAACAAATTACATCCACGATAAGAAGAAGTTCTATAAAAGATACGAGGCGCTAAAGTTAAGTAATGCGATACGGTTCATGCACTGGCTGTAAAAATTGAAGCTGTGCAGCAAAACATTATTGCCTCATGATTCTTCTATCCAGAGAAGGGTATTAGATACTATAGAGTAAAAAGCACACATTCTATAATCACAAGATTAAACCCATCAAGAAACCAAAGGGATAAATCCTATCACTGCAAATATTGTAAATCTACAATTTTCTCTAGGCATGTACGAAACCAGAACTCACTTTCGTACATGCCTAGAGAAATGGCTAATAAATCCTATCCACAGGTAAGTAGTGGAAAAAGAAGCTTTTAAGAGAGACAGACCTGGTTCGCTTCCATGCTTGGCTGAACTTCAATCGGAGAAGGGAGAATCAGCGTCGTGGAAGGTGGCTTTGCCTTTGACGATGCGGTTTTATGGTGGCGTTCGTGATCAACCTGACTTTTGGGCGGGCGGGCGCTCTTTGGGCGTGGAATATGGATAGCAGATGGGTGGTGGTGATTTGGTGTATGTACTCGTATGAGAATCTGTTGGTGTCAGTGACTAGGAGACGTACATTAATTATTAATTTCTTTGGAAAAAAAATCCCATAGAAATGCTCTTTTTCTTCTGGTGGACCCGGTTTTCTCTATAATAATATTTTTTTTCCTGGTAAAATTTGGCCATTATATATTCCTAGCTTTTTGAAAAATTATTTATATCTAAATTGATGAATGGGAATTTAATTTAACATTTTCTTCTTAATTTGATTCATATATATATATTATATATAAAAAAACTATCCGATATCTTAGATTTAAGTTTTGTAATTAATAGTTTAACAAAAAGTGTGATGCCAATCCAAATATAATTCGAAAATGTAACAAGACAATATCAGCAATCCCACCTTCCAATCAGCGTACATCCAACGACTGGCGCTAAAAAAAGGTAGTAAGCTCCAGTACAGGCGAGTGTACAAGATTAGAGGCATTTATTTATAATGCAATCACAAGCGTAACATGAGTCCAAAAGAAATCAAAATCTAGGGCTTGTGATTTGGATTAATTTACAGGCAGGCTCTCTTGTTTCGGAAAGAATCTCCAATGGCGCCGCCTCCTGGACCTTACTCCGGCACCAGCACTCTCGCACTGGTTAACTTTCTCACCTCCCAACCATTTTCTTTTCGCTCCCTGGAAAATGAAATAAAATATCTTAAAATTGATTTATATGTTTTGGGGTTCGCTAGGTGGCTCGTGTTTCTGCTTTCTCTTTCGGTCTCGTTTACGGGAGTGTGAAGCTTAAGTATCTCCAGGTACTTTTTTTTAATTTTTTAATAAAGTTAACTTTTTGATGCACAAGAAGGGCCCCTTTTATTTACCAAGATGATTGCTATTCTCGAATTTTGAGTAATTAAATAATGGGGAGTAACATTTGGCTTCATAATGTGAGGGGAAATGTGTTAATTAGATAGCTGAGGTAGCTTTGCATTACTAAAAATGAACTCATTTCACAACTGGATTCAGGGTTCTAATTGCTATGAGTTCAAGTTAGTTTTGAGAACTTGGTGGGATTTTAAGCGGGCCCCACAAATTTAACTGTCCTGATTCTGATCGTACCCTACTCAACTTTAAGTGTTGTTAAATAAGCTAAGGGAATTCATTGGTGTTTGCTGAACTCGTAAGAATAGAGATTATAAAAGATAGCAAGGAAACCTTATGTTGGAATTTGAATGAAAGAACAAATCCGATCCTTTTCCTCTTATGTGTTTGAACCCCTTGCTTGTTTTGCTTGAGAGGTGTTTTCTCAATGTTGCAGCAATGTTTTTGGTGGTTGAGGTGATATCTTTATGCAGCAACTTGCTGTTATTCTTTCAATCTTTTGCCAAGGAAAACTTATAGTGATACTTTAAAGGCAAAAATCTGATTCCATCAGGAAATGCATATCTTCGATTTATAATTGTTCGTTGCTGTGTATTAAGTAACCCTTTCACGCTGGCATTTAATCTGTCATTTTCTTGACTATTTGATGTGGTGTTTATCACACATGCAAGCAGTTTACCCCGCGGCTGACTTTGGCTCATGATTGATTTAATATATAAATGCTTATGTAGTGGCATTTTATTTTTTAATGCAGGCGAAGGCAAAGTCACAAAAGAAATCTGAAGCAAAGGCAAAGGATCATCACTGAAAGAAATAGTTTTGTTGAGTATTAGGATCAAGATGAGTTTAGTTGACAAGAAATAATGCATATCAACAACACTGCACCGGTCTTTCATCCCGGTGTAAAGCTTTCATGCACCATGATGCACTGCTTCTGTTTCGTTAAAGGTTTTTTTTGGTGCAAGTTGTTGACTTAGTTTGTGAGATTTGTTTTCTTGATAAGCCCTGTTCATCGTAAAGGATGTTAATTTTGCCCCCGTAACACTGTAAATGTTGGAAGATTGAATCTTCCATTGATTAAAATAATGATCCTTGTGTATTTGGGTTTTCTCATTTTCTTTTTCATCGTTTTAACAAATGGTTGATCCATCCCTGAGCTGTCATCTCGATCTATGTGGTTGAAGTTTGAGGTTTTGGAGAATCCCCTGTTCTCTTTGATGATCTCACTGTTTGTGATAATGTGATCTCTTGATTTTCTCAGTCAGGCCTCCTCCTTTTCTCGTTTCATTAGTTTGTTTCCAGTTGAAAAGGAAAAAATCGTTTCTCCTGTGTCTTATTTTTGAAACCTATAATTTGATTAAGTTGTTTTCGCACCAGTGAAGCTGCGGTCTGCATTCATATGCTCTATAGTTGCTACTGGTGGACTCGATTTGGATGATGCGAGGTTCAAACGGTGTCCATAACAGACCTGTAAAGTGGATTCCAACAGAATCCGGATCATCCAAATCGGATGAAGAGTTTAGCATCTCGTGGAAATTAAGTCCTGTGTTCCTTTCCTGTTTTGGCTTCCAAAAGGAAGAGTTGCAGGATTTAATTATATGCATGATTGCGGGTCAGAGAGAAGAATTTAAATTTGATTGCAACTAGGAAATATATTTTCTTTAGCGAGGCAATCTGATTACCAATACCTCCATGTTTATCTGTGCAATTTGGTTTCTTTATCCTTGCTTCAAGAAAGACCATCTCCATTATCTTTTGCTGCATGCCATGTGAAATTTATTAACCAGATGTCGCCACTTTCTCGGAGCAATTTCTTCATCATTTGAGTAATTTTTGTAAGTACAATACTTTATAATTAATTGATTTTAATTAGAAGATATAATAAAAACACATTTGTTTTTTAATTTCAAAAATATTTTTTTTAAAAAAAAGCAATTTTATTTTATTTTTGTTTCAAATTAATATTCTATAATATTTTTAAATGATTTTGATACGCTAATGTCTAAATTAAAATTTAAAAAGTACATTACTTTTAAATAAAAAATATTTTTTTAAATAACTACTACTATAATATTAATAATAATAATAATAAAATACA